>VZSZ01011824.1:147787-255802 GCA_013398815.1 Ibidorhyncha struthersii | reverse complement strand
ATAAGCCAGGGGCCGGGCAGGGTTGACCAGCGTCTGCTGAACTGACCAGCGGTACAGCTGAAGGAAACCCAGCCTTCCCCGGGAGGATACAGTGGCACGGGGAAGAGCGAGCGAGTCACAATCCCTTTTTATCCCTATTTTGTCTTACCTATTCGAAGGTTTCTGTTTTAAAATGTCAATTTTCCCTGGCTTAGACTGTAATAAAGAAAAAAAAAAAAAAATCGCACTTTTCAAATGCTTGGTCTTCTTTGCCGAGCTCAAAATAGAGGAAAAGACAAAAGGGGTATCTATATCAGAGCTTGGGATGAGACTGACTCAGGGTCACTGGGGTGACAGCACCCTGTTTTTTCTAGTCCATCCTCACCCTGGTGGTCAGTGCCCCCCCACACACACACACTTCATTTTGCCTCATTCACACCACCAGTTCCCCTTAACTGCTGTTAGCCCATCTGCTACCAGCACTTTCCTCAAAAATCCACCAAATTCCCCAAATCTCATTTTGCCCAGCTTTGTCATAAAATCCTTCACCCCTAGGAGCCAAATGATCAAATCATTTACATCCTATTCTTCAGCTGTCCCATCCCTTACATCTCTGCCTCCCAGTGCTGCCATCTTCCTCAGCACCATTAGTCCATGCTCTCTCCATCTGTAGAGAGGAGCATTTGCTCTTTTATCTCTGCACTCTTCCCCCCGTAACTGCAACTGCCATCGGCTTTTACTACACCATATACAGAGTCATTACCATACCTGGGCACCATCCCTTGATACTGCAGCTGCTGCTGCTCCTTCTCTAATTGGACCTCTTGTTTACACTATCTCCTTTATCCACCTTGAACATCTTTTTCTTTGCCCCTACAGAAGGGCAGCAGTCAGTTTTATAAAAAACAAATTACAAAGGGTCCCAGGTTGCAGTACATACCCACCAGAAGTCAAATAGTAGATGGCTAGCTTTGCCCCCCAAGTGCTAACCTCCTCCAAAGACTCCCACAAAAGTATAGATGCTCCATCCCTGGAAGTGTTCAAGGCCAGGCTGGACGGGGCTTTGAGCAACCTGGTCTAGTGGGAGGTGTCCCTGCCCGTGGCAGGGGGGTTGGAAACAGGTGGTCTTTAAGGTCCCTTCCAACCCAAACCATTCTATGCTATACAGTCTCTTTCATACTTGAGGGTCTTGTTTCATCGGCCCAGGAAACTTTTACAGGCTGACTGGGGCTCTCAAACAAGCAGAGGAAGAAGCACAGAGGGAAGTGGGAAAGGGGGAGACTCCAAACTGTCATTTCTCCTTCCCCGTTTCCATTTGATCTCCATGAAGTAGCAACCAGCCAGCTGCCAAGAAGCACATATATTCTGGGATCTTGATAAGCAGCTATATTTTCTGGGAAATGTCACCCTGCGTTAGGCTAAACTCTCTCAAACATTCAACAGCAAGGCCACGTCTGGAATCTGAAGAAAAAGCCAAAAAGTGAAAGGGAAGAAAGGAAAAGTACTCCCAAACATGCCACAGTATAGGCCTGCGTATGGAGTCTGGGTTGTCTCCAAACTGATAGACAGAGCATAAGTGGCAGGTACGGGAACAGCAGACCTTCGTTTGTGTGTCTGGCACACAGATTCTCAGTCTGGTTTTTGGTAAGAAACAGTTAGCTCATTATTTTTTTGGCCAGTTGCTCCACAGAGAGCAAGGGAGCAGGGGTGAGGATTAATCATCTTCCCAGCCTTTCAGTCCAGAACATTACCAGAAGCAGCTCAAAGCAATAATATATATGGCCTCTTAATTCACAGATGCCCACCATTGTTTTGTAATCAAATCTGGTCCAATTATGTAATGCTAAGATGGAAAAACTCTATGCCCTTTGGCTATTTCTTTCCACTGTCTCCTAGCTAGGCTAAGCAGACTTGTCTTTTTTTTCCCCCCTCATAGTTTAATCGGTCACATGCCAAATGCCAACCCCCTTTTGTTCTGAAACCCTCTTCCAGTGTCATGCACAGCATCTTACCTTTTTAGGAGAGTCTCGTTTGGGCTGTGCTGTACAAGCAACAGATTTTCTGTGATTAGACAGTGACAGATAATATAACAGCCCAGGAAATCAATGCTAGCTCCAGGAAAACAAAATTTTCTAATTGAACGGTAAACTCTGGTTTATCTCCAGTGTGTGGGATCCATACTCTCTAGCAAAGAAACAAACAAGCGTAGAATGAGAAACAGTTGCCAGGCTATGTGGTGGATATCTGTAACATCATGGAATTTACAGGTTGTAGATGCAAAGTCCTTGCAAGCATTTTTCAGCACCACTGATGTTAGTGAATTGTGTTCACAAGTACTTTATTAAATAGAATCTCAGCTCTAAGGGCTTTGCTAATTCAGGGCCTCGGCTACACATCAACAACTTCGGACTTCTACAGCACATTTAGAAGATCTGATATAATATATAATATTCCCCTCATAACCTTATTATATAGAGTATTTTCAAAGACTCCAAAGCATTTACATTTAAATAACCAGGGGCACAGGCAGGGAGACTGAAGGAACAAAGTCCAGGCGCTTGAGTTCCATCTCAGATCTTCTCTTCAGTTGCCTGTTCCCTCACTGCCACAAGTCACCCAGCACCCGCCCACTCTGCCCCGCTGTCCCAGAGCTTTTCCGCTCCCCTGCCATCCATGGCACATTACTGGCATTGGCAGCAAGCAGTGTGCCAGCCCCAGCTCGGTGCTCTCAGCCATCCCCCAGCACAACCTGCTCTGGCTGTGCTTTGAGCTGCGTTGTTTACAGAAGAAAGCTATGTTTTCCTCAGACCCAGTGTTGTTCGGGACTACAGAGACAGTCCTACATCTGTCCTCAAGGAAATAATTTATTTTCCTATTTACAGGCAATAAATTGCCAAATTATAACTATATAAACTTCTCACACGCACTGTGCTCCATCCAGCCTGTGTCACATATCACACACTGCCACAGGCCCTGCCATCACGAACCTCGCCTGTGTATGAAAGCGACACCATCTTCCAGAAGAAAGCAGATATTTAGGCAGAAATTAGCACAGAGCATGCTCATGGGCTTCCCTCCGCCTCTGCCCCTTCCTGAGCGCCTGCGCTGCAGGACATGTTAAGATCTTATTTCACATAGGCCAGAAAGGCATCTGACAAAGTGATCTTCAGTCACTGCTCACTACCCACCTCAGCACAGATCTGAACTGGCAATTTAACAACAAAGTATAGCTTTAGGCATTCCACAGCCGTGTCCTATTTGTTCCTAATCTCTCATCAATTCAGAATTGACAACTAGGGAAAAAAAATTCATTAGCTGCCGAAATAAAAGGGTACAGGCAACTAATGTTATCAGACTGCACACTACCCAGGGATTTATTATTAAGCTTGCCATTGAAATCTCACTCATAAAAATGCTAATACAAGTTATTTGCATATGTCTGTGCATCAAAACAGCATAAAGACCAATAATGTTATATTTAAGAAAATTATTATTACCCCAAGCATAAAGTAAATGTTTGGTGGTCATAAAACGTGTGTTGAAGTATAGCATATATATGCATTCTATATTTATAACATTTTTAATAATACCTAGTGTGAGTTTTGAATAAAACAGTCAAGAGGATCATTGTTGCCCAGCCATTATCAGTGTTTTGAACTAGAAGCCTGCAGACTTAAGAATCACATCTGGAAACAGGACATTATATCCACCATAACCGCCACACTAAGTTCCTGGCACAGCAGTAGCAACAGTATCGTGCTTTGAACAGAATAACCAAAACTTACTTCACAGCTTTTCTGTGTCGATGAGCAACAGGTGAGGACAACTCTCAAGTCCCAGGAAGAAGGGAAAAAAAACCCCACCTTCTTCAACCATCTGAAATGAACCACCAACTATGAAAACATACAGACATCATGACCAGCTATCACCACGCTTATTTAAGGCCAAATTTACCACATATCTGACATAGCAGTAAGCTGTCCAAAGGATACCAGAAGTCCCACACACTTCTTATAAGACCTGGACATTCTCTAAGGCATATGGGCAGAAAATGTCCACATTCAGTATATCCCCTTAGCAGACTATGCCCCTAAGATAGTGCAGCTATTCACATACAGCTAACCTCCCTGGCAGGCAGCACTTCGGATTGAAAACATGATATAAAGTTGTTTTAGTGCCCAGGCTGGTGGTATTATGTAAAGATATTTTGCTTGTTTGCCTGTCTCTCAGTTCCTGGATCTAGTAGTTTTCCCTGGAAAATGTTTGGAGATGCTCTGCAACTCTCAGCCTCCAGCTAACACCAGGCATCACTTCACCATTTAACATGCCAAATTAAGCCTACAGTTAGGATTACAGGGATCGCCAGTATAAGTTATTACAAATACCATCTCATTATTAGTGCTGAAATTGTTGGCAGCTTTTCCATTTTTAAGTAGCGTGTATTTGTTTTGTTCCTGCTACGGATGGGCAGAATGAATTAGACATCAGCTTCACATCCAATTCAAGTCATACTCTCCTACAGATAGAATTAGTAGTAGCAGAATCAGTCAGAAACATCATGGAACATCCTGACCAAGGAGTAGCATGTTTTCCCTCCCTAAAAAGACAAATTCAGACTTATTTTTGGTGAAGTTACTGAAATTGCTTCCTTCCCCTACTTTAGTTCTTCCCCCCCTCCTCCCAGACGCAGAGCTTACACAGAAGACCAGTACACTAAAAAGAAAATTACATTGCATTAGAAGAAAACCCACCTTCTGTCTGGTCAAGTTCTACAAATGGAACGTTTTTTCCTACTATGCCAGGAACTCTGTACCTCTAGTTTGCATTGTACTATGAAGTGGTTTTATTAGAATTTGGAGTATTTCCCTGTGGAAATGCCCATTTGTGATCAGATAAATGTCCATTAGCTTTCATTCAAAACCACTGCCATAACAGTCATTTTTGTTAGACCTGTAAAACCTGCTGTTTCTGGCTCTTATTTCTTCAGTCCATGCAGACACCCTTCTCTTCTGCTCTGTTCTGTAACACACCCAGTGGTCATTAAAGTTCCATTTGAAAAGAATTAAAAAGGACTATAATTTTTATGCCATTAAATTGGACCAATTATTTCTTGAAGCCACAAGCGTATAATTTCCTATAAGCACTGAAGAAAAATCAATATCCCAAGTTCATAAATTATTTATCACTCCATCAGGCTGCCATTTGTTAATGCAACAGAAGGACACCATTCTAGACCTGGACAAGAATTTCAGCTTTCATTCATATAGATAAGAAGGATGAGCACCAAAACCAATAAACCCACTAGCAGCAGCCGAAAAGAGAGATTCTCAGCTTCCTATGTCCATGCTCCAGGAAGACAGCTATTTCCAAATAAGAAACACTAGCTTAAAAAAATGCATCTATATTACTAAAGTGTTGCACATGGTTCTTGCCATAGGTGATAGTTGAATATTTTGGTGGGTTTCTTATTAGTTTTGGAATCAGTTCCACATAAGACCTACAATTGAAGTAGTGTTTATGAAGCCCAGTTTCTGAATGCTAGAAGCAGTGTACATGTGACTTCAAAGTGTTTAAAAAGAACTACCATAATATTAATATATATTTTTTTGTTAGTTTTCTTAACATCTTGCTCTAACCATGAAAAACGTGGCAGTATATACTTGTTTATCGTCAGGTTTTTGTTGTGTGGTTTGGGGTTTTTTTGGTTTTTTTTTTTTTGTTTCCCTTTTTTTTTAACCTAGCATCCTCTTTCTAGGTTCTCAGCTTCCTTCACAAAGTCTACGTCATCATCACTGCTCAGTGCTTGCATGGCTCTTTTCACATAACAGTAATTATTTTTTGCAGCCACCATATACATTAACATCTCCTATTTCCATTTATGCAGAGGAAGCAGCTGAAATATTCAGAAAAATCAGGGTTTTGAGCAAGGCAAAGCGCTGTCACTCCACAGTTCACCTCCTGATGCGGGTCTATTGAACAGTTTCATCTCTTCAAAAAAGCATTCAGTGCCAGTTAGAGAAGAATCATGCTGACACCAGTTATCTCCCGGAGCACAGGGGCCTCATTACCACAACAGCAGTACCTGGGCATGAAAGCACAACCGGATCAAGTTCTAGCAGGGTTAGCTCCCTTTTCTGTCTTCCTGACATAGATAAATTGGACAACACATAGTTTATTCTGTATGTGCCTTTGTGATGCGACCTTGCAATAGAAGTGCCCATCTAATCTGAGTGGATATGAAAGTTACCCTGTCACTTCCCAAATAAAAGGAGGCTTGGTCCAGTGTTATTAAGTCAAACACTCATTTATCCTGTGACAGCCTACTCTGACCAAAGTCAAAAGCAATTTTGGTCACAGTGCTACACCTAGCTGTCTCTGGCTGGTTTTAGTTAGAAACCAGCATGTCCAGAGAGGACACAATGCTTTAAGTTGCAGGTTATTTGAAATATTGTTCCTTGAAGTATGATTTTTTTTTTTTTTGCATTAACCTAAACACATACAAACCACTTCATCATCCCAAGGCTGGGAACACAAGTTGTAGAATGATGTAATATACCGAGTTTCACACGTCTACCTGTTACCCACCAAAGCTTTCTGGATCCAACCATTCAAAAGCAATACATGATCTCAGCGAGCTCTCACTTTTCTTAAAATCCCAATCAACTAAAAAGGTGTCCTTGAGAATATGGGCAGTTCCTCCTCCTTCACATACCATGAACAGAAAGGGGAAGTCAGTCTTGACTGTTGACAGTCTTCAGTCAACAGAAAGGGGAAGTCTAGTATATTTATTAATCTAAGATCAAATATTTAAGATTCTTAATCTAAGATCAAATATTAAAGATTCTTAATGTAAGGAATTTTTGCTTACCTTACAAGCATATCTATAACCACACTGTCAACCAGTAAGTAGAAAAGAGACACCTTAGTCCCAACCTTGGTAAACGAAGGTCAGAGTCTTTTAGACATTGGCAAACCCAAACACAGGATTTCTCAACATGACAGAGGAAGGGAAGAAAAAAAGGACTCCTGGGTATTGTTGGTACAGAACGTATTACATACCAAACTGTACAGATCTGAGAAACTGACAACTTAAAGCTGAACCAGTTCCCTAGATGTTCTTTTCCATAATAGCACGATATCATGGTCCAGAATCTTGACAAATAGGTTAATTTGGAGGAGGACACTTCAGTTTCTGGACATAGAAGAGTTTTATCTACTTTAAAAAACTTCAATACATAGAAGAAAAAGGTTTAAGTAGCACAAGCTCATAGCAGCCCATCTTTTCTGAGGCTACCTCTTCATGTTGCTTGACACTGGGAATGGAGTGGGATTTCTCAGCCATGACCAACTAATTTAGAGGCACAAGTTTCATCCGTGTCTTCTGTGCTGCTGAGCCACGCCAGCTCCCATTCTGGAGCAACACAGCATGGCAAAACCAGAGCCTGAAACAGCTGTTACAGACACAGTGGTTGGTAGAGCATTGGAGCAGTCTGTTTTCGGGGCACGGCTCTAAAATATCAGCATTGTTCAACCAGGAATATCTTTACAGTTTTGTACACCAAGAAGTATGAGGCAACTTAGCACAGCCAGAGTGCAGCCTGAAAGCTTAGCAAGGATTTATGTACAAAGCCAGACCCTGTTGGACAGGATCAATTCAAACAGAGGAAAGGAAAAGAGCAAAAAGCCTTTTAAGGCAACACTTGAAGGAGGATGACCTTCTGGGACCCTGCTGATTACTTACATGATTTCTTGCCAAGAAACAAGTGCTGCAATGCTCTCCAGCCTCAGCAGCCAGCATTATGGATCCCTGCACATTGGTACATTTATTTCCAGCCCCAGGCTCAGCTTCAGTTGCTGAATATGGTGACAAACTATTTTTAAAATATGGTATTGAGACACATGCAAAGCCTAAGGGAAAAAAAAACCCACCCAAAACAGTCCATCTCAAGGTTAGGAGTTGGTTTAAGTTTTATTTTTAAGGTACAAAACCGCAAGTAGTCTGCTTTTGTTAATAATCCTCAACTTTACCACAGGCCCACTGGCTTAGAGCTAAAATCTCTTAACTAGACCCTGATCCAGCAAAGAAGGTCAGCACAAATATAAAGCAGTGAATGATACAAAACTTAATTATATCAATCAAGTTCCAAGTAAAGAAGACCTCTCCAGTGGCTTAGTCCAGGATTGGGGTNTACTCTCCCCCCCCCAAAGCATTAGGTTCTTGCACAGGTAGATTTAGTCTCAGTTCATCTTGACTTTTTTTTTTTTTAGGGGTTTCATAAGTAAATGGTAAACAAAAGTTTTTCCCTGACCTTTACCCAGAGCAGTTTTCCAAGAAGGATTAATATCCTTGCCAGTGACCAAGTTCTTCCTCTATTCTTGTTCCTAAAGCTTTCATCCCCCTGGAAAGAGAGCCTCCCTTACCCCAAGAGCCAGAGGCTGCCACCTGCTCCCCTGTTTCATCAGCATGCTGCTTAACCTCCCATTTCATGCGTCAAGAGGCACCATGTTTATATAAATTGTCCAGGTGAATTGCCACACGCTGTAGGTGCATATTCACCAACTACAGAATCAAGGCAGAGGGTAAAGTTTTAAAATACTTAACAGCCTAAGACAGCTTGTGTGAAAGAAACTTGAAAAGCTGTCACTGACAAAAGTTTACACCTTGGTGTACACAGGTTATTCTAACCTTGGTATTATTATAAAATTGGAGTACACTAGTCACAAGGATAAGGCTTAGCATGATCTTTGCCCTGGGACAGGAGAGTGGGGAGAAGGACACTTTGCATGCAAGTCTCATTCCCAGATACCAGTTCCCAAGGGATCCTTTACACAAGGTACTTTGCTGCTGCCAGTTCTGCACATCCTACCATCAAGCAAAACACTGATGCTGCCCTGCTACACCTTGAGTTTTATAGATATTTCCTCTGAATTCCATAGTTCTCTGGGTGTCCTGCTCACTCCCGCTGATGACAGTAAAGAACCTAGTGGAAAGAGCAGACAGGGAGAAAATAAACTAGTGTAATTATAAAGAGAGACCAAATTAATTCAAAGCAGAAGATGGGTTGAGCTGGTTTCTTCTTCCAGCAGAAATTAATAATATGCAGTATCAGACAGGGATAAGAGAAAAAATAACCCCTTTTCCTCCAAATAACAATAACTAGTCTCTTGCTTTATTCTGCAGCCCTGTTATTTGGAGGTATTTCTCTCTTAAAAGATTTAGAAATTATTTGAAGGGAAGAGGTAATGGAAGGGATTTTAAGACTTCCCACTACGTAGCAGCATCCTGCAGGGACAACACTAAAATTTATTTTGAAAGTGTTTACCCTCTTACTGCCTTCCTTTTAGCAAAATTCTATCTGTAAAGATACATTTTATTACAAAAACAAACCAAGACTGCTTATATTAACAGGAACTCATTCGCTGCAACTCAGTGATTTGTTATTCACATTTACATTTGTGGCAGACATCCCGGGCAGTGTCAGAAAACACCAAATCTTACAAGTTTTAGTAGAACCCTAAACAGCTTTTTCTAGTTTCAATCGTTTGCTTGTTCAGAATATTTCTGTTACCTAGCTGGAAACAGGAAGACAGAGGGAGAACAACATTTAAGCTGTACCATGCAGCTTGGATGACCCAAAAAAAACATGGCATGAAGAGCTAGTGTACAGTAACCCTTCCTCCATATGGTAAAGACTTCTAGCTAAATACATCCAAATAAAAGGCATCAAAAAAGTGACTATAAACATAGCCCCGTCAATGAGCAACAAATGCTTGTACACTATATAAATCAACCAAAATCTGGTGTTTATCTTAGTGCTCACAAATAGAAACACACACATGTAACTCAGGCTGACTGAAAAAACATAACAGAAATATTAGTAAATCCGAATGACAGCACCTTTAGAACAGGCCTCCTATAGGGTTTGACAGACTTAACTTACATTTGCATTAGCGACTACTGCAGCTTTGCAGAGGTAGATATGTAGGCCAGGCAGCGGGTTTGGAGGGCAATGTCCACTCCATAAGCATTCCAGGACCTTTACTTTATGCCAAGTCTAGCGGGGTCCTGCAGGGTAAGCAATCATTAGCTTTTGAAGTGCTCTAGGTGCACTGCTGACAGCTTTGCTTAGTTTCATCTTGCTGGAGCCTGCTTCACTTTTTCCAGATAGATTCTCCAACAGGGAAAATTGGAAAACACTAGTGGAAGTGCCACCTTCATCTACTCTAACCCACTAAGTAGATAGTCATGCACATTTTTGGTATCTGCAGTGCTCATATTGAGTCAAAGCTTGTCCTCACATCACTAGACTTATCTCAGAGTTTGCATCCGCAGAGAGGGAATGTGGGGCTGAAGTAACCACCTCCAATGACACAGGTTTAAACACAAACTGGAGACAAACTTAGAGAAAATGAGAAATACAATGAGAGTGTAAGGCTACATTGCAGTAGATCCACCACCAGTTTC
Source organism: Ibidorhyncha struthersii (assembly GCA_013398815.1). Lineage (NCBI taxonomy): Eukaryota > Metazoa > Chordata > Aves > Charadriiformes > Charadriidae > Ibidorhyncha > Ibidorhyncha struthersii. The sequence goes on along the minus strand of VZSZ01011824.1, from coordinate 245,358 downwards.
CTGTATTATGTTGGTTAAGTAATTTACCTTCCCCTATCTCACCCCTACCTCCAAGAACATGAGAATGAATACTGTGAGCTACTCAGATATTAAAAGCAGTCATACAGCTATAGAGGGATAGCAACTGAGATAAAAAGTGTTAAAAAATTTTTTGAAGCAGAGAGGTCAACTACATAATTTCCATCTAAACCCACAGTGGAAACACCCCTTGTTCCCAGAGGTACATGGGCACAAATCTTGAAGTTGAGCTTGTCTCTGCTGGAATCTATTTCATTGTTTCTCTGGTTGCCTTTTCTTTTAGAGACTCAGATTTTGCTTAAAAGACCATCAGAAAACAAGAACAACCCACACACACTCTCTTAAGTTCAAGAACTTATAGGTTTGCAAGAACAAAAAACCCAAAAGCATAATTCTGAGTGGTGCCTGAAGGCTCTTAGAAATGCATTTTTTTAACAAGTAGGAGTGGCAGCTTTGAGGGTAGTGTTATCACAGCAATATCTGAGTTAAAAAATGGAGGAAAGAAAAGACAAGACATGTTCTGACATTCACAGCAATGTACAGGAAGCAAAGGGTACAAAGAAAATAAGGAAACCAAAAAAAAAAAAAAACAGTTGAAACTGAGATCTACTAACAACAGGAGATGCTGATAAAACCACAAGCTCAGTGAAGTGTGAAGTGCAAGTGAGTCCTCTCAGGGAATCAAGTGATTGATTGATCACAGGCACTTTAATATACTTTTTTAGTTACAATTCAATCAAATAAATGATTTAAAGTGGGAAAGTAAGCATTTTGAAGGACGTAATCTATATGAACATAATAGATGTGGATAATTTTGTAAAGAATAAATAAGGATAGAGGTGCTAGTGGGCTTGATTTAACTGCAGAGGGAGAAGAGTGACTATTTCCTGGCAGAGAACTTTGATGTACTTGTGAAAACTCCTGTTTTTAAAATAATCATGTGCATCATGAAAAGGGCAACAGCAGTAACTTGACATGCAAATTCCTGCCTTTATTCAGTCCACTTATGCACATGCTGATAAGACATTCGAGCAGAAAAATATTCTTTTTGCAGCATATGTAGAAGGAATATAGTTGTTGGCTCTGGAAAAAGCTGCTTAAAAACAAGAAAAACATGCTACTTCACAAGCAAGCATCAAAACATTAGGATTTTCATTGCCACTTTGGCCTTTTGAATAGGAATAGGCTAAAGTATACTGAGCTGACCAAGGTGTTACGATAGAAAAGTTTCTGAAAGCCCATAATGTGCAGTAATGTGGGAATGAGCATCTAGTTTTAATATTTCACTGTAAAGACAGAAATCCAGCTAAACTGTTGTTTTCCCCATGGAAACAAAATGAAGTTGGTTGGATGTGGCTCATACCACATTAGCTGCACCCTTGTCCATCAGCTTTCAGCACTTAAAACTGACCACAGCAAAAGCAAGGGATGCTCACCTGTTCCTGGGATAGATCTGTTCTGGTTGTTCATTGCTGGCCATTTTCCCTGTGTGGTAACTATAAACCAGAGCCTCTTGTTTAGGGTGATATGTGAAACAAATCATGAAATAAGGCTCACCTATAATGGGTCTCCCTCAAACACACCAGGACTGAGACCTTGAGAAGACTCTCTGGTTACAAAGCGAAAAAGATTGTCTGAAGTAACCAATGATCATGTCCCTCTCTGGACCCTGTTAGCCACGTCTGCAGTAAAAAAAAAACTGACACTCTCCAGCTTTCTTCCTCCTTTCTGATTCTGGTCTGATTTTACCTACTTTTTCCTAAGGCCTCAGGATCATACTCTTATTGAGACTTCTTTTTCTGCAAAACTTTTCCAACTCATGATAGTCCCCCATTTGGCAGTAAAGTTATTAATATTTAAGATTTGGGAGATCTGGCTAAGAAGTTTACATTAACTGAAAGCTAAAAAGCTGTGATTTTTTTTCCCCAACCCTCCACTGCTAATTTAAGATAATACCAAGTGTGCCAGTCCTGTAGGCTCCATCAAGAGCCACCTCTCCATATTGTCACCTTACTGTTTGATTCCTTATTAGAACTGTGGCAGATAGAAAACTACTTAAGGAGCCCATCTCTACCAGGGATGGATACCTGGCTTTGTTAACATTGAAATGATTGGTTTTCCTCACCTCTTTCTCTTTTCTAAAAGACTATATAGGCTGGGTCTCTGCAGTCACTTGGCAGAGAGCAGGGAAGCAGAGGAAGGGATGCTGTCTGAATGTTCTCACTACAATCACAGTTAATAAAGCTGTCAGACCTGTCCTAAATTGTACTTGCACTATTGGGCACATGGAGTACTCAGGTTCTGATATCCATAAAGCATCCCTATTCTGAAATTCCAGTAGATCCCAGCCATAATATGCTGTGCCCACGGTTTCCCAAATCATCTCTTAGAAAAACTGATCATAATAAACACACAGACACTTTAAGAACGGTCACAGGCAATCCACTCATCTAGTGGATTGAAAAAGAATGCAAATTAAGCTGAAAATTAAGATAAAAATAAATATGGCTCCAAAAGCTTTCCTCATATTAACTGCATCAATTATCATGACTTGTCACCATTCTGGATGATTATAATCAGAAGGAAAAGTTTTAAAGAGAAAATGGCAAGATTTCAGAAAAATATAAAACCATATGCCTGCATGAAAGAAAACACATTAAGAAGTATCATAAGCACATATTTGAAGGGAAGGTATCTATTGGAGACGCATGTCCGCTCTGAAGTCAACAGGCTGAGAAATATATCTACTAATTTATGAATTCTCCAACCAGGGTCAGGACTAACCTGCAGAGATGCGAGGCAGACATGCCTGGGATGGACTAAGAGTGACTGCAGTGTGTCAGGGTAAAAGCAAGAGCAGGAGAACGCTGATAGCTCCTGTCATCAGCATTAAGCATGCCAAATACAGGGGAAGGGAACACAGGGTAAGAGAAAGAACCTGAGCACCTTCCCTGCCAGATAGAGATATCTCAGAAAAATACATTCAACCTAAATGAAGGCCCAAACATTCCAATTTTAGTATTCCAGACCCATCTGAGCTTCTAAGCCAAAGCTTAAGTAGCTGAAAAGCCTTTTTAACAAAAAAAATATATCATGAGATCACTGCTGAAGGAAGTCACACTGCCACATGCTCAAAGACCTACGTGCACAAAAGCAGAGCAGGTGATTGAATGAGCTGCTAAATCAGTATTACAACTATCAGCAGTAGAAATAAAATATATCTGATAAGTCCAAACCAAAAAGCTGGCTAGATGGAGAACTAGGAATAAGTTAAAAACAGGATTGTACGCATCCACAACATCATTCCCCACCACCACCCACCCACCCCCTCAGCTTTTCTAGTGGACTGGAAAAGGGGTTGGCTAAGTCAACTTACACCTGATTACCAGAGACTGCTTAAGTGACAGCAGGACAGGAAAGATTATTGCCAATGCCACAGCTACCACTCCTTTGCTTTTATGACTTATCCCATCTTTTTCACAGCATCTCAGTGCTGCACACTAGGATGGTGCAGCAACAGTTATGTCTTCATTCCACAAACAAAAAAAACAAAGGAAAAAGCAGAGCCCACTACTGCAAGAACACTACTGGAGAAACACCTCTAATCAGTTGTTTTAACAAGACACGATTTTCTTCAAGATTTATTATTCTAGAGGACTTCAGATTTTGTCTGATTATGTGAAAAAGTTCAATCAATGCGATAAAAAAGGAAACAAGCATACTTTAATGGAGACTGAAGAGACAAAGGAGGTCACAGGTATACACCTGATTTCTAAATTAAATTTAGCAGCTTTGAAAGTTCCTCAATACACAGCCCTGCAGAAGGAAGTCCTTCATCTATAAAAGATGCAGAGCATATATATTAGAAGCACAGGCTGAACTGTATGAATAAGTCATAAATAATGTAACTCATTGAATTTCTCCCCACCTCCTGCCAGAATGGAGCAGGAACAGCTCATGATTTTCAGATAAATTTTGTTATTCAGAAATTATCTATGTAATCATCTCCATGAATTACTGTTTACTTATACCTTCTGCCTGAATAGATAGTTGCTCTTATTCAGTGTTGGAAATTCCAGCTGTTTTGATTGGCATGTAGCTCACACAGCACACCTCTCTGCCTCCCCCGAGCACAGGCACTTATTGGGAACTCACACAATTACACATTTTAATCTCAAACCTGATTCAATTATTTGTTTTCTGTGAACCTGGTAGACTGTTTCCTTGCAAGCAGTAAGCATTCATACTATTGGTGCAAGCTGTGCAGCTGTATTGACAGAGCTCTAGATGTAGAGACCTGGGCTCTGCACCTTAGGCAGGTGATTACCTCTCCATGCTCAAGTACCACCTGCATCAGAGCTTCTTCCTTTAAAAGCCACTACCAGCAGATGACAAGTGTGCTGTAGAGGACCCAGGTATTAAACTCATGCCATAGTTACAAAACTGGAAATGTTCATGAAAGTTTGTGCCGCATTTATTCCAAATCTTCAGTACAGGTACACTGTTCAACTATAAAACCCTTCTGCCTTTGCTTGAACAAAGTGGAGTTTGATCAAAGACTAGATTATCTGTGCAGAGTGCTGGACAGCCCAGAGGATGTTACACAGGACTGTTTCCAACATAGCAACGTAACAGATGTTAGTATACTCTTCAAAAAAGCATGTAGTTTTCATGTTTTGAGGTTTTTTTTTTTTAATTCTCCACCATTTTTAATTGGATACTTACTTTGCTCATTTACACAAAAAGCACTTGTCAAACATATGGTCTGAACTTCTTAAAGCTTTATTTCCAGATGCGATATCTTCAATCTGCTGTCAGTAACCTCCAAAGGAAGCCTTTGAAATTGGCACTTTCATTCAGGATCCTAGTTTAGGTAAACCCTTGATTTCTGTGTTAGGAACTTGACAGAGGAGGTAGGTGTTTGGTGGTTGTGGGTTGTTTTTTTTTCCCCCCTCTGGGAAACATAATCCCCCTTATGACAGACTCCGTTTGACTTTCTAGGAAGTAAGGAGAGCTGCTGAGCTGTAATATGGCTGTTCAGGATAACCTGTATTCAAAATCAGTCATTCTTGCAGTGCGAATCCCACAACGTTATCCCTACTATATATCCCTATAGTCAAAAAACTGAGGAAACAGTTCTATAATAAAAACATTTTGTTAAAACCCAAAGCATTTCAAAGGAATGTGTTTATTTTATACAGGAAAAAATGGAACCTTGACAGTATTAAAGTATTCTGGTTTACTTTTATATAAAAAAGTCACAGCTTTTACTGTTTTCTTCCACAATTTGAAGTGTGCACAAAAAATTTAATAGAATACAAAAGTGAAGAATCACCACTTTGTTTCAGCTCCGACGGAAATGCTTTTTATCATGATCTCTGATAAGTTTTGAGGGATAAGAGAGAGGGATGGATATTTGATACATTTCAAAACTCAGCTTGACTTTCCAACAAAAGCAAACCCCAAAAGCTAAAGTTTCCTGACCAAGCTTGGGTCCAAAAATTAATCTATATGGCAATTCTGCTAAAAGCATCAGTATGCTTATATGTTTTGTCATCCACCTACCTACCAAGGTCCAAGAAAAATACACACCAGAACAGACAAACCCAGAGAAAAGCTTAGAGTCCAATATGTAGTTATAGACAGTATGCACTTTGCATCCCACTTCCAAAAATGTTTCATAATGAAACCTGAACATCAGGCTCATCCCCATTGAAGTGTCACAGCAATTTTGGGATGGATGTGAAGCAGCTAAGTGATCCAAGGCCAGTTTTTAAAGGTCAAATGCCTGCTGTAGAGGCAGTATACTTGTCAACTGCATCGGCTGATGCAAGAGACTGCACTAGCACAGAAATTTGACTACTACCAATCGGTGCTAGAACAAGTCCCTGAAGAACAGTGCTAAGGTACATTAATAGGGCAATGTGGAATAAATATTTTTAAAATATGAAGTTGTACATCTGCCAAAGCAATTCACAGGCACTCAAGCAAAACAATCACATCATTCTTAGTATGCAAAGTATTTCTGTGTACTGCTAAGGAACATACCCAGGATTATTCTCAATGAGCAACGCCTAGAGGAAAAACAATGGTCAAAATATCCTCTTTGACGCAAAGGACATTTGAATCATACAGGAAAACAGTATACACAGTAATAGCATATATTGCCAGAATCTTTCAGCTACAGATATCCAAATACTTTTCAAAAAGTAGTTATTTCAAGTAACATGTTACCTGTTTTCACAAAGAAAATGCATAGTAGCTCAGGGGAGTTAAGTGATTTGCTCAAGAATATGCAAGGTCAGGCAACAATAGCTCAGCAACAGCCCCGCGAATAGACTCCCGCTCTCCTGATTTCCAATTCCCCAGCCCAGTGCGTAGGCCAGCAGTGCCTCTCCGCAGCAGCAACACATGGCAAGCCTTCCATTAAGGGCTGCCTATCAGATAAGTTCTCTACCCACATAAGATATATTAACCAAGATTTTACGTATACTCCAGCGAACACATCCACACAATGAGAGGATGACACACTGCAGAATTCTCACAAAGCAAGACCTCACTGAAGTGAGTGATGCCGATATCTCATCTTTTCTAAAGGGCTTGGCTACATATTTAAAGTATTTGGAAGTGTAAATACTGCCTATGCATTTTATGACACAATAAAAAGTGGTTTAATGCAGCAATAAAAACTCAAATATGCCTTGACAAAGTTATTTTAAACACAGTTCTAAAGCCAATAGCTACTAAGTTTTAGACAGATATAATTTCAGAAAGGCCTTGACACAATACTATTTAAAATGACGGTAAAATATTCTGCATATCAAGACTTACTAGATAAATCTCAAGGTTTTTATGGAACTAATGAATGAGTATGAGCACAATGGGATCGCTGAGTAATTTGCATTAAAGCTATGTATTGTAGATATATATATTGTAGATGCAAAACCAGAACATAGGGTTAGACTCTTGGACTGTCTGGAGTAACAGGGCTGCAAATGGGGAGTTCTTGTGTTTCAAGCAAGAATGTTTACAACTGACCTAGGGCACAAGCAAGATCAAACCATTCAAAGAATTAGAAGCAGCATGCACTGTATACTGCCTGTCAAAGCCTCACACAACAAAAGCAATGAAAAATTAGAATAAATTAAGCTTTGTTTGCAACAGGCGGTGTTTCATGATGACTAACCTTCATCAAAGCACATGAATAACCTCATACTCACTGGAAAGAAGAGGATTTGACCTGCACTATTTCCCAGCCACTGGGGCGGGAGGGCCAGGAGCCAGGTGTCCATGGCCTAGCCAAGTCAAGTTCAGACATTAATTACTCCCACAAGCAGCAAGGGGGGCTGCTGTCCCCTGCAGGCGTCAGGGCCAGTCCCAAAGGTGAGGGGGATTGTCAGCACATATGCTGCAGTAGCTGCCCCGCAGTCATGGCCAGAACACCTCCCGCCATGGCCAAGCAGGCCAGGCGTGGGCAACAACCTACACAAGGTTGGCCTCCAGGGAGGCCAGTGGTGGTGGTGGCAATTTTGGCTTTGAAGAGAATTGAGCTCAGTGTTAAGATCTTGAGGAAAGCATTTGTCCTCAAGCTACCTACTCAACTGCTCAGAAGCTGGATTAGCAAACTTTTTTTTTGTGTTTCAGTTTAAGCCAAACTTTGGCATTTCAACTGAAATGAGGCAGGCACTGCTCCCACAAGCAGCCAGGTTGATAACTTCAACCAGACAGCAGTCTCTGATGGCAATAGAGATTAGTCCACCCAGCCAAAGCTACATCAACTGCATCACTCTCCCCACAAAGGTCCCTTCACTAACTTAGAGCTGCTGCAGCGTGGGGCTCAGGGGGCAGGGAAAAGGCAGGGTTTTTTCCTGAGCCACCAACAATCAGTTCCAAGACTGTTAAACCTACAGGATAATGAGCTACAGAGGATGTTTACTTTATATGTATACAGTGTGCAGAATAGAACAGCATAGGTTTGGCTTTTATAAAGTAGTTCGATCTGACTTTGAAAATCACAATGAACAGAAGTTAAAGCACAGAAAACACAAATTTTACAGCATACATCATTTGCACAAGAATTTGCATTTCTATTTGCCTATGAAGTTTTTCCCTTTTAATATGGAAAAATATATTAAGATGTGCTTATCTCATTGTAATCAGAATTACTTTCATGTTCTGACAGAGGAGTCTGGTACCAACTGTTCTTGCACTCACCTGCCATCAAGTACTTTTCCCTTACCAAGATCAGTCAGCACACTTCCAGGGAGTCAAGGCAGTATTACAGCAAGATAGAAATTAAAACACACAGCATCCCCAAATCATATGCAAGTAATTGGCAGAAACAAGACTCAGTCTTCTGATTTAGACACTGTGGAGCCCTCTTCTTGTTAATTAAAAAAGGTTAGGTGGATGATTTAGATGAGCAATTCAGAAGAATTATGAACCTTCCTAAACCTTTGTTCAAAATAATAGCTGAAATTCCTGGAGACTCATAAAAAGCTAACTTTAGTCACACATAGCCTTGTGGGTGCATACATACACACATGCACACCCTGAGCTCTCCACTTGCTCCTACCCTTCCCACATTTAACAAGCAGTAAAAGTGTCAGAATAATCTTGAAGAATAATGCCTGTGTCAATAGAAAATTTTCCACTTCATGCTGCCTTCAGTAACACCAAGTTCATTGTTCAGGGTAGGAATTCTGGAAACAGCTTGCCTATTTTTTGAAAAAATGGTAGCTGTAAGAGTGATGAAAGTAATAAGGAATAAAATTTTGGTTTTGTCAACAAAAAAAAAAAAAACATTTTGATGCATTCCCTTTTGTGCTTGACTTTTAAAAAATGTCATTCAGTATGCACAAAAACTTGGAGAAGCTTTTTTTTTTATACTCAAGTGCTTTTTGTCACTCTACATAAGCACCTCTAACCACACTAATTTTTAACACTTAAATGTGAAAGAATGTCTGTTTTGAAAACACTGCTCAAAAATGAGTTTATTTGCTTTTCTGCAGCAATAACAGTTGCCCAAAGGAGCAGGGGAGGACCTGAGCTCCTGTCCTCACCGTGACCTGTATGCCAGCTCTAGTCCGATAGCTGTATAAACCATTTATGCAGCCCTAGGATCGAGGTGGCAGACTCTGCCAACATGAGCACTGTGCCAGTGCCATGATGATACATCTGCCAGCTGGAGCAGGCTCACAGCTGATCTTTCTGATGCACACAGAGGAATGTGGTTCTGCCTATATAAACCCATGTAAAGATGCCTGCAGCAAAAACCCAGCCTAACATACATCAAGACTGTATCTACCCGTGGCATGTTCAAAAGAGTCCAGGCAAATCGGCTGAAGGCACGGAGTTAAAGCCAGGAACTTAACGTATTATTAGATGAAAGTTACTTCTAAGAGGGAATACTGAAGTGATACTTTAAACACCTTCTAAGGCAATATACCCTGACTTCAGAAAATCAACTGATTTTTCAGAAGTCAGTTGATTTACTTTCTCTTTTCGAAGCACATATGTGAATAACAGGATGACAGAAGAGAAAAGAAAGCAGTAAAGGCACAGTAAATGCCAGCCTTTCAGAAAGTACCAGTCTTGCATTTCTTTGGATGATACATATGTAATTATTCACATGTAAATTCCATTACAAGCCACACTATAATAAAGGTATCAGAACCCTTCTTTGCAGTACAAGAGGCAAGCGACTGGGATTTCATCTTGAGACAGCATAGCTTCATTACCAACGCCAACAGAAAAATTAAGTTTGGGAGATAATTGCACATCAGAAACCCTCGGGCTGCTCCAGGATGGCCTCAGTTCTAGCACCTCTGTTACTATGCTTGGTCTATGTTCTTCTTTTCCCAAAGTCAGGATTATAAAACCATTATCCCATTGCAATTTACCACCAGTAACTCCAGTAGGTCTTATCTCAGCACAAGATCAGCAACTGTCTTTTCAATCTGGGACAGCAGCAGCATGAACTAGTGACCCGCCAGCTTTCACAAGGCAAAGTGCCATTTAGTTTTAAAGGGGAAAAAAAAAATCACAATCAAGAGATTTTCATAAAAAAGTACAAATATGCAAGCTCATCAAATATTATAACAATTACATCAACCTTAGCCATGGAGACAACTTCATGCAGCTCAGTTGTCATGTCTCCCTAAAAAAAAAAAAACTGAACTCGCTTCCGAATTGCTTCCTTTTACTCTTTTGTTTCTTGATGCTCAACTTCGTCACCTATACCTAGACCAAATTAAGTCTAGAAAAATTCGTGCAGTGCAAGATCAGTGTCATTTAACCTTTTGTGGTTTTGCATTATGTAACCATTTCTGAGCCAAGAGTTAATCCTTATGAAATCCTTCCAAGCCTTCTAAAGTCTATTCCTCATGGCAAAAGCATCCTGCACACACCAGAATTTAAACTCCAAGTTTTCTTCTCTTGAGAATTTATAGCTTTAAAATGAAATTATTAAGTTTTGTTCAAAGCATTCTTAAATCAGTTTCAAGGCACAATCCATTAGAAGAAAAAAATTTCCAACTGCACAGTACAAAGGCTGGCTTCTGCACGAGTTTCTACATGATTCAATTTTGGTTGGCTAACTTGAGATTCATACATCGTATTGTGCAGAATGGGACAGCAAGTATTCAGTAAGACACTGAAACTGCATAAATTTCAGATTATGCATCAGTTGCAGTTCCTTGCTGAACTGGTCTCCTATACGTGTTTCTTTTAAGACCATAAATATTTCAGAGATATAAAAAAAGACTTTAAAGCATTATCCTGTCCCTCAAATAAAATGTGAGGTCAAGAACATGGAAAAGGTACAGAAATAATCCTGGCCTGATGTTTTAGCCACAGGTCTACAATTTTTTTAAAAACTGATTCAATAAACTTTGAAGTATTTTATATTTTACCTGCATAAAACGATAAGAATTAATCTGTTTATAGTTGCACAGATGGAAAATACAACTTCTAATTAATGAATCAATCTAACCAACATTTGAACTCCTGCTTTTATAACATAAGGCTTTTACATTTTCCACCCTCCTTCCCAAAAGGCTATGCATTCTTTACTTGCTCATCTGCAGGAATTTACAGGTGTTAAATTAGCCACGGTAAGCCTTACCTTTTGTTCCCTGAATGCTATCAAAACATATTGAGAATTACAGTAGAAACATATTGAGAATTACAGAGAAAAAGTTAATTAAAATTTTGAACATAAGCACTAGAAAGTTCAAACAAAAGATTTTTTCCCTAGTTCATACCAAGATCTGGTTGCATGCATAATTACATATAAATCAGACAGTAACTTTCTGTGCTTTGCTTCTTCAATTAAAAAAAATAAACTTTTGCCCCTGCAGTTTATCTATACATTTATAAATAACCCAGGCTCCTATTACAGTCAATATCTTGTGGATTTGATGTTAAAGTGATAAGATATGCACAAAAGGACCAAAACGTTCCAGTGATTTGTACTGTTGGGGCAGCTTGCCAGGTTCCCCATCTAAACCTATCCTATAAATAGAAGTATTCTAATGTAAAAAAGTTTCCCAAGTATCCACCCTGGTTAAAAGACAAGTCCCTTCTATGTCAGATTTCCACAAATATAAATGATTGAGTCTAGCTCATAAATGTCATCTGAAAGCAAATCTGAAGATTGCTGCCTCCAATATTCATACCAAAATAGCCTGTTTTATGTTAAAGGCCACTGTCTGACATACAGAAAGAACGTCCCCCCCTCCCCATTCCTCACCAAAGCCTTGACACACAAGTACTTAAATTAACTAGGCAAGGATCTAATTACACTCCGGTGGAAAAGATGATGCACACAGATTTTTATTATTATTATTTCATTCAAGAGTAACCAAAACTTAAAACTACCTGTACATCTCAAAACCCATCATAGCGCAATTTTCCTCTCAAACAACCTGTTACTGGCTGTGATAGAAATGCTGTTAAAGAGAATTCAAGTGGACAAGACAAAAAAGCCAAGGCAAAGACATCAGGACACAGTCCAGCATAATAAGCAAGGTTCCTCCATGCCAGTATATCTGGGAACCTGATAGTTCCTCATCCTGCCCACTCTCATGCACTGTGTAACCCTAACCATCAGAAGATATGGGAAAAAAAGCATTTCTTAATAACACATTTTCAGTCTTGAAAAGAAAAAAGGCTAAGCTGGTACTGCCATTAGTTTTCTACCACAACTCCCTTGAGGCAGATTTGATTAAGCATCACTGGAGAGTGCTCATGGCTTCAGTTTCTGTGACTGGCTTGAGTAGCGCAGACAGTGCTTTGTGCGCTGGCATAGGTTTAATACAGGCTCTGGGACAGTACCTCCTCCTACAGGAAGCTGGCATGAAAGAAAGGGAGCAAGTTTTACAGCAGTGCTGCAGCCACAGCCTTGTAAGAGTTGAGAGGCGAGACGGGCTTTTATGTAATCATCCAGTATAACCAAGGGGAAAAAAAGTACCTGAGAGAGCACCTATTCTGTAAGATTTTAAGAGCCAAAGTAGAAGTGTGTATTGCTATGAAAGCACAGATGAAGCATGTTACATCCTAGAAGGCTCGTGCCCAGGAGCCCTGACCATCACCCTATCCTGATCTGGGACCAATCCAGAAGATTATTTAACAGGTGCCACCCGTGAGGTTCCCCATTGAAAGGCATTTTCCTCAGAACTTGCACTTTTGTCTCTCAAGGTCTGCTAAACTCTTATTCCAAGTGTACAACCTGCTTATACCAGATGAAAACATACCACACTAAAGTAAATATAAAACACAACAGTAAATACTCCTCTCCTGCAGCAGCCCTCAAAATCCATGCATCTTAAGCATACACTTTCCAGAACATACTATGTTTTAGAACATTGCCATCTGGCAGGAACCAGGCAACCACCATGCAGTCAGCTAACTCATAGACATGTCTATGAAAGACAACCACCCAAGAGTTAGCGTGGCATCTCACAAAAATGCTGCCTCTGCTCTCTATCTTCAAGGAAGACCTGCAAAATTCAAGTGAAGGAAGTAAGTCTAATAACTACTAGATGCTACATACTCAATATTAAAAAATAATGAAGAATTTAGAGAGATCATTTTGTAGCCCATTAGAATTTCCTCTCTTTCCAGCCTGAGGGAACCTCTCCATGAAGGGAGAAAAACTGCCACCCCCACAGATGAGCAAGTCTCTTAAGAATGTGAGATCACAAACTTTGCAAGTGACATGTGCAACAGCTAAGTAGCCAAAAAAAAATCTCTGTACTTGTTTATCTTCTACTAGTCCACAAATGATTTAAAGGCTTTCTCCTGATAAGGAAAAATGCAGCTCAGAAGCTGAATGTCAAGGAAACTGCTCAGCTCCCCTCCATAGATTGAAAAAAAAAAAAAAAAAAGAAAACTGATCTGTGTAAAAGTCTTGAACAAACAGTAAATTCAAGAAAATTGCATTCTGCTTCTGACCATTTTGTGAATTAAAAAAGGAGAATAAGCTCAAAAAGTTGTTCAGTTCTAATCATATGCTCAGTTAGAACCATACCTGGAAATAGCCATGAGTTGGGTAGGGTTTTCCTCTCCCTCCTCCTAAATTATTGGACTACTCCTATAGCTCTTTGTTCTAGAAGGTGGGAATATGATGCAATGTACAGGTCATGTTTACTTGGAGAGCACAAAGCCTTGAACTCAGAAAAATATTTTAGGAGGCCCAGTCCCATAGAAAACTCAGATACCTGACTAATTCCATGAACCTATGCCAAAAATCAACTTGACAGAATGTTCAAGTGACCTACAACCAATGCAGGAGTACAGAATAGCCTAACCTAACAAGGAATAACTTCACATTCAGCTGTACATATACAACCAATCACAAGACATGCCTTTTAGTACATAATATATACATTAACAAAGAGACTTAATATACAATATCTAGTATAACTGCTATATAGTCTCAAGCACCCTCTTTTAGCAGTGTAACCATTACCATCACACAGATACACTTCCTTTCCATAAGGCCATCCCTAAGCAAGGGTTAGACAGAAGTGCTACCTCCCAGACAAGAGGATTCATTCCATGACTCTCTTCCCTGAAGGAAAGTAACAGACCTCACCAGCTTGAAGGAGATGGAGCAATACCTGCACCACCAGTTCAACCAGCTCTGGCAGATGCACAGCTCAGCTGAGGTGACAAACACTATTGATAAAAAGATGTCTTTTCCAAGCCAAGCCTAGCCCAGAAAGTTTGCAGTAATATGTAGGTATGCACACACAGTACTATTTGTTCTGTTATTGAGACTTGTAGAGAGTTTGGTTAGTATCTGAATAATTGCCTTTAGTATCCTTTCAGATCCCATGAAGGATCTTATTCTGAAGGGCTTCTATGACCTGGCAGGTGTGGTACCCTCCCTGAATAACACTAGGGCACAGAGACATACAGAGTATCTTTCAAATACATTTGAGAGGCATCAATAGAAGTTATATTTGCAAATATATATGGAAGCATTTAAACACGTGCAGCATACTGCTTCAAAAAGAACAGTCCTATTAGTAAAAGCAATAAAGCTCAGCACTTTTACCTTCCTTTAGTTGCATTAGAAATGACTGCTTGAGGTTGGCCAAAGCTCCTGTTAATGGACTTTGAGTGGAGCGCACTTTCTCCACCTCCTGTTAGAAGCCTCTCATCCTATTTCGATGTACATCTTGTGTCTCCAATTAGCTGGGAGTTGCTCTCCTCTGTACCAGTTAACTCACAATCAGATGGGGAGTTATTTTAACCTTGGCAGAGCTCCCCCCACAAGCTCAATCTGAAGCATTACAATTCAAATGCTACTTCCAAATGAAGACACACATACAGCAAAGAACAGGGCACACCAGCCCCACACACCTTGCTTGGTGGTGCTTTTGTGACAGCACTTCAGGGCACTTAGAAAACAGCCATTGTTTGCTCCTAGGACAGCAGGCGTTTACCTCCAGCTGCTCCAGCTCTTCACTTCAGTGCCTCAAACAGGTGTAGGGTTGGTTCATGAGGTCAGCAGCCAGATGTTTTGTTGAAGGCAAACAAATACATGAAAAAGCCATAAGAGAGTCCAACTGTTCCCACTGGAGAAGTTAGTCTGCGAGGAAGAACAGCATACTCATTCTCAGCACTCTCACTGCTCCCTGGCTGCACACCTTCCTCTGCCATCACACCACAGGCTCAGCCACAGTAAGGTATCCTCCATGCTGCTTGGAAGCCTAGTAAGAATCTCCAGCTATATCAGGGTATAACAAGAACAGGCTAGACCACCAAGGGGATATCACAGCATGAAGAAAAGAGACCTCACCAGCCAAGGCCCAGCTCCATAGCATTTAAGAAGAGAGGGTCCAACACAGTGGCCAGACCCAACCAGGACCCCAGATAATAAGGCAATCTCCTAGCAGTAACACAGGTCTGATATCAAGAAGGAAATCAGTCCACAGGTCAGCATTAGGATCAGGTCCAGTAACTGCTAGCTGGTCTGCAGCAATGGACAAAATCAAGCCAGACAGTCAGTCTAGAAGTCCAGATCAAGAAGCTCCATAGACACAGACAGAACTAAAGAGCAGCACTCTCCCAACAAAGCTCAACCAGAGAGCGAAGGCCCAGAGCTGGGCTTAAATAGAGCTCCTGGGCTCATTAGTGTGGGTGGAGACCCCAGGTGAGGCTGTTTAGGGTCCTTAAGGCTTATTAGTGCCCTCAGGGCCTTAACAACATGTACTGAGAGCAACAGAAAATTGCAGTTCCTTCTGCAGGGCATACTAATGCAGAGTGAGGTGTGGTTGTAGTGTTGTGATGGTTTTCTATTCTCTCTGTTAGCTGGTTGTTCTTCTTCCTTGCCTATCCCTAACCTTAACTAAGACCTATCCAATTAAGGCCCTGTGCATAAGACATGAGAAAATACAACCACACAACCACTTTCTTTTTTTTGTGCTCCAGTACATCCTTTTGGAGACTTTATGATTCTGTTCCCCTTCTGGGAGACTTTGGTAAACTAAGTATATAAATACAACGCCCAGCAATGCACATACCATACTGAATGGGTAGTTCATAGTAGCTCCTGTAGTGTTTGTTTCCCGTTTGTTTCACCCTACAAGGAGTTTAGTTATTGACTTTCCATTCAGAACTGAGTTGAAATCCAAGACAGGAAATTTGCCATGGTCTCCCAAAATAGCAAGAACCACTAGTGCATCCTCTTGTGTTACCCCTTCTTCCTTTGAACTTGCTAAGCACTGAGTCACCATGCTCAACACTTTGAGTCAGGCCCCTAAACTGAATGGTGCGACTGCTTGACCCTTCTCCGGGAGGCCTAGACCTTGGATGCAGCTCCATCTTGTTCCCTGTGTGCTGTAATGTTCAAACCGTGAGACATGTCACCTTACTACCTTTGAGAGGCAGTAAAGAAGGAGAAAAGCAGAGAAATAGCAGATAACAACCCGATGTCAAAGCTGGAGGAGGGATCAGGATGGAGGTTTAATGTGGAAACTTGAAAAACTGATGTTTGTTCTAAATTATTACAGAATTTGTTCTGTCTATATTAAAATATTATATGCAACAAGTATAATGTATCAGCTATAGAAAATAGAAAACCTATGTCTACTCTTGAGAAAGAATTGGTGCTCCTTGAGGTAACTTTTCTCCCAGAAGATGCTAATGTATTTTACTTGAAGCTTAACAAAGAAAATACTGTCACTTCTATGGAAAAAGAAGATGTGGAGGAAACAAGTAAAAAGCAGTACAAGTGTTTCAAATATAAATACTACTGAAGAATATCTGGAACAGGATGCATAGGAATTGAGCAAATGAACACTTGACAATTGTGCTTTCCAGAAACAATTTGTATGATATTTTGGTTTTGTTGTGTAGTCCTTCTCCAGCTCAATTTGTCCCCTTTGGATTTTTTCACCTTGACTCAACCTAATTTGTCTTGAAAGGGTTTGGCTGGCTGTATTCACTGTAATTATTACTCTCAAGGAAAATTAAAACAATTGCCCAGCCATCAGTGATCTTGCCCCTTCCTGCAGCTTGCCTGCCTAAGGTCCTCAAAGTGTAAGCGTTCAGTTTCATGGAGCACTAAATGGAAGTAATATCTTCTTGAACTTTATCTCCCAGATGTATGTGATGTTTCAATATAGATCTCACACTTTTTATCTCATAGAAAGGAGATGCTAATGAAACATATGCCATTGCAAAGAAGACTTTTTAGGGAGAAGCCTTTGTGCTATTATATCGCTTAAATTAATGATAAATCCTTCACCAGGATTTTGAGTCTGTCCCAACACAGGTAAAGCTTTCAGTTCTCTGCTTGCTCTGTGCTAGATTGCTCCATTGCTCGTAGAGAGGAATTACATGTTACACACAGATACGTGGATAATCAGGTGGTGACAAATATCCTGTTCTTGCTTTCAGCAATCCCATTTTTTCTATCCCATTGTCACTGTAGTCTTTGATTTTTATTTTATTTTTTCCCTGTGCGGGTTCCTCAGGTATTTTTGAGGAAGTCAGCTGGACAATATTAGCAATTAGCACAGTGAGGCTGAGCCTAATTGCACTGATTATTTGCTGGATGGCCAAGAAGGGAGGTTAAGAGACCAAGGCCACTTAAAAAAGAAAGAACAGACAGAAACAGGTCTCTCAAGGTGGTAAAGAGAGGAAATACATATGCATGCAGTTTAGCTGATGCTTGAAGCCAGGTGCTTAGTTTCATATTTGGATTTCAGGTAGCAGGTTTGGGGTGGTTTTGTTGCTTCTACCTGTTTTACAAAACCAGCTGGCGACATGACGCTTCCTCATCTATCTGAGGGGGAAAGAGTAACGTGTTTGTCATGCATGCAACAGTGAGGCTGACCAGCTAGGAGTTACCTCTTCTTGCACTGTGAAAAGTTCCATTCGGTTGTCAGGGAAAAGGCTACAAGGCTGTGGGGAGACAATGCTTTGATATTGCTCTCAGTGAAGGCCCATGTGTCACAAGGCCACGCTAAGCAATGCAGGGACAGTTTTGGCCCGCGCTTGAAAAAAAAGCAATTAAATATCTTTCTGAGTTATAGGAATGTATTAATTCACTACTCCTTCTCTACATGCAAGCAGAGTGCATCAGTCAAAAAGATGACAGCCAGAAGAAAAATTGTGGTAATAGCTGGTTCTAAAAAAAAATATGTAATAGTTTTCAGTTAACTCAGGCAAATGAGGCTAATTTGAGAAGGATGTTACTACTTCTAAAAGTGAAATAGTTCAGAGAGAAGATTTAAACAAACAGAAGGTGAAAATCCAGAAGAGTTTGTGACGCATTTAAGGTTAAAGAGCTAATCTTGCAATTGCAGTTAGCAATCACAGTAATTGAGCTTGTGACAAGAGACCAGATGGTGATTACAACTGGGAGAAAACACCCAAAGAAACTGATTACTAGAATCTTGAGATTAACTCTTAACTTAAAAAATTAATAAGAAGGAATAAATAAAGAAAAAAGAGAGTATATCAAACAAAGGCATTTATTTACTTCAGGTTGATGCCAGGGAATGTCCAGAGTGTTTGATGCTAAAGCCACTACAGAGAATGTAAAAATGACAGAAAAAGAACAGCATGAATGACTCAAAGTGAGAATTCAGAAACTTAGCACAAAGAACTCTACACAATACTCTCATAAAATAGTAAATCTCAAGTCCCATAAGCCTGGGAACATATAAATAAGCTTCCCACAAATACTTTCAAGCAAGGAAGTGTCACAGTCCTCCTAAAATGATGAGGTCAAACCCGGAGACCGCTGATTTATGTCTCACAGGTTGAGTGGCAGACTTACACTCAAGTGTAGAAGGTGACTGGGACTTTGTCCACACGTATAAAATTTTAAGTCATTACATAAAGCCCAGATGAGCTGAAACAGCTATAGATGATTTAATGTCTTTGTTAAAATGGGCTCGACAAACAGTCTACTTCCCTAAGACAGGAGGATGATTTTTTCCATCTGCAATGTATAAGTTATAGAAGTCATGCAAACTTGAAAAAGATTCAATAGTTAAAGGCACAGACACTTCACCTTTGACAAAAATCTAAGTAGCTGAGTTTAAGTCTGCAGAGCACACAAGTCACTGGCCAGTGACAGTTCAGTTTCAAAAGGAGTGTGAACTGCCAGGTCATCTTCCAAAGCTGAAGCTACCTACAGAAAAAAAACACCAATATTATCATCATATTCTTGTCAAAAAATCAAGCTGAAATAATGGAGACACTAACTTTCAGAAAAGAGAGACATGGAGAAATGTGTTCTGCAAGGTCAACCAATTGAGTCCTTCATGGCAGCAGGGCAATAAGTGACGTCCTGTAGCAAAGCAGACACAGATATGTGGATGCTTGAAAAATAGGAAAACAAGTGTCCTAGACAATAATTCTCATTTCCAATTCAAGCCCTCTAAAAGATTCTACAAATAAAGAGTTGCTTGTCAAATCCTTTTTTCAGTAGACCTGGTAGTGGGATTCATATAATTTAATTTTAGCTATACAAAAGCGAGTAGCTGGTCTAAGCTAGTTATTTAGGTACTTTGAGAGGTTTTATCATTTTCATGTCATTCTAGGATAGTTATCTAAGATAGTAGAATTAATTGCTCTCTGGAGCAATTGATCTTCATTTTATCTGTATTGACTACAGACGGAATCTAAACATTGTAGACGGTTAAAATTAGATAGGAAAACTCCCACTTGTTATTCATGGGAAAGTAATCTCTGATCATGGGTCGTAGTTTAACAGGCAGGAGTTTGAGCAGTTTTCAGTGCAGCGTAAGTTGAGAG
Organism: Ibidorhyncha struthersii; assembly: GCA_013398815.1. Lineage (NCBI taxonomy): Eukaryota > Metazoa > Chordata > Aves > Charadriiformes > Charadriidae > Ibidorhyncha > Ibidorhyncha struthersii. The sequence goes on along the minus strand of VZSZ01011824.1, from coordinate 225,558 downwards.
ATAGCACCTTTGTCCCCTTCCCCCTACCACTCCTGTTTCCTCAAGTGCATGGAAAATCACATGAAAATACATTAAATAGGAGCTACAGATTCAGATTCCGATCTCTGTTTAGCACTACTGAATTGCAGGATGGCACCAAAGAGCATGGATTGGCACATACCGGCCTGGGTCGGCTTCTGTTCAACAGGGAACTGTGAATGGGACCTCTCAGAGAAGGACAAGCTGATGAACCGGGAGATCAGTGCAGTTGTAACTAAGGATGGCACAGGTAGCAGCATCTGTAAGAGGTTGCCACTCCAGCAAGATCAAAAGGAATAGGTGAAACTTGCAAAAAATAGTCCAATAAGGTACAATGGTGCAATATAAAATGGAAATAAAGAGAACGGAGTCAGTCTTCTTACACAAGGGGACACATAAAACTGGAAGTTGATCTCCCAAGATAGGACAGAACTAGAATAAATGGGCATACAACCTCACAAATGGAGATACACTGTCTCAGGAGAGATTTCCCAGTTATAGCACTGTGTGTGTTTCAAACATCCCTGGGTGTTTGAAATCCTATGTTACTTGTTAACAAGTTTACAAGATTAATTGTTACTTGATATGACTTTTAATACTAGCTGCAGAAAGAGGAAAGAAAGAGGAAAGGGAGAGGAGGGAGTCTCTAGAAGGACCCAGCTGCCATGTTGCACAGTCGTTTCCACCAGGCTTTGCTGACCAGCAGGGTTTGAGCGAGGCAGGGCTTCGTGGACTCTTTGGATCTGAGTAGTTGCTGAGCAACACTTGCAAGGTTTAATTTACATGCAGCTGTATAGGAAATTCACCAGCTGCAAACACCAGCAAAATTAAAATGGGTGAATAGCTGCTACCATAAGTTTTATCATCCCCTGACCAACACTCTCCCTGATGACTTTACTCATATAAAAAAGTTACGCTGTCCTCAAGAGTCTTGTAAAGTTGAAGGACATTTTAAAAATAACTCACCCGGTAGGCAGACCTTTAGCCTCTAACATTGCTTTATTAAATCACAAAACACGATATATTCAGATAACATTAAGGTTCTGACCTTAGATGCACAAAAGCAAGGAAATTCAGAGGAAAGTTTGAACCTTTCTCTGTATCTAACATCAGATTTTTGCCTACTGTTTGCATTGAGGGCTTGTGGCACCTACTATAGCTATGAAAGATCTCCTGGTGGTTTGGTGACCCTTTCAATTTGTAGGTACAATAGATTAAGGATAGGACTTTAAACTGGACATGAATTATCTTTTGCTTTAAGGTTGAATTCAGGTCTTTAGCCAAGTTTGGAGACTTTTTGAGTTCAAATGTTCCTCTGTTTTAAAGGTATCAAGACAAAGCGAAGAAAGACCCCTTATCGACAGCATGCTGTGGTGATTAATGCAGAAATACGAAGTCTTTACAACCGAACTGTATGAAGATCGAAAAAGTCTCCTTTTGCTTGAGAATCAGCAGGAGGAATTTCAGGACAGAAGAAGGGATTTTTCCTTCTTACTTTAAAAGGATTCCAAAAATGGGGTTTAATATAAAATTGTGGTTTAATCAAGCGCTCCATTATTCTCTAACTAAATGGAGAAATTCACAATTAGATGTTTTCCTTCCCAAAATTTCAGTGGGGGAGCTATGAAGGGGTTAATTCCCTAATTTAAAAAAAAAATTAAAAAACCACCAATAATTATTCTCCCTCGGGTAAACGTGTAATACCAAATGCCATCTCTGAGTATGCCGTTACAGTATGTTCATAATTTCTTTTGCAAAACTATGGATATGCTAATAGAAATTTAAAATAATAAAATAACCCTGAACACGTCTTTCACAAAATAAAAAGCAATGAAGAGTAACATAGGATAGCAAATCATTCTGTTACACAGTCAGGAAGCTCTACGCGTGGAAGAATAGTGAAGCCTTGTTTTCTTCACATGTGTATTCCCGATACCATCACCTTCCTCACCCTCCGATTCCCTCCACCACAAGTACATCTGTTTCTTTCAGTCCTTTAGCACTGCCTGAGCTCCCACTATGCTGCTTTCAGCTCTCCCCCATCCCCAACCCTCCCCATGGGTCTCCCCAGGGAGACAGCATGGGGGGATGAGGGCACACGCATCCCACGTGAGCCTCCTGGACCGCTTGCTGGCCAGGTAACCTGAGGGTCCCATAGGCCTCATATGACCCCTAGACCATGCATCTTGTGGGCCTTTGTGGTCTCTACCTATCTGACAAATTTGATTGAAATTAAGCAAGAGGCGACAGCTTGAGAGTGGAAGGATGGCCAACCGACATACTCACAGGCAGTAACTCACTGATCTTCACTGCCTTAGAAAAAACAGTTGTTTAAGAAGCCTTCTGAAAGAGGAAATCTTCGCCTAACATCAGCTCCACACTACGTAACTCTGCATTACTTAGCTCCATGTTACTTACCGAACGACGTGAGTCCTCGGCAGGTTTAACCCTCCCTCTCAAAGTAGCTTCACATCTGGGGACCTTCCATCCCTCCCAGCCCTGCTGCTACCCCACACTCACGTGTGTGATAAAATGCATCCCCCCAGATGAAGAAATACCTTTGCTTTTGTGAGAGACTGGAACGCCAAATATTTGCCTCAAAGCTTGCTTGGCATCTCTGCAAGGTGCAAACGACTGTGGGCATCTCTGCAAGGTGCAAACGACCAGCAGCAGAAGACCATTCCCCTGCAAATCAGGACAGCAGAAGACCATTCCCCTGCAAATCAGGCACCACCAAAACCGATGGCAGAAGACCATTCTCCTGCAAATCAGGACAGCAGAAGACCATTCTTCTGCAAAACGGGCACCGCCAAAACCGAGCCCCGTCTGGGCTGGACTGGCAGCCCGCCAAGGTCTTTACCTGGTGTATAAAAAGACCATGGAAACAAGCTGCGGGGTGCACCCCCCACCGAAGAACTGAAGACCAACGAGACGTGGCTGGATCCATGGCGGTGACTATCCTTTGCTTATCTTTCTGAACGCTTGCTCGGTTTCCTTCTAATATTTCCTGTCTTTCCTATCGCTCCATTCCTCTGTACCTGTTCAATAAAACCGGCCCGATTGGCGGCATTTGGCCTCGTTTGTGTCCCAATCTCACTCCTGGGATCGTTACGAACCTCCCCCGAGCCCGAAGTCGGACCGGGACTTGACAGCTTTCCGAGAGGTCCCTTTGGGGTGAGCCGGGGAAAGCTGCCCGGTGCCACAGACCACACCAGTGGGGGCATGGGGAGAACACCACCTGGTGATGAGTTTCACACCATTAAAGGGTGCTGCTTTAATCCTTGTTCATTTCCTAACGGATGCTGTTCTCATTAGTTCCACATAATGACTAGTTTATAATTGCATTGTTGCTTACAAATGCTAGACAGGTGCCATAGATTTTGTTCTAATTTTTTAACACAGAGTAATATATTAAAATGAAATAAAAGAAAAAAGCTTTAGGGATCATGCAGAAAGATAAGAGAAAAAGAAATTGCATTTTCAGCCTAAGAACTTTGATAGTTTCCTAATAACTACAACAGGGAATGCTAGGGTTGTATCTGTACATTTAATTTAGACTCTTGCACGCAGGTACTTCAAGATTTCAATTTTATGCTGTGTATCATCTAAGATCTGTCTGGGATATTCGGAAATGTGTTTCTAATTGCTTTCTTCATGCAAAAGAGATGCCATAGATTACCAACAACAGACCTATTAATCATCAATCTAAGTGCAGCTAGTCTTCTGCATACAATATTTATAAGTGTTTATATACCTCTGGCTAATGCTCACAATCAATGACTGCTTGACATGGCATACTAGAGAGTTATCAAATGTCTAAGTCTTTCCAGGAGATTTAGTCTGTAGTTGACCTTAATTTCAGATTATATTTGTGATAAAAAGATTTTTTTTAAAGGAAATTATTTTTAAAAAGTTTAGTTTCATGGGGAACTGAAAAATTGACTGACTGAATATTTCTTGTAGACCTGGGGGACCTTTTATTGCTGCCTGTCTGGTCTTTCAAATCATCATCAACTACTTAATGACCAAACATGATTTCTTTCTTGTCTTCANGATCCAATTACTAAATCAGTTTAATTGTGCCTCCCCACATCCTATGAGACCAAGTAGGAATCTAATCTATTTGCAAATAAGGTCTACTCACATTTTACATATTTCTGCTTGTTGAGAAAATACTGTTTACTTTCTAAAGAGTGCGTTCATCAGCTGCTGGTCAAACAACACCTAAGTATTCACTTTTTCCTTTCACAGTCAAGCTCAAAAAATTGTTGTAATTCAGCAATGAGAACTACAGAGTCCTCTTTCATTTCCATTGAGCTCTTATCTTGAGAAACAAAGCCAGTCAAATGATTTATTTATTTATTTATTTATTTCAAATAAACTATGTGATGATATTCATCCCTTTTCTTCCCCCCGCTTGCAAATCATTTGTGAACCAACCCAAACACTGTGACTGTATATCTTATTTACAGGCATTTCCACAAACTTATTCCAGTCTTTGAAACATTTGCAACCTCTTTGCTTTGAATATGTGTTATTTGGTCTTCTTGGTGTGCGACTGGTCACATGACAGATACTGGAGGACAAACACTGAATCCCTCCAGAAGGAATTTTGCTTGCAAGAAGAGCAATTCCCCAACCATTTCCATATAACAAACTTGGGTGGAGAGTCATAAAAGTGGGGGCGGGGGAAAAACCCAAAACACAGATGTTTGGAATTATCCATAGAATGCCCTATACCTGACCTCACCGCTTCTTTTCCCTCCTGAAGAGTTGTTCCTCTTACCAGCGTTTTTAAGCAGAAGTATCAAGACGGTTACCCCCCAGACCTGTGCCGTTCAGCTGGACTCCCGTGTTAGTGAAGCACGGGGCTCTGCGCTTGGCACAGTCGCAGCATTGCTCCAGGGAGCATTCGGTCTCGTGTTTGCCTGTTTGTCTGCAGTTCCTGCAAGAAATATAAAAAAACAACTTATAGCTCTGAAGCTGGAAATGGGCAGCTGTGGACATCTCACGAAGAACAGAAGGAAAACATTTCTGGAGGTCACCAAGCCACAGCTGATACCTTTGAAACACTGTACGATATGCTGAGTTTCTGTGGTGGATGTGAAAATTTCATGTCAATGGCATTTGCGGCTCAATTCAGCCTAAACTCAATGGCTTTCTACTGCCAGAAGACTGGGCTTTGAGATGTTTTTTTTCCTTCTTCCTCTGGTCTATCTCAGAAAATGTAGGTAGGGACTTCACTGAATTCATCCTCTCTGTCTTCTACTGTCCAGCAACTGCAAAATTACAATTACATGAAAAGGGGCTAATGTTCAGCAGCAAGCTGTGCTTCGGTTGTGCATTTCCTTTTGATCCTGAGGTAATTCACGGCAGTGGAAGGTAAAATGATTTTTCAGGCATAAGCAGAAAAAGCCCCTGAGGAAGAAATATGCTGTACAGTCATGAGAGGAGCTACAGCACGTTTTATTGAGGACGTTGTCCCTCTACACAGCGCAGGCACAAAGGACCCTCTTAAAGGAAATGTAACCAATGTTTTTAAACATTCTGCCCCCTCACATCCAAATTTGAAGCAATTTACAATAATTCAGAGTCTTAGTATTGAAGAACTGATGCCTGGAAAAGAGTGATACGTTTCTCCATGCGAGTATGTATTTGTGTGCTCCAGGGGAATGTACACCCAAGCCCAGCACACCCCTCTGATAGCCCCAAAAGTAAGACCAGGCTGGTATGCCACAGGCTGTACAAGTTAAACAGCTGAGAAAGATGCTCCGCGTGCACAAATACGCACCAGGCAGACAGCTGTGCTTTTAAATCTCAAATTAAACACAATATTAAGCACATACTTGGCTTTAAACTTGTAGGCATTGAAATGAGCCACGTTACTCATCTGCTTAAAGTAAAGCAACCACTGAGGGGGCTCGGCACTATCCCTGGGGGAGTCCCTCGCCAGCCCACCGCTGCTCCTCCAGCTATGCCACAGAGCTGGGACCCCACAGCAAACCCCAATTTGCAGGAGATGTAGCCTCCATGTGTCATCCCCAGCGGTCATGGGTGCTTCACACTTCACGCGCTCACATGCCAGGGACATATTTAACAGCTTACTTATCTTGTTTCCCACCTGAGCACACCTAACCTTTGTCTGGGGCTGTGTTGTGGAGTCCTTCCTTACATTTCATAGGGAGTGATTCACAGCCTTGTTCCCTGTCAGCGTTAAAGCTGCTGACAGGTTGACTGGTCACAGACTGGCAACTGATACCCCTAACCTGTTACACAGCGCCGTGCTTTGCACCCACAGTGAACACCATGAACTTGGTGAGACATATAGCACATACGGGAATCTACCCTGGTGTTGAGCTGCCACTTTGGCTTTATACACATGGGCCACAGCTTTGCCCTTGTACTTATTTCAAGTTATGTGTGTTAAAATTGCCAGCCTCATGCCACGGTGGGTGACAACGGCAGTGTCAACTGTTTTAGGACTGCTTCCGTTTTTCAGACCCCAAAATGAAACATCATGTGCCTGTTTCTTTAGGTGTGTCGAACACCATCAGATTTAGTTTATGCTTTGGAGGAAGGGGAAAATAATATCTCAAAAAACCTCAAAACCAAACCAAAACCATACACATTCACCCAGTCTCAACCCTGTCTTAAAATGTTTCCAGTGGGCATCAAAATATCAAAGCATCGTTCTTTTATTCTGCAGTTTTCATGTAACGCTCTCTTATGTACGTGTGTTCAGCTGTTCTTGCTGGAGAGACCATCAGGACCTTCCAGAAAGGCAAGCATCTTGCTCCCAGCTCCTGTAAATGCATTCCTTGTAAACTAGTTTAATTTGTTTCAGCTTCAGCCTCTCCCATTGTGTTCACCGGCAAAATCTGTGCATACACAGATTGAGCTAAATGACAAGAACCTTTTCCATCAAGATACTCTCTTTTCAGTACATATACATTTGTTCAGTTTTGTTGCCAGGCACCTATCCACTCTAATGGAATACAATTATGCCCAGAACATTATTTTTGTAATATTTTAGAAGTACCATTTAGCACAAACCCGCTATCTTTTCCCCACATGCACGCTATTTACAATTTCAGCAGACCATTTCAATGCTCGCTTCAGATTTCATCTCTGGAATTAGAAAGAGAGAATATTAATCACTGAACTATTTTTGCTTGAACATGATCTAACATATTTCACAAAAAAAATGGAATTTTCTAGCACTCCTTGAGCAATTAGATCCATTAGGTATGTGGCTTCCTTAAAGGCAACAGCTAACCTAATAGGATGGCCATATACAATATTTTATTTAGATGACATTTTGGATTTTAGCACAGTTAGCGTTTATGAGAGGAAGCCATTGCTTAGTGAATCTTTTAAAATTATCCAAACAGACTATTTATCATCCCCAGAAGTCTCTAACTGGCTGTTTACATTTCACTTAGACTTAAGTAAGGTGACTGCTTTCTGGCCACTGAGCAATTTTTAACATACCTTTCAATAATACTTTCTCAAAAGCTATTACCGGCCTGTGTGTATATAGAAAGACTGTAATCAGTGTGTTGGCAAACATCCAAACATAAACTTACTTTGAGAGGGAGATGTGCTAAAATTATGTTGAGGGACAGGTGAATGTTGGTACAGGAAAACTGCCTTTTTTTGAGACTACTATCTATAAATTTTATGGGAGCTGTGGGCAGGGACTATCCAGAGAGAAAGCCAGGCTCTTTTAATTTAGTCTGTGTGTTCTGAGGTAGTCATCGAGCTACTGGTGAAGTGCTTTTTCAATTAATTTTGAAGGCAAGGTAGGATTGATACTAGCCCCGAGTTTCCCAGATGCACTGTAGAGTCCTTATTAAATCAAAGACGTGACCTCGTCAATCTTAAGCCTGCTGAAAAAGAGCTTGTACAGCGAGGTAAGTCTCCTAACTGTGCTAGAGGGGCTGCAGAGGACAGAGGTTCTGCCTAATGTGCTAAGATGACCCAAAAGAGAAAAGTGGGGGGGAGGGAGGAAATCCTGTCATTTGTGGATTAGAGAAGAGGAAAAGAGATTTTGGTTATCAATGGCTAAAAATGAGAAGCCCCAGTTTCTAGAAGATGCTTAAGTCTATTTGGATCTTTAGAGTATTGGGTAAAACACTACAGTGCAAAACAAAGTATAGACACCTAAAGAATGATTTAATGTGAAGTGGTACATTCCCAGCTACATTTCAGGCATTCACTTCAGATGATATAAAGAATGACACCCTCGCTGATACTCAGAGATATTTCTGTTTAAATCAGTGGTACTGCATTAGCTGGTCCCCATCAAAGATGTGTCTTCAAAGATCAGATTTCAAAAACATTTCAATTGCAAACGTATTTTTCTAAAACCCTAAAATTCTTGAACTGCTTGGTTTGGGAGGCAAACCGGTACTGAATATTAAGGTTCTGCCATTCAGTTTGTCTACTGTGCTGAAGCATATGACTGAGCACACTGAGTGCTCCAAAGCCAGCTCCCTGCATTTCCCCTACTCCCTAGCCATAGCCTCGTGGTGAGAATCATTTCCTCAAAGACACCTGAAGGTAAATGCAATGAGTAGCTGAGGACCTTGCTACCTGTCTGACCAAAATTCATAACCATCTCAGGTTTTTTCCTCAGAGATCTGCAAGTCAAAACGGCAGCATGACTAGACGTACTGTGGCAGCAGCTGCTCCCCAACACTGCTTCAGAGTTAGACCCACACTCTGATTTCTGCCAAAACATGATACCAGCCCATGACTCATCTCCTCAGCTGGTGTCAGTCAGTACAGTGGCACCACGTGATACAGCAGAAAAATTGACTTTGCAACTTGTACTCTTGCAGTGTTGTAAACACTGAGAGTCAAACTCGGGGTCTTCGGCACCAAAAAGCATATATTTCCACCTTGAAAGTTCAGAATAATCTTTTGGCTGTAACTAGGCAATAGACTCTTCCTGACAGTGAATTAGCTGCTGGAGGAAGACTTCGTTACATGTACAAGATACCGCATTTGCATTTTGACCCATTTTAAAGATGGCTGAGGGGGAGTGACAAGTCAGTCAGATATCCTAATATTTTGGCAGAGTTCACTCCAGACTCCTAACAGGAAGAAAAATAATAGTCTAGATTTAAATATAGTAGCTTATACTTATGTTTTATTTATGACAGTCATTTAATTAGCAGTTCTTTGCCTCTACTCCGCTCCCTGCTTTTTCTCCCGAAATGTTCTGGCTATACTGCACAGTTCAAAGAGCATGCATACCCTCCAGAGAAAAGCAGAATGGGCACCGGGCTTTCTGCTCAGAGTGGACCTGGTGATTGTTTTAGTTCAGCTCAGGAAAGCGGCTTTGAAGTTACTTTCCTGGTATTTCCCTTTCCTGCCCTTGAGTTCACATTGCAGAGGTCTCTGGGCAGCCAACTGGATTTGGATTTTGGCCAAACCAAAAGATGCGCCCCTGAGGTGCACGTGGCATGGTCTAGCTATGTGTGTGCATTAGGCCAACAGCAGCCTGGAGCTAGTCTGAGTTTAAAACCGCCAACAGGCATGTAGTGCAGACCTTGGTTTCCCAGGAGAAGCTGTCTGACTCTACAGATCGGCTCCTGTTGCACCCCTCTGCCCTCTGATGCAGACATGTCTTCACGTGTCCCCTTTTCCATACTGAAGACAGAGTGAAATTTGATTATCAGGGGCCGATTGATTCTATGGATTAAATCACAGATGGGAAGTCATAAACTCCCGGAAAGCCACTTTCAAATCCTGAGGGTTCGACTGAGGCTTTGTGTCACGGATCTGGCTGAGCTGCCCTTGATGGAGAGAGTACCGTGGCAGTGAGCCCTACGGCTTCAGCAGGGGACAGAGTGTTATCCACTGTGTGCATCCACCTCCCTCCCGCTGACCCAGTGCTAACCTGCAAAGCACTTCTTTCCTAAATCTGTGGTTGTATGGATATCCCGAACTAGAATTTCATTCTTCGAAGGTGCATCAGGGGTGTAGTGCAGAGAGAATTTGAAAGGGGTGCCAAGAGGCTGTGAAAAGACCACTGCAGCACATGTGCTTCACACAAGACTATAGACCACTGGGAAACTCATGAACACTTCTCTGCTGCTCACTTCTCTTTTTGGGGTACATACAACTGTATTCATATTCCTGTCTGTCGTACTACCACCACAAAATGTAATGCTTCTGTCTTGTCCCTGGCATAAAAGGAAAAGTCCCTAGAATGACATCACTCCTATTTTTTTTTAATTATCTTCCAGCCCCCTCCTCAAAGACATACTGATTGGCAACCATGGGAGCACAGATCCCTACTAGGAGTCCTTATTATTCAGCAATATTCTTAGGGCTCTACTAATTTTTCAAGGGGGTAGGAGGGAAAACGGGAAACCTGTTTCCCAGGAGCAAATGGAGCAAATCTGTCTTACTGGCAGACTTATCCACACACACCAATTTTGCAGTCTAATTCAACACAAACGTAGAAGACAACTGGACCAATAGTGAAATTAAGAACGATGCATTTAAGCCAGTCTGTCACATAACCCTGATACACATAGGGAAGCCTCCAGTTTCAAAGATAAATCATAAGTTGCACACATCCGAATCTTCATTTCATCACATCTTGTAAGGCAGATGATAAACTGAATTCCATATCAATCACCATGTTCTGATCTTCTAAGCCTTTCATCGTTGTAACACAGCACTGGAGTAATTGTGCTAAATACTGCAATTTACATTATAGTGAAGCTGGGTAGTTTGGAGTTGTTTTTGTAAAATACTCATCTCATTTATATGTAAGTTTTGATCTTAAATTACAAGGTGTTCTGCTTACTTTGTATTAAAGATGTTGGGGACATTTTGTAACTACAAAGGGGTGAAGAAAGTGTCTTAATAAGTACTTTATTTAAAGAGAGATACTGTATGTAACCCACAAATATTCTTATGAATGTGAATCCCTGAATTTGAAGTGCTTGGCACTGCGTTAGCCTGGGCACTGAGTAAAGGGGGAGAGAGGCATTCAATTCTAGATCACCACTTGCAAGACGGAGCAGGACCACATCGTTGTGTGATTTTGATGGCAAATGCAGGATGCAGTCACCAGCTGAGCTGGAAGGACTCGTCTTTCCCAGTTCTCCTTGTAAGTTTTCCATACTCTGAAGCTTATGAGACAACTGACTTTAAAAAGGCAAATATCCACAACTGCTGTCTTGCAGAGAGGGATGCACTGTCACTTATCTCTGCCCTCTCGGCACGTTAGGCTGCCAATGAAGCCTGGAGGGTGCGCTGAGTGACTGCTGCAAGCTCCCATCTAGGCAGGAGCAGGTATCTCAGCAGGACCTTCCACTTAAAGCCACCGTCTTCCTGGAAGACCAGTTGTTGACTCATTCCATGGGAAACTAGTATAATATCCCTTACTGTCTTGCTCAACTTAGTACATTTGCATTCCTCTGCTTCTTACCACTGGGGATGTCTTAGCTGGTATTTAATGTTTTGGGTTATTTAAATGGATCCAAACCTTATTTATCTAGGTCTATTAGAATTCCCATTCTGTTTTTACACTAATTCTGAGTTACAGCTTCAAAGGTATCATTCTCCCTCCTTGTTTAGTTTAGTCTGTTTTTCTTTTTCCTTAAAGGTTTTGTCTCCTCCCAATGCCAAATAGTTGTGAACCCTTTGTTGTTTGTGTTTTTTTTCTAAATAAACAGAGGCATACAAACGTGGACCCTAACCCTAAAATCTTGCAGTGTAATTGCATCAGCATGTCCAGTTTCTCTCAGTTTCCCTCCCAGCACTGCCTTTTTTCAGAAACAATGCCTCTGTGTCCAAAGCTGAAATCTCCAGCAGACCCTATGGTGTGCTGTCTCATAACTGATATTGCATCAGCTCTCTTCATTCATATGCACAGATATTGTTAAAGGACAAACTGGAAAAGGCCAGTGGTGAGGTCAGACAAAAGTAAGAAACAAAATATCTTGTTATCTTGAAAAGGGCTTGCGTGGTACGGTTGTATCTTTTCTTACTTGGCCACATAATGGTAGATTCCCCCTCAGGTAAAAAGAAATTGAAAGGAAATGGAAAATAACCTATAATTTCTCAGTCCCTGCAAACATTCCACACTACCCAAAACACACAAAGCTAATGGAGTTTATAAGGTGAGGGACTTAGTAAGAGGGAGGGTTTATAAGAAGTTAATGAGGATTTCAATCAAATAAATAACTGCCTTTATACATACCCTCAACCAAAGTCACTCAAGAATATTTAGCTTGAATGAACTCTCTTCTAGCTTTTCTTATGTGTGCACATATGCATACATATATTTTTATTTTTTTTCTTCTTAGTGAAAGGGATAGCCCACGCAGGCTGAAAAGCTGGATAAGGAGCAGCTCTGATCTCCAGCCAGAACCAAATAAACAATTTTAGCTGGGAACAAGTCAAGAAAAACATGCTAGTAGGGGACTGGGCAATACCCAGGGCTTCCCACTGGAATAGAAATGACTCCTCTGGAAAATAACTATGGACACTTTTGAGAGACAGCCTATTCCTATTCAGGAGTCTGCTTACAGCACCAAATCCAATGTTGTCAGGGCCAGCTGCAACACCAAGAGCATAAGGAAAGCCCCGTTGGGCCAGACCTTCTAGCCCAGTATTCTCCAACAGCAGCAAGAGAAGCAGCTATTTAGCTATTTTTTCTCCTCATGCTCCTGCAGCTTCCACAGCTCTTGGACTGAAGATGTTAGGGAGTACATCCCTATTTCCATTAGCATCAGTTCATGGACTTAATTAAGTGTCCATGAATTTGTACATTTCCCTTCTGAACACTCTGATGCAGTCTGCCTCCACAGCCTCCTGTTGCAAGAGATTCAGAAATTAATCCTCTGCTGTGTAGAAAGTACTTCCTTGTACCTATTTTAAATGAATTTCTGCTAGTTTTAATGCATACTCCTTGTCTAGTCTTGCACTAGGCAAGGTCTGGTCTAGGTTAGCAGTCAAGAGAGCTAGACCTCAGACTAGACCCCTGGGTCTGGTCCTGGTGACTAGTGGTTTTGCATTGCCTTAGCCACCAATCTGTGATGTCATAAACAACCATCATATTCCCCTCACCCCTCGCTCCAGCCTAAGAAATCCCAGCCTTTTTAGTTTCTCTTCATAAGGCAATTTCTTCACCTCTCAGTTTGGTTGCCCTTCCCAGTATCTTTTCTATATTCACTATATCCTTCTTAAACTGTGGAGAGCTGAATCGCACAAAGTACTCAAAAGATGCATCAAGGTTTTATATAGGAACAAAACAGTGCTTTCTGGTTTGCTCTCAATACATTCCTAATGATGCTCAACACTGTGCTGACTTTTTGGCTGCCACCACATCCAAGCAGTGATTTTAGAGGACTGTCAAGGACAACTCCAAGATCTCTTTCCTGCATTGTAACTACCAATTAAATGTTCAGCATTGCACAAGCATGATTTAGACTATTTCTCTCTAACTGCATCACCCTACATTTATCACAATGAAGCTCATCTGCCAATTTTTTCACCCCCTGGGTTTTGAGGGGAACGCTTTCTGGGGTACCTCACCATCAGCACAGTATTTGACCAACCAAAAAAAACCCTTAGCATCATCTGCAGATTTGGAGATATCACTGCTCATTCTCCCGTCAGTCAGCTGAGGACTGCACAGCCTTATTTGCCTACCCTATTCCTTGCAATTTTGCCAGTCTTTTCAGAGGTGCACTTGGGGGTTTATTAGTCTCATACCTGTGGGATCTCCTCCAGGTTCTAGTTTAATTATTATTCTGTGCTTAACACTGCCAGCATCCCAGCAACATGCCTTGCTGAAGGGCATCCTCCACAGTGGCACGGGTGGAAGCTCACATTGGTTCAGCTTCTCCCTTGTTAAGACAATTAACAACAAATTGATCTCTGGCCTAGCTGAGGTGCATCAGTCTAACTCACTTTCCGGAAAACGGTTCCATTTATTCCCCCCTCCATCTTTCTCAGCCAAAGTGCCGTAAAAACTGTCCTGTTTGTGGTCCCCTGTTCACTACACTTGAGCGTACGTGAGCCTTACTTCTGTGGGCTGCTTTCATTTGTGCAAGAATTACCAATATATCTCAGCACGTGCAAAAGCCAATGTATAAATGGCTTGAACCAGAAATGCACTACTGCAACCTGCAACTTCTTGGGCATCTAACAGTACTTTGTAATAAATTTACCAAGTGCCACGAGACAGATGACTAGAAAATATAGTGCCTGTAGTTAGGAAGGGGTTAGCCAGCAGGAGAGAAGGAATGTGGATAACCACAGTCCTTGAATTCTGACTTCAGTGGTATGTAAAGCTTCAGAACAGCTTTCAAGGGAAAAGATAATTAAAGACATGGAGGTCAAATGAAAATGGCATAAAATACAGCATGGGCTTAACAAAAGTAGATTGTACCAGATTAACCTCATACATTTCTTTGACAAGATAACCTACATTCTAGACAAAGGACATGTGATTGATCCCATCTGTCTTAACTTTAGTGAAGTTTATGATAACACACAGGGAATTATTAGTAAAACAGGAAGAGATGAGGATTAGCAGAGAAATTGTGAGGATGAGAAGCTGTCTCAAGTCAGATACGAAGTGTACTTTTTGAAAGGGAAGGTTTATGGCAGAAAGGAGATTATAAATAAGGTTCCTCAAGAATCAGCTTTGACCTTGCTTTATATAACTTTATAAAAGTCACTAATGATCAGGCAAGAAACATCAGGAAAACACTGATGAAAAAATAAAATAACTTGCAAATAGAAGGAGTTTTCAGTGCAGGGAAAATATGGACTACAATACACAAAGAAATGGATAACACTGATCACTAGGTTAATAAAATGGGAAGAAAAATCTGAACGTACAAACTGAAGGATCACAATTAGACTGAATGCTTCTCCCTTGGAAATGGCTAAGGAGAAGAAAGACTTGTTTCCGCTTGCTGATTTGTAGGAGGGCTATGAGACACTAATATGAGGGCCTTGTGAAAAAAGCAAATGCCATGCTGGCATACATAAACAAGAGCTGTTTCTGTAGGAGTGGGGAAGGATACTTGCTATTTGGAGAAATAAAATTTCAAATGGAAGAGGTACAAGGAAGTATTACAGGGATAATCAAAGGAATGAAGAACCTATTTCTGGTGAAAAGTACAGAAGACATTTGAGATAGGAAGACTGGAAGGAGTGTGATTGTTATACACTAATTTATTTAGGCTAAAATCAGAGTTCACGCAGGAATGAATGAGTACAAGCTGTAAATTGGACTGCTTGGGCTTGAAAAATACGGACTCAAGAATTAGATGATGTTTTTGGTGGGAATAAGAGGGACAAGAAAACTGGTTTTAACATACAGTCTTACAGTGAAGGAGAACGTGTGATACAGTGCTTGCACTAGACAGGGATGGCACTCAATTAACTATGAAATCTCCTTTCCAGTCCTGGATGTTACCTTTAACAGGAGCAGTAATCCAAATCTGCCATTTGAAAAGAGTAGTTAGAGGATAAATTTCTGCAGAGCAGAAGCTTGTTCCCTGGAGGTAGGGGTTTTATTAGCCAAGAAAATTTAATCTGACAGACAATCTCGACAATCAGGAAAGGCCAGTGACTTTCTCTTTGCCGTGGCCACCTTTTGCGTGAGCAGTGCAAGGGAGGGGCAGCCATGCCAGCCTGCGCAGGTCCACACTGTGACCTGTCGCTGTCACCCACCTTGGTACACAAACCCTTAAACCTGCCAGGAAGGAGAGGGTCTATGAGAGCAGCAGTGGGGGTGGACGCACATTTGCTTCTGGTGAGAGGTTTCCTTCTGTTTTACATTCACAGCATCTCCATGCAGCTGGCAAAAGCAGGCTTGAGGCGCAGGCTTGAGGCACAGTCTATGACCATGTCCCATGGTAGATTGAATTGCAGGAAGTGGCAGGAAGTAGACACATCCTCCAAAGCTAATAATCCTTACTATCCAGAGGATTCCACATCTAGAAATACCCCGCAGTTTAATTTGTACTTGATACTGTATGAAAACAAGCGGGGAGCTGAGTGCTAGCCTCTCTGGGTTTCTGTATCCTAATATAGACATGTTTCATTACTTCGGTCGAATTTATTGGGGTCTTTCTCAGTCCACTGATAAGTCTGGCTTATTCATGTACATGAAACCAGTAGGAGCGATATATTAGCCAAAGACTGTTTATGATGCACTGAGAGGAGACTGCCCAACTGAGACAGTATTCAAATGCTTCCCAGTCAAAGCACCACTGCAATTGTAGATGCAGAAAGAGTGTTTTTTTCCCATCTCTTTTTTAATCCTCTCTCAATTCTTTAATGACCCAGCTGGTTATATAAACATAGAAAAGTGTTTCAGCAAAAGTACTTCAGGGAGGTTTAACAGATCTGGGAAGTATTGTTCCACAGAAATCATCACTGTTATTGATGCAGGCAGCAGTAGCTGAGCTGTGATTTGAAATTTGACAAAAACCATGTGAAATAGAAGAGCCAAAACGGTTAAGCTTTCAGGATCAGGGTAGAATATAAGAACTAATAGACCACAATTTCTTTTGCAGAATTAAACAATTTTGTGGGAGATGGATCTGTTTGACAGAAATCAAACTCATTTAGGATGACAAAATTCAATGATTATCTAACCTCACATCATGAAGTTCCTCATATATTACCAAAAAATCTACCCTTCCCTAACCCATGCATGTTACTTCAAAATAACCTTTAGCAGCTGCTCCCTATAGGGAAATTCTGGAACACAGGACAGCAGACTGTAGATAACAGACATCTGCTATCCGCTTTTTAAATGATGTGTGAGGGTCCATGCCTCCCCCAGGTAGCCCCATTCCCATCAAGAAGCACTAGCCCAAACCCACAGAGCATCGCAGCTGCTTTGCACCACATTAGCAACACAAAGCACCAGGCTGGGTTTATCACCTGAGAAACAAACATAGCCTGCCATTTTCATGGTCAAAAAATGAGGATTGCAGCCAGAAATATTTCCTTTGAGTTATGGCACAAGTCTCACAAGAACAGTTGAAATTCATCACCCTTGAACTGGAATCCTAGAATTGCTTTCACCTCAAAACCAAGCTCTCAGCCCTAACCTACAGCCACTACGGATCAGTGCAGTGCCGTTTTGATCTCTCTCTAGTGCAAGGTGACAGCACCGACTGCCTTTTGGAGGCAAATTATCCACCAGGGCCTTCTTAGTACGCGAATATAAATTTAGAGGCCAACTTGAACACATGGATCTTTGCATGTTACTTTTTTTTTTTGAGCTGCAAGCCTCAGTATTTCTGCCTTTGCTATACCACGGCAAATGGGGAACAGAGCTTTGTTTCCTAATGCTAGTATGCAAAAAAAACCAAGGTGGTAGACTCAGTTGTCAATGGCAACAGCAATATCATTGTTTAGCCTCTAATTAATAGCACAGAGTGAGTGCAATTATCAGTAAGCTTATGTTTCCACAAATAGCAATTCTTATTCCTTTCTGCACAAATATTATGCAGCACACAACCCTAATCCAGCTGCCCAGGATGGCGCTTACCTGTAAAGTTTGTAGCAGATGATCACCAACTTTAATGTTCAAGACAATTCCTAACGATAGACGACAAAGACTTCCACACACTCAAATTATTTTTAGTTGGTTTTCAACAAAGTTCTAGATTTCCAAACAGCAAATTCCAAGGTTTTTGGTTTTTGTCTCTGCCCTATTATATTCCCAGCCTGGCTAGGTAGTCCCATGGGGCTATTTTTATAACAGTGGAAGCTGAAGTTATGTTCCTGCTGTGAAGTGCCTCTGGGGAAGCTTTTCTTTCCGTTGATGAAAGAAAGACCCCTCCACTCTGCTACTTGCTCTCAATAACTCAAGTCGGCCACCTGGAATATCCTGCTGACTGCTATGTGGCTCTTTTTGTTCACTGTATTATATTTTTCCTGTAGGTCTTGAGAAGCTCTAGTTCCCATGCAAAAATCCAAGTCATCTGAGCCGGTTCACACAACCAGCAACATCCTCACTCTTTGCACTTGGAGGAAGACTGACAGCTTTCACTTGAATATTTAGTCAAACCACGTCTACATTTGTCTACCCTTTGCATAGCCTCCCTTCCCTGTTTCCCTGCCTACATAAGCAAGGAGTTTTAGGATCACAGGAACGAGTGCTCTAGCAACAAATTGCACTGGTGTGTAAATTTTACTTCCCTAATGCTTCCGTACCCCACCTCCAGCAAACTATACCTTGCTCTTGCAGGATATATATGGATAAGATGACGCAAAGAAATATTATCCTTTGATAGAAGGTACGAGTCAGTTAAAGCAAGAATGAACAGGTTTTCTCTGGGGAAACAAAACAGTTCACACTCTATTTCTTTGCTTTCTTTCAGAGGAGGAAAAGTTCAGGCTGTGACCATACAGGGAGGGCTGAGACCTTCTGAAGGATGACTGGTTGTAACCAAAAATTTCGCTGGTCAACCAAGCGAGCAACAGAAAGGATTTCCCAAACTTCCAGTTTCCCTCTGGGCAAGAAACCCTGCATACAATTCTAACATCTGAAACTCCATCTTAAAACCAGGAAAGATTTTTGACTGTGTGACTGTGTCTTGAAGGTCGCTGCATTGCTCTTAAAGCAACCTTCTTCCCATTTCCAGCCTATATTTATCCATGGCCCTCTTACATCTGTTTCTTCTTGCACCAGCATTGTCCTCTATCTTAAATATCTCTTTTCCTTTGTAGACTTTACCTCCCTAATGTATTTATAGATAGCAATCATATCCTATTCTCAGCCTTCTCTCTGTTCATCGTAATAATGCTAAGCATTTATATAGCATTTTTTATGTCTGAAGTTCTGCACAGACATTATGAGCTTCTCCTCACTGAGAAGATGGGCAGATAAGCAATATGAGAGTTTTCATTTTTTCATTTTTGGTTCTTTGTGCGTGTGTGTGATGAGATCATTCAGGCAGAAAGCTGAAGCTGTCACACTACAGAGGAGCATCACATTACTGCCAGGAGAAGAGTCAGAATTCACAAGCACCAAACAGCATCCCAGGAAACAGCCTGGGCCAAGGTCTGTTTCAGCTTGGTTTTGCTTTGTGTCAGTTTTCCACTCCTCCTAAACATAGCTATTTCATAACAGTCCATAATCTGACTTATTAAAGAAACAGCATTTTAGTAGCAACAATGTTATTAAATTTGCTAGTAACACGTAAAGGAAAATAAATTTAGAATATATATTCCTTTTGTATGACATTTCAATACTCTGGCTGCACTATTGCTCACCAAGGGTCACAGCTGACCATGCTTTGGTCTGAAAAGCTTGGAAGATTTTTTCTTTAGAAATTTTTAAATGGGGTAATAATGGCCTCATATCTCCAAAAGCAGAGGAATATATCTGGAGATACTGAACGAATACATATTAAAACATAATGAAGAAATGAGATATGTCTGATTGCTTCCAAGAAAATCTTGCAAACAGCACAAAGCCTACATGAAAATCTAGCAGGATCTCTGGCTAGTTTTCAGATACATAGCAGGGAACATGTAAATCTTTAGTGCTCAAAGAGCTGAAAAAAAGAAAGCAAGGAATCAGATCTTTTACACACAAAATACAAAAGCTGAGCTTTCCTTTTCAAAAGCTATCCAATTCATGTAAATATAACCCAGCAAGTTTTCATTCCATAAGAGTCCAAGCAAAATCAAAGTGTTAGACATCAATTCCTCAGTAAAAGGGAATTTCAAATATTTGGGTATACTTGTATCTGATGTAAAAAAAAAAAAAAAAAAAACAAAAAAAAAAAAAAAAAAAAAAAACAAAGACAAATCAAATCAATGAATAAGTGTCTCTCTTCTAATGAAGTCCCATTTCACACTCCAGATTATTTCCAATAGGCAAGTTTCATCACCTCCTCATGACCACTGCAAAGCTGCACAAAAAGTTGGCTATGCCAACAAAAATGCTGATCACCATTACTGTAGGTGTATTAATGCTTTCTCCTTCCTCTTTTTCCAGTAGTGAAAGTTGGTGGGTGAGGAGAGAGAAAGGTTCTAAATCGGGAAAGATGAAATATTCCTAATATAAATTATAGCATAGTTTTAAAAGCAAAGACGACCTGATAGATTACTGTCTCACTTGAGACTTACATCTCTTCCTGAGCCCCACCAGGGCAGAAACTTCCAGCAGTTAGAGGTGAGCCCAAAGTGACTACTAAATGCCAGAATATGGTAATTGCTTTTAAAACTATCTGGGCCTCAGGAGCAAGCACAGGCCCCAAAAGGGGGTCTTCCTCCCTGCTTTATTCCCGTCCCTGGAGCACCCCAGCACAACCAAGCCTGAGCATCCTCAGGGCCCCCTAGTACCCAAGCACAGCTAAAAGCAACCCAAATGCCAAGCCAGTGACTGCAATGATTACACCTACCTGTTGTAGCAGCAGACTCTCATGCAAACCCAACCAAGAAAACCCCCAAAGCAGGCCAAAAAAGTAAATCCTGCTGTCAACAGAAGGACCTAGACCTACCAGATGAGTAGCAGAAAAATTTCTTTACCAACCAGTCATCGAATCAACAAAAGACAATGTAATATAGACTGTTAAATGATAAGGACGTTATCAAACAACAAATAGTAGAATAGGACTGTATGATTCAAATCAACTTAAATAAAAGGTAGGACAATCCGGGCTCATAATTACAGTCTGTTTATTTTGAGCAGGTCAGATTTGAGACCTGCTAATTAAAGTCAATTGAGCTGAAGATCTCAAGGACCTAAATGTCAAGGCATAAAAACCCTCCAAGTCAAACGGGACAAAATCAAATCTGGTAGATGCATTCCAAATGTGGAGAAAGGAAAGACTTCATAGACTTCTGGACAGAAATCTGCATTAAAATTGATAGTGAAGATGCTCACAAGAAAGAGATGAAGTAAAGCAAAACCTGTCTTAACTTTATACTAAGACAACAGCAATCAATAGGTTGCTACAGAAACGGAAGAATGTATTTAGTGCTGTCCTGCAACTTTGTCCTCAGTCCAAGACCATTCAATATTTTCATTAACGATGCAGATGATGGGATAGAGCATATGCTTATTAAGTTTATAGACAATGACTAAAGCTGTGAGAACAATGGAGGACAGGACTGAAATTCAAATTGCATTGCCAAATTGGATAAATAGCTTGCAAAAATGGGATTCAATTCAAGTGGGACAACAAGCATGAGGCACAACACTTAGGCAGGAGTAATCAGTTTGCACAAATACAAGATGGGGAACAACTGGTTAAGCAGCAATTCAGCATAAAAACTTGTGAGGATTATAGGGGATTATAAAATAAGTGCAGTTCAGCAATGTGGAGCTAATACAAAAGACACAAACACACACGGTACCAGAATATATAAGCAGGAGGATAGCCTGTGAAATATATGTAGTAGTACTGTCTCTCTCAATGCTGTGTAAAGTCTTTGCTTTAGTATTGTGTCTACTTTGAATACTTTAAGAAAGACATAGACCAGAATCCAAGGAGAAACAACAACTGGAAAGGTCAGAGATTTAAAATATCTGACCTACACAGAAAGAGTAAATGAAGGGGGGGAAAAAAAAAGATGGAGAGAAGATATGATGACAGTTATTGGAGGAATATATATAAAGGGTAAATCAACGACTGTCATAACGCAAGTGGAAAGTGTTCAAAGGAAAAGCAAATGCACAATAAACATTTTTTTTAGCTTGATACATAAATAGTAAAGAAAAGAGCAAGGTCATTAGACACTGAGGATGGGAGCAATATTAAACATAATCTTGGTAGTGCCCATAAACTAAACAAGCACTACTCATGGTTTCGGCTGGGGTGGGGTTGTCTGTCTTGTTAGCAGCTGGTATATGCTATGTTTTGGTTTTAGGATGAGTATAGTGTTGGTAGCACGCTGGTGTGTTTCACTGTTGCTAAACTGTCAAGGACTTTTCTGTTCCTCACACTGCCCTGCCAGCAAGCAGGCTGGGAGTGCACAAGAAGCTGGGAGGAGGCACAGCCGGGACAGCTGACCCCAACTCACCAAAGGGATATTCTTACCATATGGCATCATGCTCCGCATATAAAGCTGGGGGAAGAAGAAGGAAGGGGAGGATGTTATGGCATTGGTCTTCCCAACTAACCATGACATGTGACGGAGCCCTGCTTTCCTGGAGATAGCTGAACACCTGCCTGCCATGGAAAGCAGTGAATGAATTCCTCGTTTTGCTTTGCTTGTGTGTGGCTTTTGCATTACCTATTTAAATGTCTTTATCTCAACCCACGAGCTTTTTCTCACTTTTACGCTTGTGATTCTCTCCCCCATCCCAGCTGGGGGAAGTGAGCGAGCAGCTGCATGGTCCTAGTTGCTGGCTGGGGTTAAACCACAACAGCACTTTAGCATATTTTCACTGAAGAAGACAGTACAGAGTACTCAGATGATGTAGAATAAAGGCACAAAAGTAGGGTCACTATAAAACAGAGGCTAAAGTGAGGTGGAACAAAAAAGTTAAAGGACCTTAACTCATGCAATTGATGTGTCCAAATCACATCTATCTAAAAACTCTAGAGGAACTGTCATATGAAATATGCTGTGATAACAATAGCAAATATACGACCTGCACTTAAGAAACAGTAAAAAATAATAGTAATAAATTCCAGTGACATACCTGAATCAATTTTGAAAGAAGCAATAAGCAAAGATACAGAAATAAGGGGAAATGGTAAAATAAAATTCAAAATAGATTAATCTGAAGTAGGTTAGGCTAACCTAACAACTTACTTTCTACGGTATATTTGGGCTTTAGAACAACTGTGACAGCACTGCATGGGGCATGACCTAGACAATACAACTTTTTACTGGCTACTTAGCAAGGGGCTGAAAGGAGGTGAATATAGGTATTCTCAAAGACTGATTTCATAGACAATCTTATTCAGCAATATTTATGTTAATGGACACATCAGAAAAAGTATGAAGGCAGTTAAGTAACATGCTGATAAGACAAAGCCTATGAGCATTGCCATACAATAAAACACTAATAATTAAAAGGAGGTTGGAGAAAAGGGGTGAAATACTGCAGTGGAGGGCAGTAGTAGTAAAGGGTGGATGGGAAATGCAGGCAGAAGATCGGAGGGCATCAGTTTGGGGAGAAGGACGACATGAGTGAGGTGTCTTATCTATCACAGGTGACACTGAACAAAGGTAATGGCACAGGACATAGGGCACGGGGAACTGCAGAAATGTCCTTTGGAGCACTATGGGCAACTCTGGTGATACACATTCCAAAAACTAATGAATTTAAGCTATTTAAACCGAAGCAGGTGCACAGAACAGCTTCTAGGATGATCAGGGAAATAGAAAGCTTATCTGGGAAGAAGAGAAACTGTCTAACAAATGAAGGCTGAGAGCGAATATAATTGTTCTCTATAAACATATCAGAGGTAAACACCAGGGAAAGAGAAGAGCTATTTAAGCTAAAGGCCAGCATTGGCACAAGAACAAAAAGGTAGAAGCTGGACATAAATAAGGTTAGGCTGGGAGCATGATTTCTAACCGTCAGAGGAATGAAATTCTGGAGAAGCACTAAGGAGCAGGAGATCTAGCTATTTTACAGTGAAGTTTTATTGGTTTGTGGAGGTAACATGTAAGGTGGCTGCCTGGGACTGCAGGGGGATTTAATTCAGTGAGACAGAGAAATCCTTTCAATCCTGTATCTCATAAAAAACAGAGAGGTCTCTCTAGGGTAGGCTGAACATGCATGTATAAATCAGTTGTGCTCATCATAGAAGCATCTCTTCTAACGTGCAGAATGCGGGGCACAAACAACCATCCTGAGGGGTCCTTCAGGACTCTGCTGTGATAATAAGACAAATGTGAGAAAACTGTAACATGGAACTTTCCTCTAATAATTGTCAAGACCCCTGCACTTATAGTGCATTCCAAAAACCTGTAGCAACGCATACACTGGTGACATTGCACGTACTGTCTGATGCAGCATTAACTGGTCAAACTACGTCCAAAAAGTGGCTATGCACATGTATTTAAAAAACAAACAAACAAACAAACAAACCAAAACCAAAAAACAACACAACAAAAACCAAAAAAAAAAATAAGAAAAAGGTTTTCTTAATCTCTTCAAGTTAAATCCTGCCATTCCTATTCCATGATTATTACCTAAACAAAAATCTGCAAAAATAGGATCTCTTGCATTACAATGCTTTTAAATTCACTAGTACTTCCAGAGGAAGCCACAGCATACACAAAAATACTTTGCAACAATTATCGCTAGACAAATCTAAAAACCAAACCCATGAGGAAATAGTTCTAAATTTTTTCTGTCTCTTACGGTGTGTTTTTGACCCCTTTTTATTCCTCAAATTACTTCATGAAAAACATTGCTTAAAATGAAATAAAATAGTATGAAAGTTTCTGGCTAAATATCTATTAGATGTTATAAAAATGTCAATTACTAAAAAAAAAATCTCTTCATAAATTATTTTTATTTGAATAATAGTTTTGATAAAGTTTGATGAACTATTCCGTTAAATTTGCAGTAAAATGACTGAGACGCAATTCATTGGAAGTAAAAAATTTTGTAAAAGTTAACAGTTTATTAGTTGTCAGATCATCTTTTTGACAAAAATTACATTTTAGAGAGAAATTAGCAATACCTAACACATATTTTCTACTCAGCACTTAGCCAAGTAGAGTAACTTTAAGTTCTGTACTACACTACAAATGGGGACATGGGGAGAGGAAGATAATTTGCCCAATGGGAAAACAGTGCATTAATAAAGTGCCGGACCTCAAGCTTCCAGACTCCAAACCCCATCTCTTTTTAACAAATAATATATTTCTGAAAGTGCACATGCAAATATATGAAAAACAGTAAAATAATTCTTCTACCTGTGCAGAAAAGTGCTATATATGATACGTTTTGCAAAACTATGTAGCTTTTGAAAGTTCTCTTTGCTGAAGAATAAACTCCATTTTCCAAGCCCTGGCATAGGCCTGGTTGTGACTGTGAGAAATGCTGTGAAATTGTTTTCCTTTGAGATAAAACTCAAGCAAACCACAAAATTGACAATGAAAATCATGTCTGCACAGCAGATCTGTACAAAGGTTCAGGAATTACAAGATTCCTAATCGAGTCCTGCATTAAAAGTAAAATTTGCTCCAGGGCAGAAGGAGGATACAAGGTCAATGAAACGCTTAAGTTCTCAAAATACAACCTAAGTAAGACTTAAGCGGGAAGGGGGCTTACTCCTGACTGTCTGCCCAGGAGAGGACACTCTTACTGTGAAGGCTTGCACAGTGCACCCCATGTGATTCTGGGTGGGTGTTCCACGCTGGGACGAGCTCAGTGTGACATTCACCCAAGTTTTGCTGGGTTTCAGGCAGGAGTCAGCAGACAGCACTCAGCTCCCTGCTAAAATTAGCTGAAGTACATTTGAGACCTCCTGCTGGCCTGCTAGAAGATGCCAAACTATCGGGCCGCCTCGTTTGAATTTGTGGCTTGTAATTAAACTTAAACCCATAGCTGATGAAAGTCCTAATATTTATTTAGTACGGTTTCTTTATTGCCACTCACATGGCAAAAAAAAAAACCCAAACCTCTCAACAGGCCCGTGGTAGGACCCTGGATTTAAGGGAGCTTTACTGCTATAGCACTTGTCGACAGCGTGTTGTTTCATTTAAATGCTATCATAAAAAAGAAAAGCAAATTAAGCTATCAAACAACCATTCTCCAGTGTGTTACAGCCAGTACACAAGAAAGGGAAACCTTTTATTTACGGGACTCAAGCAGGAATCTGGAGATCCGAGGGTGTCTGTAATAGAGGGGATCAAATGGAGTCAACTACTCATGCCCCTACCAGTCAGGAGGGAGGTAACCTCAGTGCATAAACTGGAGCTATGTTAGTATCATGACAGACCTAAGTTTAAAAGCCCTGGAAGGAATAACAAGTCTCTTTGGTTTTCTGAAACCAGGTCAGATTTTCTATCAGGATAACATTGAAAGTGAATGAGGATGAATGTTACATTAATGAAGAGCCTTACAACTCTAAAAGCATTTGCTTTTCCATAAGCAAACACATTGATGGCAGCACGGACACTTCTACTCATGGATGTCCACATTAAAATGTAGATTGTATGGACAACATTGTACAGACAGACGAATGGGCTTGAAAATAAGTCAGGACACTTAAGCACTAATCTTGTTCTTACCGTGAAGAAGGAGGATCTTTAAGGGACACCTACGAAATCACAAATGCTTTGGAGTAAGAGGAAAGGGACCACACTCACATGGCAGAGCTAGGCGGCAGCCAGGGGGATAATCAGACAGGAGGTCTAAAAAAAAGATGCATTTTTTTCACTCAGAACAACTGAATTGTGGAGGTTATGTTGACACGACATTTACAAGGCCATTTCGTGGAAATTCATGGAGAATCGGTTCATCAGTTGCTGTGATGCAAAATCCAGTTTGAGATGTTGTAATCTGTGAAGCTATGAGGATATACCGGGATTTTCACCGGCTAATTCACCCTGAATTTACCCAGTTGATAATAAATGTTCTTTAAGCATTCACTGCTGGTGGCTGCATACCAAGCCTTTGGTCAGATCTGGTAGAGCCCTTTGCCTCTGGCGTGCCACAGGATCAGGTTATCACTGAAGGTCTGCTTCACCTTCTGTCCTTTCCTTGTCTTGTTAACTCAGCCAGGAAGTTTTTAAAATCAAAGATCGTCTCCTACCATGGACTGTCAGTACCTGACAGACTAGAACATCAGTCTTATTTAGGACGTATGAATACTGCCAATACAATTTGAAGATTAACAACTAGGAATTCTTTCTTTGTTATTATCCTACTATGCTTGCAGAGGGAATGGGCACTCACTGGCAGGCAACTTGTCTAAAAAACAGTGTTTAATTGCTTATTGTACTTTAAACTTTCCCTTGTGCCTCACTGCTGAAAATTATGCCTAATCCTCTTGAGACAGATACTATCTACCTCTGTTCAAAACAGGCGTTACTGAGAAATTCCTCATCTCTGAGCTTCCCTGGGATCCTGATTTCCCGTATAATCTTAATTACCAAATCAGGTAATTTCCCCAATGCCTCCAAAAATCCTCTCCAACAGTAACAAAGAATGCATGTTTGATATACCCAGAATGCAGCCAGAAACAGCAAGTTTCAAAGGACCAGTTTCCAGGGGCAAATGAAATTCTTTCGGTTTGCATATTTTACTCTAAGAATTTTTTTTTGTCTGCTTTTTGTTCCCTAAAAACTATAAGCTGAGGTGTGAAGGAAATGCAAAACTTGTAAAATTCTGGTAAGAAAGGCCAACACTGATCAGCTTCTGTGGTTATTCTTGGTCATGGAAGGTCTTCAGAAATTCCTGTCATGAAAGTTTTTGTTGCCACAGAACAGCTTGTGTTCTCACCTTCTGCACATACATCTAGGGATAGCCGTAAGAGAGAAAGTTAAGCAAAACATTTCAACCTCAGTCAGACTTTTCTTGCTTTGGTGAGTTTCAATCACAGAATTAATGTTGTTTGTTGTAGCTTTTGTGTACTTTAATAGTCTAAGGGCTCCAGCCACTAGAATTAGGTCAAATATACACAAAAACTTTCAAATCCAGAACTCAATGGACCAAAAAATCCAACTTAGTTCAAAATGTTAATATCTCTCCATAATTCACTTCGCTGTCCTTTTGAAAAACCCTGCCACTGATGTAGCCATAAAAAAAGTATATATAAAGTACAGTATAATGGACTTTCAGAAATTAAGTCATTTAACAAAAAGAAACCCCAGACAAGTACTTTACATTACACATTTATGACTTAGTTTGCTAATTAAAACAGATAATAAATATGTCCACATGAAAGGCATCCCATATGATTTGCTGTCTCAACTCAGTGACTTCTGTTATTTCAGTGCTCTAAAGCAAAATCATATTTATCACAACTAATTATCCAGATAATTCCTTGAAATAGTCCTTTCCTTTAATTATCCTCTAACTCAGGGTCTTCCGTAACTAACAAGAAGTGAGCTCGAGAAACAGACAATAACTTGCGATCCATACCATCAGAGCTGCTCAGCTCTAAGGCTTTGGTAAGGAAATATTATATTTTATAACTGCGTTCCTCAAAAAGAGGCCCACTGTGCAAGCATTTCAAAGCTGTCATTTCTAGTAGTCTTCGTGTGTTTGTTTCAATACTTCTTAATCACTGATTTTACTGGCACTTGCTTTCTTTTATTTGATGCTGCATTCTCTGCTTACCCTGACCCACAAATTTTCCGTATAGATCAGATAGATTTATAGATCTCGCGTACTGTGTAGGGCACAGAATGTTACACAAACAACATTTTAGTCTGATTAATGGGTTTGTGCACCATATTAAAAACATCTTGCTTGGCTCCCACTTCTATTACCTTAGTCAGTCCCTTTACGTAAGTTAATCTTGCCCATCATATCACATTTGTCTCAGGGTGATTATTTTCTTCACTCATCCTGTTTTCTCTGCTTCGCTTCTCGCCTGCCTCTGTCTCAAAATGCACTGGGAAGTCTGTGCCGCAGGTGGTCTAGTCTGCCGCGCTTTCGCCACTGCCAGGAGATGCCAATGGGGATGCAGGTACAACCTGCTCAAAGCATGGGGAGAAGCCATATCTCAGGTCAAGGCTCTGGACAGAGATGTCAAGCAGCACTCATTAATCAGCAGGAAACTTGTGGGACTCCTTGACTGCACCCCGACACAGGGTAGAGCAAAGAAGGTTGGATGGGGATCATGGTGGATACTTCAGGCCACCTGGTACAAGAATAGATGCACAAAAAACTCTCAAGAGGGTCAGCTAAACCACTGCCAAAATGCTACGGGCTGGTCATACGGCACATAAAACCTGGCACAGAGGAGTCCCAGGTCCCACAGTATTCAGTAACAAAGTCATAAAAAATTAGTCTAGAAATACCTATAGACATCAGTTCTGCCACTTTGCACCCCTCCCAGTACTCCAAAACAGCAGTTTTGCCCCTCTGTTTCATTTCTTTCCTAAAGTAGAGATGCTTATATTGGTTTTCAGTCTGAATTGTAACACAAGAGTCAATCCTTTCCAGCCACAGGAGACACTCTGGGTTTGTACAAGCACAGACAAGAGGAAAGTTTTACCTTTCTTATTGAAATTTAATGTATCAAGTGATTTCATCACCCTAGAACTTCCCAACTGGAACCTGAAGCCAATATATTTACTTGAAAGTCTCCTGGGATACTGCTGGCTCAAATAGTACAGATGTGCCTCGCCCCCCTCCCCAGCCCTCCCCAATATGCGTCCATGGCCTGATGATGATTTTACCCTTTGCTTGCAAGAGATCAAGACCAACCGGAGTGTAAATTAACTCTGTCAATGCTGTTCCAATATGCTGCATGCTGTGCCACCGTCTCACACTTAAAATCGATGGCACAAAAGGCTGCCATCAGGAGCAGAGCTGGCGAGCCCCAGGGGTTCTGCCGTGAGAATCCAGCACTAGTCAATTAAATCCTGTTAGTTCACTGCTTCAGTTTACAGCAACAGTGCTGTTGATACAAAACCAACGGGAGCCGTGTTGCCTTGTGCTCTGCAGTAAAGCCCACCGATGGCAGGGGGTGAGGGCTGATGGAAATAAGATGAAGTTGTACAGAACAGAAAAGTTCGTAAGAGCAGAGGCAGCATAAGAGAGGATATTTTTGCCCACTTTACACTAAAGAATGGGTGCTTTGATTGGTCTCTGCTTTTTACAGGTTGCCTTAACTTTCATCAGGGTGCTAGGGAATAGAGTTATTTGCAAAGCAGGTGAGTGTAATACTTAAGTCAGAGAGAACACAGTGATCTGTTGGGGTTAACATGCTTTTGTGCTGGACCAGTCTTCTGGTGAATATTTTCAGGTAGAGTGTCATTGTGTCAAGTACAATAGCACCTTGCTGTTAGATTGTGCTTCTGCTCAGTGCAAGATCCTTTGTGGGCTATAAGCCATATTCCCTCGCTCTTCCTACAAGAACTCCCGATGGCTGCTGGAAAGGTGAGTGAAATCTGTGGTGGGATGAGAGATATTCTTCAGGGAAAGACAAGCATTTTGTCCAGCTACATCCTTCTAGCAAATATTCCTGATAGAACAGAAAAAAAAAAAAACAGGCCCACCATGAAATTAACATAACATCTTGATCAACACCATGCTAGGCTGCTGCTAGCTCCAAAAGGGGGAGAGATCACCTGTATCTCAGGCTACCAAGGACAGTCAGGTCTCCATCTTCTCCTGCATGGCATCAAGGACATTGCAAGACGTGACAACCATCAGTGCTAAATTGCCATCCTCTCCTCTTTTGCTGTGGCCACAAAGGAGAGAGAAGCAGGTTACTAATGAGACAGACCATGTCAAGTGAAGACCCTAAGGAGCCAGGAACCAAGGGCCACTGTGCTGTGAGACAACATCACCTCTCCCCATCCCAGGTAAGAGACCTATTAAACTGCAGCTGAGATATCTGAAATACCAGAGCCTATATCCTATCTTCTGGGGAATAAGTTGCCCAAGAGGCAGAGGGATGGCCCAAATCCACCTGGGTTTAGGAAGTGGATCAGCTGACAGGAGGAAGGGAAAATGAGGAGGGAAAACACAAAGCCCCAACCCACAGCCCAAGGCTTTGGCCCACCGTGATCAGGCACAGCAGCACCAGGGCTAAGAAAGCCAACAGCAGAGATGGCTGGATGGGTACCACGGCTTCCCCCCAGTCACTGGAGAGTCCCACAGAGCTGAGCCAAGCGTTGCAGCTCGCAGCTCCGCCTGCAGCACCAGCCAGTGCCCGCTGATGGCTCCATGCAATACGTGCGCTCTCCCAGAACTGCACCTTCCACTGAAAGGGTGGTGCCTCCACCAAGTTGGCACCAAATCCCACCCTACATGTGTACACCCCTGAGCGCACCAGGAAAACCTCCGCCTGCCTCACAGCCCAGGGTTTGCATTGCCTGTGAGTCAGTGCTCCCCCAGCCGGTGCTCAGTAAAGCTGTGCTGGGCATATTGCTTTCTTCATGTCCAACTCTACCAAGACTGACGTTCAGCTAGTTTCCTCTCCTGGCTGGGTGAGTTCTGGCGGTGACTTATGGCAGAAGCTCCTCCATCTCCACCACCGGCTCTTCTTCCCCAGCTCTTGTGTAGCTCGGTAGCATTAACAAGCTGTTCACAGCCAGCTGCACTACGGACATTTCTAAGTCTTGCTTAACACAGCAAGGTTAATCAGCACTTCGGCAGATATATGGCAAGAGGTCTTTTGCCAGCACATTCTAGCAAATACAGCAGACCTCCATAGCTTTCAACCAGGGCCATAAACATCTAGCAACCAACCCCACTGCAATATGTCAAAAGGTGTTGCCTCTTTCCCTTACTATTAAGTGATAGTACCTTCTGATTTAGAGTATGGTAGCAACTGGGATACATTCAGTACCACAACCTGCTTAATGTGCTTTTCAGTAAGGTTACAAATTGGAGCTCGTCAGACAAGGAACAGTCCTAGCTCGTTGTCTTTGAATAACTCAATGGCAAACAATTTTGCACAGAAGACAACTCAAGGAAAAACTGAAAGACATGAATATTTCCCCTTTGGATCAAGGCTTTCATGAATGTTCTGTATATTCTACTGTACTGTGTATTTTCCATACACTTGGATACTTGTGCAAGAACAGGGACTACAACAATATTTCATGGGACGGTACCCTGCTAAATTTCACAGCCAGGCCTCCAAATATAATTGTTGACCTACAGTGGGTCACTATAACTCCTTGCTCCAAGAAACTTTCTATCTACAGACAAGAAAATTCGTCTCCACTAGTTCCATAACGAGTCATTGTTTCTCTTACATGCTTAAAACACATTTGCTCCTAAGATAGACTACATATTAGTCTCTAAAAGAGCTGACCAGATAATCTTAAGTCAAGTCTTGCTGGGCAAGGCTTTATTACGCTTCTAACACAGTTCAGTGAAGTTACCTCTTTGTCACTTCATAAAAGTTAATAACAAATATAACCATAAGAAGTGTCCATATGTTCCTGCAGTAGCCAGTGTCATTCACTCCTGGCAGGGAATGCTTTTTCTCCCTCAGAAAGCAAACACAAACTAACTGCAAGGGTCTTTTAGCTAAAGCGAGATCTTTTTCACTGTATAGAAACAGCTAATGTTTCTCCAAGGTTTCTACAGAGGAACAAAGAGAAATTGCAGAAAAGAAACCTTGTGCTAAGACCATCTTTTTATTACATTTTCAGCTGCCTATGTAGTGAGTTGACTAGAAGGGTCTCCATCAGTATCCTTGCCTATTGGTATCACCTCATTTCTTCGGTACAGCGTCAGGATGGCTTACCAGAGGTAACCTTGTGATGTTTAGCAGAGGTTTGCACGCTGGTCGGTAGTTGTTCACGCAGTGCCAACAGGAGTAGTGCTGTAGTACAGCTCATGTGCAGCAACACTTACAGACAGCTCTGAGGCTCAGGCAGGTGCGGCGCACACTTCCCTCCTGGGAGGCAGGAGCTGCAGAGAGCACACTACATTAGTCCTCCAAAATCATCATTAGCTCTCTATTCATCTCAGGAGTCATCTCAGGATGTAGACGCTGCTCTGTAAAGCTCTCAAACGTTTGCATGTGAGCTCTCCTTCATACCAGAGACAGTCATCAGACGTGAGAGCCTGGAAGTTGCCCGTGGGGGTCTTACTGGAAGAGCTCAGTTTGGAGCTTTCTCTTACAAAACTTTCAGCTGTTGAGCAGGTTTTTCGGGTCATGAGGCATATTAAGAAGCCTACCATACATTTTTACCTGGGATGGTAAGCCTCTCGGTGATGCTAGGTTGCCCGCCACTTTGCAAAGTGCCACCATGTATACTTTTCTCCATAATCTGCATGCATTCTAAAAACCCAAATATAAATACAGGAAACATACTGCATGCATAAGGAATAAGATTGTGCTCATTTTCATTTTTCTTTTCATAGGGAAGATTACTTCATCACAATGAATTAATTTGTTAATACATTTTCCCTTAGGGCATGTATGTTTCCTTGATTGAATTAGTTATTGAAATTGATTATAGTTGAAGACCCACCTCCCAACGTGTGCAAGCCCTGATTTATTATTAAATGGTTTGACTTTTGTGCATTTGTAAAATGGACATACTGTGGACTTAACTGAGATATTTTGTTAGTTCACTGGCAATGAAGCTGTGGATGTCACACACAGTTTGCATAATTTTTGTTGATGTAGCACTCGCTGTTCCTATAAAACTAACCGGTGCAGCAATTGCCCACTTCAGTGTAAATACATTTGAGGAACCCTTGCTATTAAGCTGTGGAGATAAAAGATGTTTTCTCCTTTGCCAGTGAAAAGGAGAGAGGTAGGATGCATGGACCTTTGCATGGTGGAAAGGAAAAATTGCTGTTAATTCTTTCCCCAAATACAGAGATTTATTTGTTTGTTTTCTTTGTCTTTATGTGTGGCTCTGGGTTAGCCATTTACTCTCCCTTGAATTTTATTTCTGACTTTGTGAAATGGTAAATCTAATGCTGAATCATAAATCTAAAACTCTTCCCTCCTTACCTCAGAGGGCTGAGGGGAAGATGACCCCAATCATGTGTATTCAGAACAGCACTCTCAGTACCAAGCTGTGAACGAACGAGTTCAGGTAGCGAGAACAGAAAAATTGCTTTAATGCAGTCTGGTCCAGATGCATGCCAGCTTAATCCAGCTGACCTAGCAAGACATACTTTTTTGGAATACTAAGAAGAGCCAGAGGAACCCTTAGCTTTTGCAGAAATAAAGAGAAAAATCAGCATTAAAGACTTAACAAATTGCAACCCTCCGCAGTTATTTACTATTCTAAGCATAGGGAGGTGCCTCGCCGTGTGTCATATATACAATGGCAGCAAAGTTGGAAAATGCTTATCCTCCTTTACAAGGTTCATATTTGTATCACTAGACAATTATATAAAAAGCAAGAAATGGTCACTTTCCATAAGGGAGTACCACTGGATCAAGGATCTCCTGGCAAGACCCATCATTACTGTCTGATCTCAGCTTACACCGTACGCACACAAATGCGTGCACAGGGAGTTGCTCTGCAGCCAGTGGTCTGTCTCACTCTGAGCCACTGAGAGCTAACACACAGGTTGGTCCTCACTCTCACAGCAGCAAAACCAAGCAGCAGATTAACTGAGATCTGCCAGGAATTCAGCACACCTGCAGATCTCAACAGGAAACAGAGAAGATAATTACTTTGAAATCTGTGGCCCTCTTTTACACAGTTTTGAAACAAACTGTATCTCCCCACCACATTCACTGCATTCTTTATGAAATTAAGAAACAAAAAGAGATGTCCTACCATGGCTAATTTAACATCTGTAAACTCCGTGGCTTGCAGCGTAGTGCTGTACAGTGGACAAATGCCTGCTCCAAATCAAGTTCCAGTAGTGCGCTTGGATACAAGCTTAAAAACATACACTCACTATTTATTCCCCTGGCATTCTGACTACACGTTCATCCATGATTCCTAAGGCACTAAATTTAATCAGAAAAAACAAATACTAAGACTTGCTCACGTTGTGTTCAAAATAATTTCATTAATTTTCACATCAGAAACAGCATGCACCTTCTTTTTTAAGATGGTTTAACCTATCTCCCCCTGATTTCAGTGGACGTAAGAGCTTTGGGCAAATAATTTAGGATTAAGAATTCAGGATCAGTCTCAATAAAGTAAATCCAGACTGATCTCACAGCAGCATTGCCATTTACCTGTGGTGAAGGTAGCTTGGCTGCAGACTCTTTCAGAAACTTGAAGTTCCCCAGATATTTGTCATCCGTCTGTA
Source organism: Ibidorhyncha struthersii (assembly GCA_013398815.1). Lineage (NCBI taxonomy): Eukaryota > Metazoa > Chordata > Aves > Charadriiformes > Charadriidae > Ibidorhyncha > Ibidorhyncha struthersii. The sequence goes on along the minus strand of VZSZ01011824.1, from coordinate 190,679 downwards.
GTCCACCTGTGCTTCATCAGGGGCTTACTATCTCAAATACTTCAGCTGTACCTATTTTATCTATGCCAAAGGTTCAAGTCCAGTTTACCCAAGGAACTGTTCTTTTGTTCAATACCTACTTTGACAGTTTGCTTTCCATGAACATGTGATCTATAAATATAACTTAACAGTAAAAATAATTTTCTTAGGAGCTGTAAGTTTAGCCAGCTACAGGGATGACCAAGTAAAAACGTTCCCTCTTGTTACTCCTTGTTTCTTTTTTATAGAGAAAAACTTCAGCACCTTCTGATGCATTCCCCCATCTGTCTTAAAACTTTAAGACAATTAGTTTCAAGTGTTTCTGATGTTCCTTCTACTTCTTGTTGGACTTCTATTCTAGCAATAGTTTGACCTAATGTCCCTACTTTTTCTCCCCGCTTCTTGCAATGTCAAGCAGAAGTGTTCTGACATACTGTCCATTTCAGTCAATCAGACATGAACTGTGTCCATTGCTTATAGCTTTGCTGTTAAATCCAGTGAATCCTGGACCTCCTGCTGTTGTGAAGGCTGACAAGTTATCTTCCGCCATCTGGAAGATGCTAAATGCACTAAAAATAATAATAATAACAACCTTTAATGGATCCAGATTTAATTACTTTTCCTCCAGCTTCAGTTGTCTTTGAGCTCACCTCCTTCAGAAATCCTTCAACATATCCTAGCAAATAAATTGAGTTGTCATTCCTGGAGTCACTGCCCCTCTTAAGGCACATCTGTAGCTGCTCTGTCCACACTGCTGATGCAGGTGCCCAGGTGTGCAGCTGAAGCGAGCACTAAGGGCTGGATCCCACCACCAGGAGCTATCAGCAGCAGCTGTCCACAGCACTCCTGCTAGACTTAATTTGGGCTCCACAATCAAACACGAATTACAAAACTGCATCTGTTGGAAGAAAGGTAGATTGCAATCTTTTTATTCTTTTGAAGTGATTTCAAGGCCTCTTGGGAAGATGTTTAGCTATTGATACTCAGCAAAATGAGGGAAGAGCAAATTTGAAGGTGCTCCATAGCTGAGGAAGCCTGCAGGGAAATTTTTCATTTTGTTACCTTTCATTGTCAGAGATGTCAGCTCACGTATTTTTATTGTGGCTCTCTTATTTGTTTTCTTAGCCTTTTCATGATTAAGAAAAATAGCTGATCTCTGACCAAAAAAAAAGAAGAAAAAAGAGAAAAAAACACAATTCTGGACCAGACTATTATAAGGAAAAGCTGGAAAACTGGTCTCAGGTGAACTGTAAACACCCAAACATCAGAAGGCAGTTTCATTAGTTGAGCCGCCGAATTAACAAAGCCACGGTTCCTCCAGACCCGTTCTCATACAAACTCAAGTTGAAGCTTTTCCCACATTTGTGACACTTGTAATCTTTCTCCCTGCTTCTTCCCCTGATCCGTTCACTCCCTGGAGTCTAATTAGGGTTGAGCTCAGACCAAGCATTTCCATCTACTCATTTTGGCTTGCAAGTTGCAGGAAGTTAAATACCTCAACAACTCTCTGAAACCTGATCAATAGATTATTATGGAGAAAAGGCCAAACAGCGGCACAAATTCTCACTCACCCAGAGCATGACCACGCTACCTTCCTCTCCTTTGAAATGCAAGCTAAAAAAGAGGGCTGCTCCATTTGTTTTGAGCATTATGAGTGCCCGCGCCTAACTCAGAGTGGATGAGGCTGGCATTCAAATGCAGCATTTTGAAAAATGCACGGAAGAATTCAAAGGCTCTGCTATTGTCTCTGAGTAAGAAAGGAGGATATTGGGTGAAAGGGGATGCATGCCTGTTCAGCTGGGTAAGCCAAACAATTAACTTCTAGTCTTCAGCTATCTTTTTAATTGCTTATTAGACAGCTCATCTGTGTATACTAGCAATGGAAAAAAACCATCCAAAGTATATCACAAGCGGATGTGTGTGCCGCTCAGCAGTAACTCCTCACGGACCTCTGAGACATGATCTCAGGAGCAGAGTGGGGGAGGAAGTATATTGATTGACTAGGGAGGCCAGTATGCTAAAATAGACCCTTTTATGTTTTCCATAGCTGTAGTTGAGTTGTTTGGATTACAAAAACCCAGTAAGAGTAAACAGTGCAAGTAACTCCTTCGCATGTGCTGCAGCAATCCAGAAACAGCTACTGCCTTCCCACACTGGGAAGTGCAATAGGACAAGTGTGTTCATGAGCAAAGGCACCCGAATTTCGTAGCTGCACACAAAACCATCTGGCCCGCTCATCCTCCAGAGCACACCTGAAAAGATAGTGTCATGCCCTAATACATTCACGATAGGCAGCTGCTAGGTGAGCTTGTCTCTGCCACTCTCCTGCTAGCTCCTTGCCCTAAGCATGAACGCACGTGTTACTTCGCCTGCCTTCCACTCCAGCAGGTATTTTATAAATTCTTCACCATGCATTAGCCTATTGGTTTATTTATTAGGAGTCAAGAATACATTTACAACATCCCTCTCTATGAAGCATTCTTTTAAGAGAGCTTCCATACTAATTAAGTTAAATGCGATAATGACACCCTGTTGATGGAACTGAAGCTAATGATAATGATGCCATACATTTAGTTGCAAGCACCTACTCAGTTAAATGAATGGGTCTATTGTTTGAACAGCACTATGTCCCACAGCCTGGGAGAGCGCAGGACAGAAAAAAAATATGTTACAATGCAGTTGCTTTGCAGGACAATAAATAGGTTTGAAATGAACTACTCTGGCATAGATGAACACGTGTCCAATCAATTACACTGTCCTGGTATACAGAGATACTTACTAGTGGAAATATGGTGATTTCTAAAACTGGAACAATGAAACATTGATGCCTTTTTAATCAAATGGGTACACACTTGCTCTGTCCAGAATATTTTTATTTGAACTACCATAGGTATTTGGAAAAAGGTATTTCTTCCGAGAATGTTTGAAAATCAATAGTACTCCCCAACCTTTGCTGATCAGATATCAGACCTTTTTTTTTCAGACTGGAAATGTGCACTTAGGACTGAGTGCAAAACAATCTGAGTGAAATCACATTTCTTCATTGATTTTACACCCCAAGACTTCCCTGCCTCTTTCTCCAAATGTGCTCCCACCAATATAGCACTGTTTTGCTGTTGTATACCAAGGTTTGCCTTTCTGAAAGCATCTCTGATTTAAAACAGGAGGAGGGTTTGGTGTTATTTTTTTCTTTCAAATTACAATGTATCTGCAGTAATCTTGATCTGAACAAATGATACGGTCAATCTTTTCCACCTGCAACGGTCAGGTGTGTCTTCCATAACAGCTTCCTTCTTTGTTTTTGCTTCCATGATTAAAGAAATACTAAAAATATTCATCTTCTCAAAAAGAATTTTCTTGACTTTGGAATATCACAGTTATACCTGCAGGCACTATTATCCTTGAAAGGCTGCTTTACTGCTCAGGATTCAGCAGCTAGGTGCTGTGGTAGCTACACCACAGGATACTTCCTTTCTTCCTTCTCAGAAAGTTCATTTCTGTGAGATGAAAACCGTGTTGTCCCCTGCAAGCTGTTGCTATAACCAGCTGCTTTGAGATTACCTTTCTCAAAACATTTGCGCCTGAGCAAATTATGCACTTTCTCACCTATTTTTATGGTGGGTGCAGCCCCAGGTGCACCCCTCATCCTTCAGCAGCGCTGCCCCCTCCCACGTCACCAGCTTGGGGCCCGACTCTCACCCAAGCTCAGACTCAGCAGATCCCACTGGGGAGAGCAGCTCACCCCACCGGCCAGACAGCTCAGGTCCTCCCTGTTCGCTGTGACTACACCAGCTGGCTCCATACGCACCATGTAAACAAGTGATCTCGGCTAACTGCATGGGAGTAATAACCTCCTCCAATGGCACAACTGAGTCTAAAGGATGGATCAACTCCATGCATTGACAGCCACAGGCTCTGCCATATTTTTCTTTCTGCCCACTTCCTACCCTACTCTGACTGGTTAAAAGTGAGTTTTTGAGGGTAGCCTGTTCCTCTGATCACACGCGTGATCTTGCAAGACTGCCCAAATGATCTTGCAAGTAATTCACAACCCAAATCATGGTTGCCCGCATATATATGCAATTAATTTCTGGCCCTAAGGTATACTGTTCTTTATCATCCAGTTCTGCAAACTCTCGTGCACATCCTTAGCATGACATCCATGAACACTTCCATTAAAATCAACACAACTATTCAGATGTGTAAATTTAAAGCACGTCCATATGTGCTTGCTGTATTTTGGCCTATTTCTGCTGCCATTTCATGTCTATTCAGCCCCTATGACTTGGCATATTTAGAAAACATCTGCTGTAGTTAACAGAGTCCATACTCCTATTTTTCCCCACTTTCTTTTTTATGTTCTCCCTCAAAGACATGACAGCATCGAGTGTAAATGGAAGCAATATGCTGTATATATGCAGAACCTAATAGATTCCGTCTCAGACTGATATATATGTGAAACTGAACCAATACATCTTTAAACCCATAAGATCTGCAGATGTCATTTATAGCCTTGTAAATTACAAACTTTTACTGTCTTATTTTTACAGTTGATGATTGTAAAATGTAAAATTGCGCATTATCACTGTGTAATAGCACAAGCTTTAGAAACACAGTGCTACAGAAGGGAGCATATATTGAAAGTCAGAGTGTTCAAGGGAGCCTTATAATGCAATTTTAAGCTCTACAGCTGACTGTATAATAAAACTGTAAAGCCAGATATGAAACAATGTTTGCTAATAACAGGAAAGTGAAAACTGGATTGAATTTCTGGGACTTCAGAAACTAGCAAGAAAAAACAGACGCATAGAGGACATTTAATTAAGGATGAAGACTCTTTGAGTCATGCTGGGGCATCTGGTCACCCTACATTAAACTGAACACTATTGTGAATAATAAAGTATGTAAGGATGACATAAAAATAACTTAAAGGCAGCATTGCAAGCTGACAGGAGCAAGGAAGTCTTGAGTTAAGGTCGCAGCTCCCCCCTTTAAATCACCCTCTCCTGTGGCTGAAGTGCATTGCAGCCACCCTCAGTGACACTATTTCTCTCTAACGGCCAGGGCAAGAGCAGAGATTCAAACGGCCAGAAAAGGCTTCCAAAACATGTAGTTTTGCAAAGACCAAATGGGACTGTACCTCCTTCTTGAGCGGCTAGAGCCCAGCATGCTTCACAGCAGTTTCTTCTGCTCATAGATTTCCGCCATAACTCGTGTTCCCCGAGGGGCAGGCTGAGGTGAGGAGTCCATGGAGAGAATTGCCACAGACACCCCAGCTCTGCAGACCACTTCATCCATAGTTTGTGCCTTATTGGGCACCAGAAAACCCACCGCACGGCCCCAGTTTTGCTCCCAAATAGGCATTTCTCCATCTGAACATCACTCCTTACAGTGTTCTCCTGAGCAGACTCTCTGGTGTCTGAAAGGGTTGACCTCATACTGCTGCTTTAGGATAAAATTCAATTAAAAAGCCTGTCAGCTGTGAGAGGCATGCCCATAGGGAGCCAGGCTGCATTAGTTCCCATGCTCACAGCCCTACTGCTCTGTATAGTGCCAAACCAGAGCGCTTTTATACAGCTTCTCGCAGTTTCTCTTCAGTAATATTAAGTTTACCCGTTCTACCATAGAAAGGGGATCCCTGAAAGGCTGCACTGTATACAATAGCTTATTTATAACCAAATATCAAGGAGACACAATATCAATTGCTTATTACTGGCTGTTTTGGGGGCATATCCTACTTCATGTGCTTTACAATAAAAACATCGCAAACCAGGGTCAGTCCTCCTCCCTCTAGCTCATCAAAGGAGGACCCTCCTGAAACGTGACTATCTTTTCCCAGATCTACTGAAAAATGGGTTGCAAATTATGCTGAGACACAGGGGACCCCCACAGCTTTGCGGCTTGTCCATGTTGCAGGACACAGTGCCTTCCTACTCAGTACAGAAATGGGGAAGAGACCCCAACACAGTCATTTCAGAGGCGCTGGTCCTGCCAAGCCCCCCTTGGGCAAATTTCTATTTCTGCCTGGAATCACGTGCAAGATCAAAATATAATTTTATTGCCGGGCCAGGGACAAATTACAGCTCTTACTAACCTCACCTTTATGGAAAAATTAAAAACAGAGAAAAGAAAAAAAAAGCAAGAAAAATTAGCAGGTAGTGGTCTATGCAATCATAGGTTTGGTATTGGCTCACTTTCTAAGTAATACCTATGGGAATCTTTTATTTTTACTTGCCTTCTGTTTTCAGAGTGTGGCTTGACCATACTTTCTCTGCGACAACACTCAGAGTCTTACATTTGCACTTGTTTCCAACATCTGGAGCAGTGCATGAAAAATTGGGTACTATGTGACCTGCTATAAAAACATTATCTCATAAGCTTACATGTGCCTTTTACAACAGCTCCTTTCTCCACCACCTCTCTGTCCCCATCACTAATCCTTCCAGGGAGACCAGTCCTCAACATTTATATTTTTTTAAAATATGCCATGCACATGGCAGGTGAATAAAAAATAAAAAAGCAGAATTTAAGTGAAGACACAGAGGCAACAGCGTGAAGTGTTCTGAAGAGATAAGAGATCAAAAAAGGTTTCGTTCACACATGCCTTAAAGGTCTATTCATATAAATAACAGGCTCATCATACCCTGAATTACTTTGCATGGGAGCTCAGCGTGTGCACATTTTTATCAGCTGGCTTCCAAAAATGCATGCCTTTAGGAGGGACAGCCGCCCCGGTAGCCTGGAGACAATGGCAGGAGAGCTGGACACCCACAGCCTCCTGCTGCTGGAAGCAGAAAGACCAGCCTCACCCACAGCCGTTTTCAGACACTCACGGGTGAGGTTTTGAAAACAAACACACTTGACATAAAATTTACACGTATAAATATACATCCATATATATACACACATGCACATATATATATATATGTATCAATAGGCTCAGGAGTCCAACAGACCCTGGGACTGCAGGACGGTTGTGGCAGAGATTTGCATCCTGCTGCCCTGAGTCCTGGGCTACCATTAATTACCCTGACCAGCGTATTTTTCTTTCTCTTGTGGGAGCCCTCTCTAGTCCGGGGGTTGCCCAGCAGGGCCAGGAAAGGGGAGATGGAGCCAGCGGGAATACAGGAATTACCCTGTGCAGGGAGAGGCTTTTTTCTCCTCTCCTTAAGCCAGGCGAGGTTTAGGTTGGATATTAGGAAAAATTTTTTCACTGAAAGGGTTATCCAACATTGGAATAGGCTGCCCAGGGAGGTGGTGGATTCACCATCCCTGGAGGTGTTTAAAAAAAGGGTAGACGTGGTACTTGGGGATATGGTTTAGAAGTGGTTTTGTCAGGTTAGGTTAATTGTTGGACTCGATGATCTTAAAGGTCCCTTCCAACCTCAACAATTCTATGATTCTGTCAGCTGTGGTGGTTCAGCTCAGTTTGAGAGGACCCTGATATGGCTGTCTCACAGCATCCTTTCCGACGTGTTCTCTGAATGAGAAGGGAAAAAAGGAAAAAAAAAAAAAAAAACAGCTCAGGAATGATTTCAAATATCTGCTACCTTTCCTTGAAAGCCTCTGTCTTACTTTTTGGCCATCGCATCCCTCTTGGGTCTCCCTCCTTTGCAAAAAGCCATGCCTCATGAGATGCCACATCTCAGGCAGCCATAAATTCATCTAAACTAATGCACAGCCCCTAAATGCTGGCTGGAAGGTAACCCTCCAGACACCACAAATTAAATACTGGGTTACTGAAGTTAGCAGAAAACCTTCACTGAGTCAATGGGTTGCCGTTCCGGGGCCTCAGCAGTGCTAAGCCAAGCCCTCCTGTCCTGAGCACACCCATGAGCATAAGCATCTCCACATGTGTGTTCACCATTGCCGGCCACTGAACTTTTCCTTTTTGTTAACTTGAACCTTCAGCTCAAAGTGGTGAGTACTGGTGGCACATCTATCAGTTAAAAAAAAAAAACAAAACCCAACTTAATATTTTTGTGATAGAGAAAAGTCTTGAAAACCTGAGATAAGTGTGTCTCAAAAGTTCAGAAACCAGAAATAAAAGAACACATTACAATTTTTAAGCACGTCTCAGTGGGTTTAGGGAGGTCTGGCTCGTGATTTTTTAGTATCTTAATTTGACAATATTGCCCAAAACCACAGTGCTGATGTCAACAATTCACAATATTCATGAGAGAAATAAAAGCAAGAAACAATATATATGTTTTAGCTTCAAAAATGAGAAAATCTACAGGAATATCAGAGTTTAAAGAAGCATTGCAGACATCAAAGTCTGCACTGAGATGAGACTTCTTACATAGGTGGGCGCGAGGAAACACCAGCGTTAATATCACTTAGCATTAACTCTGCCTCCGTATAACACCCCAACAGCACTTAAAGATCAAGGAAAAAACTATGTGCAACTGAACTGTAAGACACAAATGGTCTTGCCCTGAAAGCAAAACACCCCCTGTCCTTTTTTCCCTACATTATCTGGGGTTTTTATCTTAGCCTGGAACTTCAGATTTGAAGTGGCTGCTTTAATGTCTTCTCTTCTGCCCACCACCTCTTCTGCAGACCCGGTCTGCTCTCAACTACTCTCTGCCGGTTTGACCCCTCCGGCTTTGGTGAGCCTGCATCAGAGCACCTGCAGGGGGAATGTAATTTGGCTGTCCGTCCTCCAGTCCCGACCCGCAGTCCCGAAGCTGCTTGGGCTCTGCAGGACTGATGGGAATAAAAAGTAGCTCAGAACTTATTTTTGTGACTGAAGTCAGCAGATATGACTACGCACAGAGGCAGCAGATGTGTTGAGTAAGAGCATTTTTAAATGGTGACTTCTCAAAGTGGGATTTTACTGTAAGTTATACAGCATGCCAGTTTTGTGATCTTTCAGCCCTGAGACTGTCCCTGTAATATTAATTATATACTTTCCAAAGTGCTACCCTTAACATTTTTCTCAGTGTTAGCAGAAGCAGTAAGAAAGGGCCAGTACCTTCCAATAAATATAATTTTTCCCTTACTTCTGAGGTAATCTAATCCATACAGATGTATTTCAAGGTCTGTCAAAGTTATTCATCTCATTCCACAGCAGCCCGGGCACTCTCTGCCCTGGAGTTTTACCAAGACGTACTATGGAAACAAATCCAGGAAGAGGTGAATTTTGTTACCTGGTCCACAGAACTGGTAATATGAGATACTGCTGGATAAAACTGTGATATTTATTAGGCAAATAAACCGACAAATGAAAAACACAAAGATGATGCCAAATGCAAAAATGACACTGCTGTCACTGCGAGAAACATTCAGAATTACTCAACCTGAATAAAGCATAAGATTTAATAAACCGTTCCTGCAGACATGATTCTACTTAAGTTTTAGCAGCAATAGGTTTTACTGCTCTCCGGGCTTAGAACCAAAAGCACTGGGGAGGCTCTGTGGTCAACATTATTCAGGGAAGAACTAAATAAAAGTCATCTTAGCAGCACTCTCTGGCATTCAAATACCCGAGCAGTGAATAACACAGGGCTAGCACACATCAGTCCTCACGTCTGCCTGTATCAACAGTGCGGGTGTCAGCAGATGCTACCCCAAATACGCTATTAATTATGCAACCCAGGAAACCCAACCACAGGACAAGGGGCTTAGAAATTTGAACAAGCTGATCCCAACTCAGAAACAGGCCCCCTCTGGTGTGCACAGAATGGCACTTAATCTTTCCCTAGCAGGTTTCCATCCCTCAGCTGGTAACATCTGTCCTCCAGGCTCAGTAATGTAATGCAAAGCCTTGGCATAAAATTTGAACATCACTGCCCCTAAAATGCAAGTTTCTCCTGGATTCAACGTTGCCAGGCTTTCGGGAACAATCCCCTAGCCCTAACCTGGATCTCACCACCAGCCGCAGCGGTGCGACACCGGCAGCCCCTTGCCCAGTCCCCCAGCTGGGAGGCTGCCCCGGGGCCCCTCGTCCCCTGCCCCATCCCTTTGCTGCCCAGGGCAGGGGCAGGCACCAGCAGCCTGGGGAGGGGAGGAGAGCAGCCACAGGAGAGGGCAGAAACCTTGGAGGGTGCTGGAATGAGGGATGCTTCTACCACCGGGGGCATCCCAGCTCCCCATTGCCCCATGGCACATGGAGAAGGGAGCTACAAAAGAAAAATTTAAAAAAATCCCAGAGAGGATCAGAGCACTGCTGGAGGTCAGGGACTTGCACAGATAAAGCACCATGTTCACGTGTGGTCCCAAGGACTTGCCCTCCCAGCAGCAGGGCAGAAAAAGGCCGCATTAATCCCCGTGTTTTCACCACCTTTGTCTAACAGGCTGATGAGGAGCAGCTAGCTCTTACTTGCTCCTATGACATATAATCTGATAGCTAAACCTTGTCTTTACTCTGGTGGCTTTCAAATTAGATGGCTGGGCTGGGCTAGTCCCATCCCACAATGGAGAAACCACCCCAGCCTATGGAGGGACTTCAAAAAAAGAAAAAAAAAGAAGTAAGTCTAGCAAACACTAAGACATAAAAAATTCCAGCCATCCTGCAATTGCCTCAGACCGTAGACCTGGATTACAAGTAAATTTTATTTTCTTGTAATAGAACATTCCTCTTTACAACAGGAACATCAAGCTGACATTTGAAATACACCATTTGACTGGAATTACACCAAGAGTGAATGCTGCAAAGTGACTGCATCACTGCACACGGCTGACAGTAATTATTAATAGGAATGCTCTTCTTTTGATAGGCATGCATTACAGATGGCTGAATAACGGAAACATTTGTGAACAATTGTTTGGTGGCGGAAAAAAAAAAAACCACTGCCAAAATTTTAATGCTTAAACACAATGCAATTAAACCAGCTCCAAAGCTGAGCTCTTGCAAAACCATGATCACTTTCGTAACACCCGCTGAGCTCTGCGGGAACTCATACGTGAGCGGTGTTTACAGGGTCAGGAGCGGACGGGGCAGAGGTAGTTAGACTCACAAATCACCCTCCCAGCAGGTAAGCCACCCGAGTTATCAGAGAATTATTTTCACATGGGTTCAATCAGAGCCAGCTACTGCCAGCGCAATATGCAGAGAGGTGTGAGGGGAGTCCTCACCTAGCAGGTGGTAGTGCAGCCATATAACCGCACCCTACAATGCTGGAGCCCACAGTATATCCGCCGCTAAAAAGAGGAGGGAGAATTCTCTCTAGCTCTTCCAGTAAATCTAAATCAGGAATATGTCTGTAATAGCAAAGGGATTCACAGGGTGAATCAGAGACAATCTCTAACTCCAGGAACCAAATAAAAATGTCAGCATAAAACAAACAGTAATGGGCCTGAAATCAGAAAACCAGGTTTTGGCTTGCAGAGGGAGGCAAAGGAATTACCCTTTGTTAAAAAGTGTTTTCTTTACAAGAAGATCTCAGGAGGGCAGGAGGAAAAATCATGCTTCGCTGAAAGAAATACTAAAAAAGAGATAATACAATGACAATATAATGGCCCAAACTCCCAAACTGTTACCCTCAATCCAACCAGGACATCCACATGTAGCCCACACTGGGCTCAAAGAGCAGTACCTCATGTGCAAGCGTTTCTCTTGCCAGTGCTCATATATCTCGTTTAATCTCAGGTGCTTGTCACCGAGCCACGTTGCAGCTGAGCCCGTGCCTGGCCACATCCTGTGCCGATGGGGACCCCAGTCTGGGGACTGACCTTCCCGGCTTGACCTCGGACCTGCCTCCACGCTACGGACTTGCCTGGTGGTCTGCGCTCTGAGCCAACCCGGGACCCTCTGTGTTTGGGTACCGTGGGACTGCACCTCTGGCCAGTGACCCACTGCCCCTGCCTCGCTGCCCATCACGGGGCGGCATTGCTCCTGCTGCTCCCGCACAGGCGAGGGGCACTGGATGCCTCCACCCTCCTCCCAATCACCTCTCCGTGCACAGCACCTGCCTGGGATTTCCAACATCACCGAATCTGGTGATCAGGGCTCCCACACAACAGCTCACTGAGGGCCAACACTGCACATCGGGGAAAGTGCACTGGGTTTGGCATGTCCCCAGAGCTACTCACTGCAAATTTGCCACCATAGCAGAGCCATTACTGGCCTCCAGTCTGATCCATGGCGGCAAGATACCTGGAACTATTTCACCAAATCCTGCTATTTTCCCTCTTCACTGATGATTCTCTTTCTGCTTTCTTTTCTCCGCTGTTTTTAAGCTATATAATTTTCAGGAAGTCAAAATTTTAAAAAACATATAAGACCAAACTAAATAAATTGATTTAAAAATAGATTAAGCTGAATGACTAAAACACTGGAAAGAATAGTCACTTACTCCCAACATTTCTACTGCCTGGCCTTTGCAGTGTACTCTAAAGAAATGCAAATTTAAAAAAGTAGAATCAAATGTTTTTCTAAGTTCATTTTTAGAAAATTAATGCCATCAGCTTTTACTAAAAAGGCCTCCAAGCATTTCTACTTAACATTTTAAAGAGGGGGGAATGAGTAAACACAGCTGTCTGTCTGTAGGAACAGCTAATCAAAGAGCCTGAACTGTAAATTGTCCAAAACCAGAATACATCCTTCAGCCGGGCTTGTAATTGATGCCAGCTATTCAGAGCAGCAAATATCAAAGTCTTACCACTTCTATCCCACCTGAAGTTTTTGGCATTTCAGATCCATACTGGCCTTATGATCTTAAAGAGTAAATACTATCTGACACTGACTGATAGGGCAACAGTTATCCCAGGGTTTTACTATTATTCCACTTACATAAGAGAGAAAGATGACAAGTATGGCTTGTAACAGGAGTCCCACCAGTTCAGCTGAGCAAAGTCGATGTAGCGACCTGCCTGCTGAGGACAATTAAGTCATGTCACCCGCTGGAGAGTGACTCCAGTGCTAAGCTCACTCCCAGCAACTTCAGATGGGAAACTCCAGCTGTCCACAGCACATGCGAGCAGTCGGGCTGAGGAAAACATTTATCACAAACAACCAACCTCAGCCAACTCTTCAAGTCCAGCTTCAACTTGGTATCGATTAAAGTTAAAAAGTAAAAACCATCAAGTTTCTTTTCACCCTCTTGAGCACTGACTCTGCAAGTTCCTGCTACGTTCACATCAGGATTGAACGTAACAGTCAGCGTTGTTTAATTAATAGAGTAACAATATGAATGCCTAGTTGACCAATGAATGAAATGTTGACCAGTGTCAACAACTTTCTCTCCTGCCAATACATAAGACAGTGGTGAGATGTTTGTCCCCATGGTGGGACATTCCCAGCTGGCTCACACCAATGCGGTCACTTCAAGGTGAGGCAAGCAGGGACAGACTACCTCCTCACCTGCACGCTGGTAGGCAGATCTGCTGGCAAATAAACCCACCGTCACCAGTCCCACCATCACCCCTGAGAGGCAAAGCAGCTGGTGCACACATTCTGCACCAATACCTGCCCGAAACACCAAAGAGGTAGCAACCAGCATGGACCCTGGGGGAAGGAGTACAAGGAGCAGCCAGGAGAGTTTGGGGAGCACGTTGTGGGGTCAGTACCTAACACTGAAGCAGCTGTAGTTCCCTTCACTGGACGACACTGCTGTAAACGCCTTGGTCACAAAGCGAGTGTGGTCAGGAGTCAACGAGAGTGTGAAGTGCCGAAATCCCCAGACCTTCAGGCCAGCCCTGTGCAGACCTACAAGAGAAAATGGGCAAAAGCTGTTGCCGCTCTGTGTTGTTGCTAAAGACTGCCGCAAATGTAGAAACATACAGATAAGGACACTGTCAAAGCCTGCTGCAGGATCCCTGAATGTTGCCGTGCCAAATGCCAAATCTTTCATTACAGAAAAATTTCCAGCTGCCTCACTCGAAAATGAATTGTTTCCTGTCACTAAGGCAAAGCTGTCGCATGCCAAAGGAAAAAAAAAAAGGCCAAATAAAATCTGCTGCCTCTCATTAGATCAAAGGTTGGCAGCAGAGATAAACCACCACACAAAACGACATTTATTTAGAAAAGCAATTGACTACAGAGTCATTTGTCACTTTTAATAATACTACAGTTGTAAAATGATGATAATGGAAATCAAGTTACCCTAATGGTAATAAAATATTTGTAAACTAAACTTGTTCATTTTGACTATAAAAAAGACATTGAAATAATTTAACTGCAGAGAATAAAATTGAAATGGGTCTGTAATTACATAGATTTTCAGCATCTTCTCCTTTATGAAAAGAACTAACTGCTGATGACTCCCACATTTCTGGCACCTTACTCTGCAAAACAAAAGATTAGAAATATGTACCAGATGTACAGAAAAGGGGCCTGCAGCAACGTTTCAGAAGTGATGCATACATTTCTTCCCATTTCTCCTCCTTATTAGTAGTATGCCAAGTGTCATATCTCATTAACTGAGTAAGCCTGTATGCCAGTGAAACTTCACTGAGTCAAGAGAAGGGACAGAGCGCAATTAATGAAGTCACTGGATCTCAAAATCCTCCTCATCACCATCAAGGAAAACACTGAAGGATTTTTGGTGACTTCGATAAAGGAGCATTCTGGCAAAATGCATACTGGTGTGGCCTGATAGGGCTTTCCTATCCCATATGACCTGCCTTCACAGGTTTGATGAATTAAAGGTAAGGATTGCAGGAAATTCGGCATTTTTCTCTAATCTCTCAGGTTTCTTTGAATTCTGTTTTGACCCATTTTCTAATGATTTTCCTGGAACATTTAACATTAAACAAGTTCCAAGGCCATCAGCTGAAAAGAATGCCAGTCCCAAAGGAGACACAAGGAGCTGAAGGATTCCTTGGTAGCCTGACTCATCCTTGGATTCCTCTTGCCGCTGTTTCAGATTTTATTTTATTTTAAATTAGAGCCACGTGATTTTCTCCACTACATCTAGATGCTAGGAGAGGCAAATCTCTAAGAGAGTCAAATCTCCCTGATCTCACAACAAGCCAGTGCATCTCACAATTTTACACGTCTTTCACCCAGGCTGGATCTAAACTGTGCCAAAATCAATGACTCTGGTACCCCGCCTCAGGGGCATTGCTCCCTCAGACCCACCGTATATGACAAACAAGGATGTATTTTGGAACTGGATGACTTGACCTACTACACAGGAAATTTCTCAGTTTCTCAAATGATGTTGTCTGCAGGGACTTGCTTGTCATGTGTCAGAAACTTATAGAGAAATTGTAGATCTTAGGGAAAATGGCAAGAAACCAGAAACTGAAGCCAACACCTAAAGGAATGCCAAAACTCTTGCCAGCAAGGTTTTTATAGCTGTGTTTTAAAACATTCTTTGCAGTTTGGTGTTNTTTTAAAAATTTTTTTTTTTTTTAATTTTTTTTAATTAGCACTATACTGTCAATGCTCCTGCCATTGAGGAGAGAACACAGCTTCTGAGGACCTCAGGGAACTCCACAATGCCTGGAAGTCCACCATATTCTTTGAAGGAAAACTATAAACCAAACTATCAGTTACTGTCCTGAATAATTAATGTTAATATTGGAGCAGCCAACAAGGGCGCTTAGCAGAAAAGAACAATTGTCCTGCGGTCCTGCAACAAAATGAGATCTCAGGAAGCAAATATTTTATCTCCTATATTTTTATTCGTGGAATTACAAGTTTTTTGCTTTTTGCTTCAAGACTGACTCTATATGCATGTTTCTGATAATTATATATATATGTTTGTATATAAAACTTATTTCAGAGACAAAGGATGAGCCACATACTTTGAACACAACTGAGCTCAATTTCCCCACCCTAGCACAGATTTCCTGTGTGGACCTGATCACAGCACACAAGGTGCTCCTGCGTTGCAGTGAGAAACATGGTTTCAGTACATGGAGGCAAACGGGAATCAGTTTTAACTCAGTGAAGCTGCGTGGAGATAAACATCAGCAAAGCCACAGTCTCAGCTGGGGATGTGCATGGTTGAGCCTGACTGCTGGGCTTTGCTGCCAGGAGCGCTGGACCAGGCACGCTGGAGCTGGGTCAAGCGATTGCTCTTCCTCTGGTTCTCACTAAGCATCCAGAGCCAAGGACACTCACAAGGCAGAAAGGGGTCTGACTGAAAATGAAGAGGTTTATGGTTTTCAGTGGCACCACACAAAATAGACCTCCTCTCAAAGCTGAACTCGCTGGTGAATGCCTCTTGAATGTGTTGCAGTCCATACCTCCATTCAGTATCAACCTGTCTTCTCTGTATCGCTGTACCTCAAATCCCCTCTTATAAAGGGAAACTATACCAACATAGTCCTCCCTTTAACCTCTGTTTGAGGATGGACCATTCCGTACATGCAGAGGACAAGCCCAGCAGGGCTCACTACCGTATGCCTAAACCCATGCTTATGAGGACCAACTCCAGCCCTGGAAAGAGCCTGCCCGCTCTCTGAAGGCATGGAAGAGGTTTCAGGAAGCCTTGCCTGATTGGAGCTGCTCCGGGGAAAGCCAGCCCAAGTGTCTATTTGCTAAGTGCTGAATTGGAACGGGAAATGTGCTATCCCTCTAGCTTCCCTTGGATTCAGCTCATGCCCAGCCAGGCTTATTACCTCTGGTGCCAGAGTGGTGCCTGCAGACCATCTTGGGTGACTCTGAGCAATGGTTCACAGGACTTTGGGGAATCTTCTTTGCTGTGGCACAGTATGACACAAACAGAGCCAGCTGGGGTGCAGCCATGGCCAGCTTAGATGTCTTTCATCCTAAGGGTAGACAAGCCCATTGAAGAAGCATTCAGATGCTATGCTGGCACGCAGCCCTTGAAAACACAGCGCTCTGCAGGTGCAAACACCCCACCGGGATCTGCCAGCTGCGGGAGGCAGGACACAGAAACCAAGCATGTTATCTGATTCAGTTAAACGTTATTTTTCCAATTACAACTGGCTGGTTGTATACCTTCTTAAAATATCAGCCTGCAACGTCTAAAAGGAATGCAACTGTATTTGACTTTGGTTGTTTTGGGAGTTATTTCTTTTCCTCTGCAACTGAAGAAAATCATAGTAATCTCTGGAGTGAAAACAGTGATATGCCAGCTCAGCCAACTCATAATCCTAATTCACCTCAAAAAATTAAATCCCTTGATCAATTTTGCTGAAAAATAATAATAATCACATGCTCTGGGATAAAATCTAAGTGAATTTTCAAGATATGCGCAGATGCACAGTCCATCCAATCCATCATACACAAATCTAACATACAATTAGTTGCTCGCAAGCACCAACAAGATTTCACACCCTGTTTAATTTCCTTGTGCAAAACCTGGTATTTATTCATGTCCTCGAAGCTTTTAAGTGGTATGGTGACATTAATTTGTCCTCAGTCACATCTCAGAATATTTGGTCAATAATATGCTAAACATCAATTTCAGCCTCTGACAAAACAATGCATGAATCCAAGATCCTGCGACTCATCAAATGTACTGGGTGCCAATGCAATTAATCAGCTCTGACCACTCATTGTACCTTGAGGAATACACTCAATTTTAGTCCAAGAGTCATGACTTTGACACAGGAGAAAAAAAAAAATGCTGTCACTATTAGCAGGAGAAGAAACAATATATTATTGCATGAAACAATACATCCTGCTTTTGTCATGGGACTGACTGAAGCGATGAAGCTCAGATGGGTAAATGTGGGCTACAGCCCAGTGTTCCTCAGCCTGCTGGCCTTTGCAACGCACAGGCTGCTGCCAGGGCCACCCTAGGCCAACGGAATGAGACTGATTAATTTCAGAGGCATTGGCTCAGTCCTGAAGTTTCTCAGCGCTGATGCTGGAGGGCCGCTGAATCAGAGTGCGCCAGAGAAGTGCCTGGCATACACTAAGAAATAAAATATACGTGGTCCCAAAACAAAATTACAGGCCGAGAGATTAATTTTGAAGAATCTATTTTTAAAGAAGATATGTATGTGCTTATATATATATGTATATATGAGACACAGAACACTGCTATAAACACACCTCAAGCCTGCTGTCAATACCTTAGGATGAAGGACTACTATGATGTGTGGTTTGTTTTCCTCCTCTAAAGAGCCAGAGGACCTATGTTCAGTGTTTATCAGTTTGTCTCTTCCAGTCCTTATAATAATGTACATATAAAAGAGGAGACTGAATGAAGTGCTTCACAGAGCCTTGTTTCCAGCTATAACCTAAATGAGTTTTGCACATGAGTGGAATCATTTACTGCTTATTTAACTTTGCAAGTGCTTTGGAAGACCTCTTGTAACACTGACTTTGTTTTTCTCTGCTTGGCTGCTGCTTTGACTGCCTCAAGCAGTTTCCCTCCGCACAGTCACAAAAAGGGACAAGGTCTTCTGGGTTTTATGGCCATTGAGCAAGGGTTGCCAATACAGCACCACAGGGCAGACCTCTCAGTCTGCAAGACCTCTCCACTAGCCCACTGCTATCAATGGCAAGTGGGGCTCGCTCAAAGCAGCACGCACACAGCACTCGGAGAGCCCGGTTCTGCTGTAAGGTGTTGAAGCACTTTCATTACTGCCCTAACAATGGGCTTAAACCACCAAAGGACATCACCTCCTGAGCAGTGTGCCAAATATGAATGCGGACTCAGAGATTTTTGCATTTTCTTTCTCTGTAGGCTGGACTCTGAGACATATCACACCCCCACCTGTGGTGCCCAAGGGCTACATGCTTTTAAATTACACTCCTGGTAACCATGGTGAAATGCGTGGTCCCATTTCTTATGAAAAAAGCCCTTCCCAAACTTCTTCTGATGTGACTGCCCATGGGCAAAAACTTATTCTTTGACTTTCTTTCCCCCCCTGCTCTCAACTCAGATCCATCAGAGCCACATGGAAAAAAAACCAATATTGCTCACAGGGTCATGAGGTGTAGAACTGCAGTTGTTGCATGGAGGTCAGTCCATACAAAACATTCACATATTCTTGGCTAAAATAACCCTTTTTTGTCTGAGCATGTTCATTCTCAGGAATCTAGATTTTTCTGGATATCTTTGTGTTCATTACAACTCTCAAACTTAGGGTTTGCTCTTGACTTACAACTTCTATTCACAGGTCAAATACTCAGCTCTAACAGCTTCACCACCAATCTCTTACAGACACTCTGTGTTTCTCTTTTAATTCTCCCTCATTTACCCAATTAGCATTCTGTTAATTAAACACTGAAAGTGCCTTTACTTTCTTCAGAAAAACACATTCCTGCTTAACCCTTGATTTATACATGTACCTCTGCGGGCTGTTTCAGTGAGATTACGAGTTTGCACGTGGTTTTTGTTCTTGGTTTATAGACATTATTCTGAGGAAATGTTGCAGTATAACATCAGACTTGCTGCCTGCCATTTATACTGGAGATTTGCCTAGCATAGTTTGACTGCTAAGATAATTAGTAGTCTTTAGTAACCATGATTCCCTGGCTGTGAACTTCAAAGACAGCAGTAGTTTTATATTCTTTCTGTGACTTGAAATAGCAGACGCTTATTACAACATAACATGATTTGGAAGTGGGGGGCTGTCCAGGAACCATTAATTGAAGTTGGCTAGAGGGGCTCCACCAAATCTACCTTGAGTCAAGCTTTGTATGGGGAAAGGATTATATGATTTTTCTAATTTCCCCTCCATTTCCATCTGCAGTCTGTCAAATTCAAATTATTATATTATCCAGCCTATGTTAAAATACATTACTGTGTGCCTGTCCTAGAACCACCCAGTGCTTAGCGACTTCCAGCTGAGGGCTCTGCCTTCTACTGCACTTATACATCTCCTTTTGCACTTCCTGCTCATTCTGAGGCAACACCAGGATTTGTGCCTGTGTGCAAGCACGAAAACATGGTGTTTCAAGTCCCTTCACAGGTCTTCAAATCTCCTGAGAAATACCTCAATGTGTTTACTTTCTGTTCTCCTCTCTCTTCGTTTGTACGTCACATTCTTGAAGAGTACAAACCAGATGTTGTATAATAAAATGAGACATAACAGCACCTCTCTATGGCTTCAGAGGTGTGGGTATGAGTCTCTGCTCTACCCTTGTGCCAAAATTTGCCACTGTTCCATACAGATGAACATGGCTTTCTCCTCCTCTGGTGCTAGCTGTCAAACAAACAAGACGCCTCATTGCCCAGGTTGTGATACAGCGTGACGGAGGAGACTGTGCAGCTATCGGGGTGTCCTGTGGCCCCAGCTGTGTGTGTACCAAGCTACCACTGCAGGACCACAGCCTGTAGCCTCCTGTGCTGCTCAGAGACTTCCACCTAGTTAGCAATTTCAGTGCTTAGAAAAGCTTGGTGTATCCTGAGACCACCACTCCATTGCACCAATGAGATGTTGAAGGTTCTTCTATAGGTAAGCACAATATGGCACACTCTTTGGATTCAGTGGTGTTTATTTACACAAAGGAGGAAAACATTATATGGCTTTCCCCAAAACCCAAGATATCATTTTCACCCTTTCTGTCAAGACACCTGATGTGAACTTGGGAATTGCATGAACCCCAGATCACAAGAAGCAAAAGCTATTCTCATTTTACAGACCAGCTTTCCCACGATTACAAAACAACTCAGAATTAAAGTCCTTATTTTGTTCTACGTCCCACTGCCTCTCCTTGGCTGCAGGCTGTACCCTCTCCACGTTCTCACCATCTCAAAGCTTTCGCTTGGTTTTTGGTGAGCCTCTTCTTTACAACACCCCTGCCAAGAACGTAAACACTAATACACCCAAACTGCAGGTGGGGCGATTGAACAACTTGCTAAAGGACACACACAGTGTTTATAGTAGAAAAAGGCAGGGAGTTTAGGTGCCTAAATCACTAGACTATAGCCCAATCCATTCAGTTCACCATTGAGTTCATCTTCCTCTTAGCTGCAGCTGAGTTCACAGAAGCCCCGTGAACACCACTGTGCCTGCCAGGAGATACTTCAGTGGGCACAGACACTCTCCTGTGAGCTTCCCTGAGCCCCTGTAAGAGGAGGACACCCTACTGCAGAATTCCTTGGAAAAAACACCATCTGTCTTACAGAGATGGATGCATATACCTCTGGGATATCTGAACTGAGTTAAGATTACCAGCCCTTCTTGCCCATTATTGGACTTGAACACAATCTATTTGATTTTTCACCAAGGACTGATAATACCAAGATATTATGAGAGATTTCACAGCAGTGTTTCTTCCAAGGCTGTGGACAACATTATATTAGCTTGACCAACCCACTGTCAAGTCATTGCCCCAGTGAGGTGCAAGCCTACAAGAACAAGTTGGCCTGAAGTCTCAAGAAGGCGTATTGCTGCTATGGGACTGCCACTCCATCCTTCGTCTCTCTGCAAATAGTTACCTAGCAGTGCATACTGTATAGTATCTGATGAAACTATTATAGACCAGAGGAGGCTTCTTGTTGGAAGAAGCTCTTAACATAGGTAAAGGAGCCTTAACATAGAATCATGTCTATATAAATGCATTAGTCGACTCTCACTCCCATTTTATTCAGCAGACACAAAGACTACACACTTGTACAGCTGCCCTGTATCTATTCTTCTGATCTATGTACATTCGTGCCTCAAACATGAGAATTTATCTGAAGCTTGCATTTAGTTAGTCACCAGTTTATAAAGCTTTTCATGCAACTGAAGAGGAATAGCACCACGTAACTCAGATGACCAGGAAGGAAAAAAAAAAAAAAAAAAAAAAGAAAACCCAAGCACAGTGTTTGATTTATAGCAAATCCAACAGCTGCAGTTTTTTAGACAAATGAGTCCCAGCACAATTACAAATAATGAATGAAGGCACAAATACCACAATTTGTGAAACATTTTGAAGAGGGAGGAGAAAAAAAAAGGAGGCTAAATTCATTAAAAATAGTGCAGCCAGCCTTAGATTTGAAATGTAAACATCCATGTTGTCACTAAAGCAGCCAAATTTCCTTTTCTTACACCTTTCATAAGACTCAGCACCCAAGTTTTGCTTACCATTTAACATACTCCACATAGCTTTCTTCATCAGGAAGACTTGCTACTTATGTTGCCAGTGCATTTGAGATAATCCAGAAGTTGCTTTACTCCGAGACATTTAAAAAAAAAAAAAAAAATACATCACAGCATCATTACTTCATCTATTTACTGTGAAACCCAAAGGAAATATTTCAACTGTATCATTTATTGAAGCAAAAATGAAAAAAAAAAAAGGCACATTATGCTTTTGGAAATCAATTTTCAGCTCTTTTCTCAGATGGATTCATCAAAGACATATCAAGGGGCTTTTGGGGGGAGTTAGAGGACATTTTGCTTTTATACTATTAAAAGTCAATTTTCTCTGTGTTTGCAATTGATTTAACGTAGCCTTTAGGATTTTTGATGCACAAGTTTAACTCTCTGGAGAAAGCATGGCCATTTAAATAATCTAAATAGGACTAATATGTTTCCTTAGTCTTAGCTGCAGTTTTTTGTTGTTGATAAGAATTCAAATAAAATGTGCAAAAATATTTTCTCAGTCTTTATGGCACTGGATGCTCTCTGCAATTCATGGCAAAGATAGCTAGGTTGACTCCAGACAGCAGTGAAGTGTTCATCGTCAGCATCAGACATTTTGGTTGAAAAAAACATAGAGTAAAAGACCCTGAAAAAAAACCTTTCCTCCTGATCACCAAGTCACAGGTTGGCTGAGGGCTCGGATCTCCTCAGCTTCGTGTGTGTTTCAGTAGTTCACAGCTAACTCGGTGAATAGCTTCATTGTCTGTACCCAAGTCCTTTCGAAATCCTGCTAAAGTTTCAAAAAGAGTCACATTGCCTGGCAATGAGGCCCACTCCACTTCGGCGCTGTCAGTTCGTACAGATAAAAAGGGCAGGTATTGAACTGAACCACCTTTCCATCTCACTGCCCGCCCTCTTGTTTTTGAGTGAACAAAAAGGGGATCTCTGAATAGGAGCTGAAGATTTCACTCCAAAAGGTATTAAAGATGTGATACAGAGGTACTATCCTATTTCATTTCAGGTGAAAGTACTCTGAAAGAATGGTAGAATCATTAAGATTTCAATGCATGTGTCCTTTTTTCCCTAGCAGAAGAATCCAGATACCTCAAGTTCTTTAAGAAAAGAGACAGTAAAAGGTGAATGACAAAAGCTTGAGCAAAGGGTCAGTGGCAGGTCCCTGGGAAAGATTAGCTCTTTGAAATCCAGGCAGCAGGGGATGCAAGGTGTCAAAGGCTGCACAATCACCTCTGCTGAGTATCTAATCACCAATGGATCTGACCAGTGGAGAACATGAGGTGAGGAACCAGGAGAGGTCACTATGCAGGAGCTACAAAGTGAATCACTCTGCTGTACACAGAAGGTGAAAAAAAACAAACAAACCAAAACCAAAAAACATGGCCTACAGAAAGGAGATGGGGAAAACAAAGAATTAGTAAAATGCCTAGGAGGGAGGGTAGAGAAATAAAAATGCCAACAAAGAAGATCTAAACACTGTTGCCACGTCTGTGGGAGCTCACTGACTTTCAAGAATGGCTTCTCGCAGAAGCTGTTTCCCCTGATGCCAGGAAGTCACTGGGGTAGGTAGGAAGAGATAGGTCGTGAGTCACCATCTGGCCCTGAAAAAGAAGAAAATGGCAGAGAAAACACCAATTACAAAAAAAGCAAGTGTCTTTTCAAAGAAGTGGGGAGGACAGGTGGGAGACACCTCACTAAAACACAGGGTGTGTGATCACACAAGAGCAGGATTGGTTTCACTCAGGTGAGGAGCCCTGCCTCGCTGGCAGCAATGTGTTAAAGTACTTCATTGACCGAGAGCACCGCATAAAAAGTCATCCCTGCCAGCTCCTTGGTACCTGCCCAAGAAGCACTGGGAGAATGGAAAGTGTGCCTGTGCTTCAGCAACCTTGATGCAGACTCCAGCCCACTTCAAACCTTAGTTCAACCCTTTCACCGGTTTAAAGGACTACATTGCTTTACACACCGGCGTTGCAGAAGCATGCTTTCCACCCTGTCTACGTCGCTACCTGCACAGTGCCATCCAACAAACGTCAGTACCTGGCAGATGTGGGGATGCACACTCTTAAGATCACCATTAGGTCCACCAGAGCACTGTGTGTTCCTGTGGATCCAGGAAGAGGTTTCATAGATGGCACATGTGCTGGTATAATGCCATCACATAGTGAAGGCAGGCAGAAGAGGGTGGAGGCTCTTCAGGGACATGGCCACATCCCTACCACATGGTTCAGGATCTCCCCACAATGGGATGGACAGGGCTTATGGGGAAGAGAGGCTACAAGTCCCTTCCCTGTCCCAGGCCAAGCTACAGCCCTACACACTCTTTTTCTTCGTGAGTTATAGGCGGAGAGCAGTAATATAAAACATGCATAAAAAGAATTGTTTTTCCAGTAGATTGGCATGCCTGTGGTCAGGGGGGATTTGGGAAAACAATATATGCACATGTAGGGACTGAGAAGTACATTTCCAGAATTAATATGGAAAAATGCAACTCCATTTAATTATGGTCACAGGTTTTACTCTATATTCCTAGATAAACCTGGGTAACTGCAAGACGTCTTCACTTGTATTGTTAAAGGCTGCATTTATGATGATCTGTGGCAAGCTCAGAAACAAATCCCCATACAACAAGATGGATACTTACCTCTGGATTGCTCTCACCTTACCAAGTTTCAGCAAACACACTGATGTGTAAAGGTACCTAGTGGCTAATTGGATGTTTATCAACACAGGCTTTAGGCAGTACTGTGTTTTCCCAGTTACAAGTTGCACATTTGTTTCACAGTGTTTTCACTGCTTGTATGATGTTAAAACTATATATTCAGGATAATGAGGTTTCTAGTGGTTTTGAAATGTTATTTAAATGCTGATTTCAGAAGTACTGTTCATAACCTCTGTTAGGTCTGCAGGGAAAGCACAATTTCCAAGAGGTTTATATCAATGTAAATCTATCGAATTTTGTTGAAGCATAGCATTCAGAGCAAAAATTTGCCACTCATTTGACTAGATACCTGCAAACCACTGCCCTAGCTAAAAAGTAACCTGCAGCACAATGAACTGACAGGAACAGATAAGTATCTCAGTTAAATCTGAACCCTAAGTCCCTTTAAGGTTCTTTTTCTCTCGTTTCCTATCATTGCCCTTTGAGTTTGGAGGAAATTTTCCACACCCAGTTTGGCTTCAACTCAGCTCAAAAGTACATCTGCAAATGGAGTTTGCTATTCAGTAAGCCTGTTCCTGCATGACGGGGAGGTGGTGGAGGAATGGATGAATCTTTGTTTCTGGTGTTGTAAAAAGCCAAGGTCCGTAGCCAGCTATGTGGCTGGGCTGCTGGATAATACCATGTAAGTCACTCTCTGCTTCAGCTTTCCACCTGCTCGGAAATCAACTGACTAAACCACTTTGAAATTCTCTAGTCAAAATCCTTGAAACAGCTGGGTCTTATTAGCCCTCTGCATATGCAATGGTGCCAGAGCAAGGAGTGGTGCAGCAGGTCCTACCTGGGCTCTAACACTGCCTTCCTCTGTGGCTCAAGTCACCCCTCTTTGTCTTCATTTCCTGTGTCTGGTATGGTATTCATTGTATGTTTGGTATTTAGCCGTGATGCACCTCCGACCAGAATACTGTGCTAAATGTTGCTGTCCGCCACATAAGAAAGACTGTGAATAACAGAATGGTTGAGGTGGTGGAGGCCATCTGGTCCAGCCCCCCTGCTCAAGCAGGACCACCTAGAGGCAGTTGGCCAGGACCACATTCCTATGGGTTCTGAACATCTCCAAGGAGGAAGACTCCACCACCTCTGTGGACAACCTGTGCCAGTACTCAGTCACCTTCGCAGGAAAAAGGTGTTTCCTGATATTCAGAGGGATATTCAGAGGTGCTTCACTTTGTGCCCATCACCTCTGATGCTGCCACTGGGCACCGCTGAAAAGAGCCTGGCTCCGTCCTCTTTGCACCCTCCCTTCAGGTATTTGTACACATTGATGAGATCCCTATGAGCCTTCTCTTCTCCAAACTGAATAGTCCTAGGTCTCTCATCCTTTCCTCATAGGACAGATGCTCCAGCACCTTAATAATTTTTGTGGCTCTTTGCTGGACTTTCTCCATTAGCTCCACCTCTCTTTTGTACTGGGGAGCCTGGAATTGGATGAACAGTTACAAATAGGTGAGAAAAAAGCCATAATAATTATAAAAGCCAAAATAACTTCCCTTAGAGTTAGAGACTTCAGGAGTCTACTGGTTAGTTTACCAAGGAGAAAATTAAGGGTGAAGCTTGATCACAATTCTTAGGGGCCAAGATAGGGGACACAACATTATTAAAGTATGTGTCAATTTATCAGACAAAAGTGTAACAAGACCAAATGACCCAATTTGAAAGGGGAGAGAAGGGAAATAAAGTGCAGTGCAATTATTTGTTTAACAATGGCAGCAATTAGCTGCTGGAAAATTTGCCAAGTGTTCTGGTTGATTCTCTGTAGCTGGTGATTAAATCAAGATCGGATTTTTTGTCTTCTTTGAAGTCTTGTTCCAGTTCATATAAAAAGTCCTAGGGCCTGTGTCACGAAGTAAGTCAGACAAAATGATCACAATGGTCCCTTCTGGCTCTATCATTTCTATCTTTTATATGAGATGACATTTGCTGTTCTGATGATTAGGCAATTAACATTGCAAAATACCAGAAAATTCCTAAAATTCAGCAGTGCTGAATCCCTTGAGTTAGTCTTTGCCTCAACCTCAGAACTCTGAACACAAAATCACCGCTGTACCTGTCTCAAAAACAAGCCAGAAACAAGACAAAGAATTTGGTAGCTTAAATGGCATTTTGGTGTATCCAGCCTATCTCACTTGTGTGCTAATCAGCAGTAGTACCTGTATGCCAAACACAGGCTGGTAAAATCTCTATAGTGCTGACCATGATCAAGTGTGGCAGCCAGATTTAATTATGAGAGACTGAAGCATCTCTAAAGGAAAAGTGTTATGGGGTTCTTTATCCTAGCACAACTGCTCAGAGTGAAGAGGTTTGCATTTACTCTGGAGAGGATTCCTTTAAAAAAAAAAAATATCTTTGAATGTAGCAAGGAGCTGGAATAAATTGACTAGCGGAGGTCAAGTTGCTGCAGCAACGATGTATTTGGCTTCTAGAGACATTCTACCAGATGTACCAAGCAAGAGCAACTTCTCTGAAATAGCCTTGGTAATAGGTTTCTGAGGGAGACGTCCCCTTGAAAGCAAAGTGCTCTGATGCCATTTACCAAGGTATGCCATGAAAGGACAGGAAGGCATTAGAAAAGAAAATACAACATATGTTAATCATATGCAATTCAATCACTTTTCTGTATAGCTAGGAAATGAATAATTTTGTGTAATGCTAAGCACAAGGCTGTGACTCTTTGCAGACAGTCCTTGAACCGAAACAATAAAGAAAGCAGCGTGCTGTTTGTCATTCTATTGCAGCCCTCGCGAGAGCCAAAATAAGCTTTTGGAAAGTTCATGACTAATTTTCAGACTTGACTGCTATCAAGAATTTCCCTGCTGATGAGGCATTCTTAGTACCTTCATGTTATTTACCAGACCAGACCAAATGTCCAGCCCAGATCCAGAACAACAGTACTGTGGGGAGGTTTGGATGGCCCATGACTGTGGATGGAGACCTGCTCATCAGTAATAAACCACCTCCTAAGCCAGTGCCAAAATAAGCAGTTTTAGAGAGGACATGGATTTATTTTACAAGTGTGGAGTATAACGTTCCCAAAGCCATGAGCAATCCTCTGTATAAAGCCTGTGTCTTTCCCACTCTAGTATGATAGAAGGAAGTGGGAGCCAAACTCCTGTTTGCAACCCATCTCTGTTTACACTCGCTGCTGAAACAGATATGTTCCCGTGGCTTCTCAGGAACCATAGCCTCTGCAGGTCTCACAAGCTAGTCAGAAGGATACCATGTAAATCCGTGAACGGACAACATTTTTTTATTTAATTTTGTGCACAACACCTCTCACTGGGGGTAGTGATACTTATATAAACAACCACTGCCAAGGACAGCTCTCACCTCACTTAGAAATGGTTTCTCTGTTCCTCCTGGCATCCCAGTTTAGGAACCCTCTGCTTACATTGCTTCTAGTTACACACCCGGAGGCAGAGGACAGAACTAAGCTCGTTACTCCCCTTAGCCAGTTTCTAGAGCCCCTGTTCTTCATTTCTTCAGTGAAAACCCAGATCTAGACTGGAGCTTTTGGAAGATTACATAGTGTAAGTACATGAACATAACAAGCGCAGTGCCTCAGCAGGACCAGCTCACCCCCACCTCAGCCAAGGCTGGAACTAGGTCTCTTTGATGACAGGCATCATTTTAGCTCATTTGCTACAGCTGAATGACCTAAAAAATTATATAACAGGGTGATAAAAGATCTTGGAATTAAAATTTAAACTGTGTTTGTTTATAAGCTGAGCAAATAGCAGTATTACTTACTGTGTCCCCAAACCCCTGCTAATCAGCACACAGATGGCCTTATCTAAGTCCTTTCTCCTCACACACACCATCAACTCTTCTCTCTCCTGCTCTTGGCATCACTTGTTTTACCTGCTTCATTATATCTGCTGGAAATTTCTGAAAAGGAAAGCTTGAAAACGGCTGAAACAGAAGAAAAAAAAAAAAGGTTTCACTAATATACCATCCTCAGTCAATAACAGAAAGTCGAGAAGTGAGGGAAGCTCACACTCGCACATATCCTAAAAATGTAAATAGACAAGGTTCTTAGTTTGGCATAAATCCCATTAGTGAGTCTGCATATAAATGCAGGAGTTTTGAGACCAGCCTGGTGTGGGTGTGCACACGTACGTATCAGCTGGAAAAAATCAGCTGTGGTCCCAAAGCAGAGCCGGCCCTCGGTGCACGGGCACCACGCAACCCTCCTCAGCGGGGAGCCAGTGCGGCAGAGGAGAGCCCAGCATCGTCCTGACAAATGGGAGGAATGCTCCAACGGGGAGAAGGATACTGTAGGGACAAATGCATAAAGCACAACACATGGGCAGGAGCACATCGGCTGGGGAGGAGCTGCTGGGTGGCAGTTTGGCAGAGCCTGGGCTGGGGCTCACGCTCCTCACAAGCAGAGCACGAGTCCATGACGTCCGGCTGGCACGAGAAAGGTGCACATTATACCAAGTTATATAAGCACGACATAATTTTTCTCTCTTCAGCTTATGTCAGACTCCTGTATAAATTGCTGCAAACCACTGGACTGAAGGCAAATACAGACCAACGGGGGACAACACAGGAGAGCACCACGAATGGCCTAGAAAACATATCCTCCTGCAAGCCGAGTGAAGTGGGGATGTTTTCCCAGAGGCAGAAAACACTTGGTGGTAGAGGAAGGAGGGGTGACAGCGTTCTTCAAACTCATGAAGGCACAAAAAAAGAAAGGGAACAACCTGTTCTCTGTGTCCACAGGAGATCAGACAAGAGGAAATGCATTTAAATCGTGCAAGGAAAATAGCTAGATAAGCAACTGGAAAACTCTGGGAGGAAGTCTTTAAGACAAACATCTCTGAGGTGCATCCCATCCAGGGGCTGGCTACAGTATATTCCAACAATTACGACATTCAGAAAGCACAGATAACAAACACCACACGCATACACATAGCATATACAAATAGGTACAGGTATATGATAGGTATGTAAAGTATCAAGTGATGTCTGAAAAAGGCACTTAGCCTAAAGTCTCAATTGCGGCACTATTTTTGTGAGGACCAAAGGTCAAATTTACAAGGTGCAAAGGGCATTCAGCTGACGTTAGTTCATTTTCAGGAGGAACTGGATGCCAAACTCTTTTCACTTAAAATCTCATATCCTTTCCCCCTCTGATTTTCCTTTTCCCCTCTAATAGGTTTTGCCTATGAATGCTGAGTGTAGAGACAGTACCTAAAATAATCTGAGGTACACACTCTCCTACTAGATATAGGTAAATGAGGGTGCCCAGTACATTTGCAGAAAGCCTGTCACACACTAGGGAATAGTCGTGTCAAACCGAGACCTTCTCTCCATTTCTGTGTGGAGCGCTGGCTCACATCCAGTTCAGACAGAGCAGCTGAAAGTCATTTCTCTCTGATGTTGTTTAAAAGCCCAAATGCAATGAAATACTAGTCTGAGTCCATTTCCCAGTGAGCAAAAGTGTCAAAAAGCCACCATCAGAGCTGGATCTAATTGGCAGTCCCAGCAGGGATGCAAGGAAATAGATAGACGGGGAGACGCAATACCCTGCCTCCTGTGGTACTTGTTACAAAACTTTCTGCAGCCCTGGCTCCAACTTTTGGGGCACTGAATTTCATTTGCTTCCCACCCACATCAAAACCCCCCACACTCTAATATGTTTAACCAGACACTTCACTGAGATGTTCTGCCTCTTTCTCTCCCCTGGCTTTTGCTGCCAATGAAGTGTTGCTGCTGTATGAAAAGTCACACCATGGATCCATATTCTTGACTGATTATATGCAACTTCAAACGCTTGACCCCATGCCAGACTCACGGCCATTCTGGCCTCGAGCCTGCCATGACTGCATTTCAATATATTTATCCTTTTCACTGTATACAGAAGCATACGACTGAATTGAGCACAGAGTTATAAGGTCAAACATCACCAGTTCTGCAGCTGAAGCCTTACCTCCCCCACAAGTCACTCCTTATTACAGTGAAAAAAAAAACAAAACCACAAAATCAAAACCAAAGCCCTGAAAGATTAGCTTGATAACATGACCATAAAATCAGATTATTCAGTCTAATCATGCTTGCTCAGGAGCTTTGTGTGAATTTCTGGCACATGTAACACGGAAGAGCTCATGTCAAGCTAGTCCAAAAGTCATAGGTAAGTATTGCTGTAGGTAGTCCTGTAGTCAAGTTGCCAGACTGGTTTTGGATAACTGCTACACCACAGACTTCCTCTGGAAAAACGGGCAAGTCCCATTGATTGCAAGGAGGTAAGCATCTAACTTTTCTCCCTTTCTTTCCAGGCTTCACTTTGCAGAATTACCCCATTCTGGGCACTGCAGAGGGCAAATCTGTTTAAAAAAGCTGCTCGGATAGAAGAGTGATGAGGGAGGATGATTAGGTACCACCAGCAGCTAGAGAAAGCATTACTTTATTTCCACTGGTTATCTACAGCTCTCCATGAATGTACACTGCCCTGTATATCTGTGCTAAAACAAGTAGTGTGTATTTCCCTTCAAGAGCTTACAGGAAGAAATAGCTTATTTTACAGCATCCATCATTAGAAGGTTTCTGGAGCCTTCCCAGCAGTAGTAACAACAAAAAAAAAAAAAAAAAAAGAGGCTCATTTTCATCACTAATTTTCCTACCAAGACATTCAGAAGTATTCTTCTCCTGGT
Source organism: Ibidorhyncha struthersii (assembly GCA_013398815.1). Lineage (NCBI taxonomy): Eukaryota > Metazoa > Chordata > Aves > Charadriiformes > Charadriidae > Ibidorhyncha > Ibidorhyncha struthersii. The sequence continues at coordinate 159,380 of VZSZ01011824.1, read as the reverse complement.
TGCGCAGTTGAGTTTATTTGCTCATCCCCCTTTCCTCTCCCTTCTCTTTCCCTGTCCTCTTTACTTATTTATATTTCCTCACCTCCTTTATATTTTTGTCCTCCTTTTCACCTCCTGCTCTATAATTCATTGTGGTCTGCAGGGAAACTAAGTCAAAGCAGCAAATTTTTGTGTTTCGACCTGAGCACAAGATTGGTCGCTCTCATCTCCTCTGAAAATGAGTTCGAAAACACTGGTCTTGCTGCCAAAACTGCCCTGTATGTGAAAAGAAGTATAAAGCAGAAAAGCAGCAAGAATTGGCAAAGAGCAAGTAACAGAAGGTCACCAACAACAGGTTGCTTCTGGGGTCTGACATGGGCTCTCCCACCATCCAGAACTGGGAGAAGACAACACATTTGGTATAGACAAAATTTAGGCTCTGCAGTAGCATTTGGCCAAATAAAAAAAAACCCAACTTTCTCCACCGTCAAACATACCCCTTTAGACATCCTTTCCATGCAAAAACAGACACACTGCACTCACACGACCACTCCTGACAAGAGAAAGGGCGGCAAACTTGTCCAAGAACATGCTTTGGGAGGTCTGCCCAGGAAGGGCCTGGATGGCCATTTTAGACACCGTTCTTGTTAAAGGAAATGTCAAACCTCCCCTCAGAGGCAGAAAACAGCGACAGGTCACTTGATAGGCAAGCACCAGGCCAGAAGCAGGAAGGTGCTTAGACAGGGAAAAGACTATACAAATGGTTCCTGGACAACCCATTAATAGAAATGCATCATCAAATCCTGCTCAGATAGTTTCAAGTAAACACATCTGTAGTAAGGACTATTTGTACAGATAATTAACAAACTACAGAAAAGTCAAATAGAGGCTTTCTGTAAATTCAGTTCTATTACTAACCTATACAACAACATCAACACTCTGCATCATACGTTAAGTTCTGCACAAGAAGGGGGAAATAATACAGGCTGCCATCAGACTCATCCTCATTTGTTGTAGTACGCTATTGGGAAATAATGCCCCTTTTTTTGCCATGTAATGGAATTCTCATTTTGCTTTTCTAGTTCTTGTCTTTACTGTGGACAGGACAGCTTTGCATGACAGCAATGGCTGGTGATGTGCAATACAGCAGCTGGTTTGAAAAATTTGATTTCTCTGTTTACATCCCTGGCTTTAAAGTCCCATAGTAACTGAAAAAATAATATAAACCCCAACTAAATTACCATACTGAAAACTTCCACATAATCCTATTTATGCAGAAAGGCTTTTCTTGCAGCACTTTGCAAAGTTCCTTCCCAGTTGCTAATATTTTAATAAAAATACCTTTATTATCATGGAGCGTGCTGGGAATTAGACCTGGAACTTCTCTATCTGCAGGTTAGCAGGGTGCAATAAATACGCCAGTAAGAACCTTTGCAGCTTGGGTCTTTTTACTGTTTCTTTCCCTTTCAAGATGTTTTGGTTAATTTCAGATCTTGCACCTGCTTTGATTACCCATTTTACTGATTATATTTTCTTTACCCTAGCGAAAGCCGAGGCCTGCTTTGCTTTACACCCCTCCATGACAGTGCTTCCATCAGGAATGCTTTAAGAGATGAGCACTTTCCTTGGCAGCAAAGAAGCAAACCATGACATGTTTCACACAGAAGGCTGCCTCAAAAATAAATAAATAAAGAACTCACCTCATATTTTATCCAGCATCTTCTGAGTCTCATCAGAGGAAATTAAAAAAGAAATTGGCTTCTTGAGAGGGTAGATCAGACACCTTAAGGAACAGCTGCAATTTGTGTTTCTGAGAAATGAAAATTGAAAAGCGGGCTAAAGTGGAAACTGGGTGATTTATAAACCGCCTGTCTCCACTCTTTCCGAGTATCAGTGCATTCAGGAGATCATCGATGGCACCATCTTTAACATATGATTTCCAAAACGAAATTAAACAGGCAACTCCCCATCCCGCTTCCTTCCCACCTCACGCAGAGCACAAGGGTGTTCAAAGGACCTCGCAGCCCCCTCCTGCACAGTGGGAGGGAGGCACGGCTCCTGCACACACGCTCTGCACACCTCGTAGCCCCCACGTAGTATAACTGGCACCAACCGCTGTAGCTATTAGCGCTGCTTGTGCCAAACGCCTGAGAGACGGTTGTTTGTGAGCTTGTCCAAACACACGAGGCCTGTTCGTGAGCAAAAATATTAAATGTTGCTCCTTGACATTCTGTTGTTTCAATAATCTAACCCCTTGGAAACCATATCAAGATCTATAAAGCCATTCAGCTCTTAATCGTAGCAGATATGAATCACCGTGTCAGTTAACACTAGGTGCATAAATCGCTGGCAATGTAGATTTATGACACTGGGATGTAATTCACCAGTATCAGCTCTTAAATTTGATTAGAAATATGGGATTTGAGAAGAATGGACTTACATAGCTGGTTGCAATTCGACTGGTGACCTTAATGAAAAAGTCAGGGACCGAGGCTCACAATCTGCCGCCGTGCTTAAGCAACAGTTTCACGTTCACCCTGCTCAGATTAATTGCTTCTTTAATCTGCGAATGCTGACACACATGCGCAGCTGTGCACGCTAATAGGGAGGACGGCAGCCGAGGCTTTATCAAGTTTCATTATATCCTGTGCACTTAATTGTCTTCATCACTGGAACCCATCATTTTATTTAACAGCTTAAATATGGCAGCAATGCCATGATTACATTTAAGTATTAGAGACATTTATAAGCAAACAGAAATGGTTTCAAGAGGAACATATATAACAGTGCTGCATGGATTTGGTTGCCTGGTGCAGGTAGAAGATTTTTCTACTCATGCCTTGTGTCTGTGACCAAAGCAGGGTCAGAGTCCGTGATAAAAAGTTTTTTGATTCATTCAGCTTAACCTGGTGACACTGGCATGCTGGGTCAAGCGCACTGTAGCTGACTGTAATTGCAGATATTAATGAAGCTTTGAAAGGGATTCAAAAATTACTCTAAATGTCCATGCAGGCTAGAAACTCATTTTGTTCTCGTATAAACATGCCAGATCATCCAAAAAATAATTCAGCTACTAGGGTCAAAATGCACAGATAACACTTGAGCTCTTTTACGGCTTATATCTATGCCAGGCTTATCTCTCCTTGGCTCATTACCTTGTTCTCCCCCTCTCATTTGACAAGGGAGCCTGCCAAATATCAGAGCACCACATCCACACGCTGATGCTGCCCCGCTTTCTATTACAAAACTCTGTTTGCAGAAGCACGCTACAGCTGGCAGTGCTGGGGGGGAAACCACTACTCCCCACCAAAACCTTGAAAGTGGGACATTAGGACCCAAGCTTGGAAACACATCAGATTTGTATTTCCCACCACCAAATAACCCTCTTGAGTGGGTGGGTTTCACCTGTCAGAGACCTGCAGGGCGTCAGAGTGTGGGGTGCCTTCTCCTCCCCCCAGGCACCCCTCCACTCTGCTCCTGCTGATTTCTTTGCTCTTATCCCTGGCCCCAGTGACCCATGGGTCCCAACCTTCTGTCCATGTTCCCTTTCACGATGCTCCGTTTATGGATAAAACAGGTAAAACCAACACAAACAGCCCATCCCGACAGCAGGCGTTGAGGGGTCTGGGATAAACCACAGCTCCCTGGGGACACACCCCATGGGGTTACAACACCTCTTCCACCTGCCAGCACTTCTCTGTAGGAAGTCTGCCTCATCACCAGAGCAGCAGCCCGGCCCACCTAAGGAGGGGGAACAGAGGGGCAGGTTGGACTTGGGCATCTTCTCCCACTCTGGCTCTGTCAGCCACTGGCCACACACATACGGAGAGCAGAAACTTACACCAGATGAAATCCTTCTTCAAGTACAGAGGACTTCTAGCACAGCCCAAAAATTTCACACGAAAATGTGTCTTTTTCTAAATAAACCAGGCAAGTCACTCAGCAAATGTTCTGCAGAAAGTCCCTGCGGCGTCGCGGGGCCACGTGTCAGCCCTCCGTTGCCTCTTCCCAGCGCCAGCCCTTCTCTGCATGAGGAGCTGAGAATGGAGCTGTTCTCCTTCTCCCTGCTGTTAGTCAGACTTTGAAGCATCCAACCGATACTAGTGTATCAGCCTTACAGTTATTTAAAGAGAGCCTGTCAGTTTATTATTAATAGTAGCAATTACATTATAGCTGTTAAAAGACACAAGTGAGATTGGGAATGTACTGCAGCTGGGGGTAGAGATCTGTTCAGGCCTAGTCTCTGCTAGAAGAGGTTTTCAAGTGCGATTATATGGGCAAAACCTTCTAACTGAGACCCGAGATACATCTTCCCACGGTACGTAGCATAGATATGAGCTCGCTCTGCCAGCCGCCCATCTATAAGCTGAACGGCCGCAGAGCCAAACTTTAGCTAAAACACCCTTCCTCTCAGCAATATCTATTGCCTCAGGTTTAGCGAGACACTCATCTGTCCATGTCAGTTCTGGTCATTTCGGGGCTTGAGGCACAGTGTGCTGACATTCACTTTCGGCACATCACACAGGCAATACCACTCCCTCATTTCTGCAGAAAAAACACCACTTCCCCAAAAGAATGTAGATAACCAGCAGAAAGCCGCACTTTTTTTGCCCGTATAGCTGCATCTAAACTAGGGCTTACATCAGCATGAAAGCATTATTAAAATAGCTCATCTAACCAACATTATTTTACTGTCAGCAACTCCAAATGTAGGTCTGAGCCACTGGGAGAGAATCATCTTCCCGAATAGGCACTAAAGAGTTCATGCTTTAAATGCTTCCTCAAAGAAGGTAAACTGAGGCAGAAAGCAATTGAAAGACTCCCCCAAGGTCATGCAATACATTTATGCAAACCATGACCCCACCTGCCTTTTAGTCCATGGCACAGATGCCACGGAGGTAGCAATTTAATAAGCTATGAGCCCCATCTGTTCATTATTGTCTCAACTGGAGATTGCCATCCCCAAAGCTGAGCCACATTAATTGATTATATGAATGCTCCTGGTTTGCCCCACTGCAAAGTCAGTCAATTTAATTTAAATCCTTGTTGGAGGAGATTTCAATTTGCTGGCTGACTTTATGCTGAAGCAGACAAGGAGCACTCACATAAGCTTCATAACCTGCTCCCGCTACGTCTGACAGAGCGCATCTGTCCACCTCCCCCCTCTCTGGCAATTTTTAAATCAAAACAAATAAAACAGGGAATGAGCAAAAAAGGAGGCTTTTCTTGTGGCGCTACCCAGAGCTTTGAGCTTAACAGAATTTCAGCTAGCAGAATTTCCCAAATCTAATAGCATTTCTTCAGTCTGAAGTTTTCCCCGTTCTGAAGTTTCTCTAGTTTGCTGTACAGCATCGTGTATTTTTACTTTCTCTCCATATTTTAATCTGAGTAAAGAAGACAGAACACAATTCTAGTTTCACGCTACCAGCACTAGGCAACGGTTTAGGGTCACAGAAGCTGCAGGGGGAAAACAAGTTTTAAAAACTCTCCCTAAATGCTGCATCCGCTCTTTTTGACATTTTAAGTCATCAAAACTTCACTAGTGATATGAGAGGCTTCTAAATTTGTCCCTCTTACCCTTTTCTTTCATTTTTATTAGTGGCTGGATTTTGATTGCACTATTCCTGACAAAGACCAGCTGCCTCAAGTAACTGCATTATCATCAGAGACAGACACAAGTAAAAGCACTATGTATGTAAAGGGGTCACAACATTTACCGCTTTTTTTTTTTTATAAACTGCATTAGAAACCAATTCACCTGCACCCTTCTAGTGTTAAAATAATAGATTTGTAAGTCCCTCCTATGAGCTTTGCTCCCAGTGGGAAACCTATACCCGTCGAACAATTCACTTACCCGCCAAAACCACCGTTTCCCTCTTCTATCCATAAAAATAAGATCCCTTTTTGTACACTGGCTCTGTTCACTAAAGTAAAAGTATTTTTTCAGGTAAAAGCTGGCATTAATTTTTAGCTCTTTACCCTAGCAGTTACAGTCCTGCCACCTTTAGCATTAGGGATATTTTTCTTTTATTCTTGGGGAAAGTAAGAAAAAAGATACAAATTCCATCTCACAAACAAAAAGGCACAAGCATAGACACTTAAGGTGTTTCGCTCAACTGCAATGACATTACCAAGAAGTGCAACAGTAAATAAAGTAAGCAGATGTTCGCAGGCAGCTGAACAAGGTGGTTTGAAGACACCCAAATTACAGCAAACAGCCCATTTCTCTTTTTCTTCCACCTTCTACCCCATCACTTGACCGTAATGGCACTTTTGCTGTTCATCACTCTCTCTCCCCATCAATTTTCATTGCCCTCCACTGCTTCTTTATCACTTTTGTTGTCAAACCTACAACTACCTTTAGTTCAGATGTTTGCCATAAATTCTGGCAATAGATATCTAACCCGTGAAGAATATAAATAAATTTGCTAGTTTTAAGAGGCACTAGGCGATAATGTAATTTTTCGTATCCACAGATATAGCTAATATCTTCATATCTCTATTGGAAAACTGACGTTGCGCTAATGCCCTTACTCTGACTGTTTGTCTGTCCCCTCTGTGCTATTTTAAGAAGTGAGCATGTTCTGGCACAGTAAATAAGGACCAAGCCACCACATGACTTAAAACAGTCACCAGGAAAGAAAAATTTTCAGCCATTCCCTTTTTGCACGCCCTGCAGGTTGTTTTACTACAAACTGCCATAAAAAAAAAAAAAAAAAGGGTTTGATTTTAACTCTAAGCTTTGCTAAAAGGCACTGAATGCTCCTGGGTTTAACGCTCGTGAACAGAACTATTATCATTTTCAAAGATTAAAAAAGATAGAGTTTTATCTTCCATAAAAAGAAATACCAAAACTATTACCTCCTTTTTCTTGCAATTTTGTGGTGGGGTTTTTTTGTGGGGTTTTTTTTCCCCCCTTTTCATATTTACATTGATGTAACAGCATTGACTTTAGTGGGATATGAGGTTTACTCCAGTACAAACAATAGAGAAAAATCAATTTCTTTCTGCAGATATCTATTCCTCAAGCCGAAACGTGTGACCAGGAGTGGGCTCCAACACAGAGCACCCCATGAGCCACGCACCCTTTCACCATGGCACTGCAGCAGAGCCCAGCTGGTGGCTCATTCCCAGCCCTCCTTCATCTACCCAGAAGAAAAAAATAAAATCTAGGTCGACGCCACGTGTAAAACAATATTGGTGATGAGCAAGTCTGGCCTTATAAGACACACCGGATCCATGTTTATCTGGTATGCCCAGGAAATTTCAACTCTTTCCCACCAGTTGAAATTCTAGATGTTTTGGTGCAAAATCCCTGTTTAGGTTAATGGCTCCACAGCTGCAGCCCTGCCATTGTCATCAACAGCAAGACATGATGCTATTCCCGGTAGCCTGGACCACACTGTCATAAGCTGAAAGTGCAGCCTCCGCTGACAATAAGGAGACAAATCTCTAGCTGCTGACAAACCTGGAGAAACATGGCCCAAGTATCACCGAAACTCTCAGAGGCCAAATAAAAAGTTTTTCTAAAAAAGTTTCAGCCACCATTTACTTTCTTTGAGGGGCACGGGAAAGAAAGGGAAAAATGGAGGGGAGAGCTCAGCTCATTTTCTGGCACTGTGGTATCCCTAGGATGTGGAAAGACAAACTTCTAAAGACACACCAGCTGAAGGACAGGGTAGCAGCAGACGCACACATTCATGGAGGTCTCTTCTCCTTTTGCTTCTCATTTACCCTGACCAAAACGAAAAGCTAAGATAACTCCTGGCTGCCAGGGAGACCTCCCACCAGCCCCCACCTTCTCCCTGTCCTCCCACCAGAGCAGGACCCCCTGCAAGAGCAACGGCCGTGTCCCTTACAGCTTTCATAGCCCCTGTCCTCCAGCAAGAGTGTCCAGCCTGTGCACTCACACCCAGATCCACTGTCTTCACCTCTGCAGAGCGAGGGGCATTTGGTCCCGTGGCAGGGGAAAGTCTGCTTCCCCAAAGGCGTGTAACAAAGCCTGGCTGCTCTAGAGAGAGGCAGCCTCACGGCTGGGGTAAGCGGGCTCGCCACATCCCAGTACTTCATGCCTGAAACTGCTAGGGAACGCAACCTTTGAAACAACCACAGAGGCTGTAATCAACGGACTCCTGCCACGGGCAAAGAAGGACAAGGAGAGGAGCCAAGAGGACCAAGCTGGCAGCTGAGTCCCTTTCCTTGAGAGGCGCAGGAGTTGGTGCCCTTCCATTCTGACGGTGGCAATTATCACAGCAATTGCTAATGCCACCCTGAGGCCACCTTGCAGGCAGCTGGTTGAGGCATTCTGGCAACCAGTATGTTTAAGCAGCCCAGTCAGACATCTACATTTGCAGATACTTCAGCGGGTAGCCTGGCACTGCTGCAACCCAACGGTTCATTATACCAAGTCAGCACCTACTTCACTTCCAGTCTCCTCCATCCAGGCAAATGCACAGAAAGGTTATACCTGAAGTGGTCACCACCACCTCGGACCGTTACAACCTCTGCAAGTGTAAACCAAGTCTGCCACTGTTATCACAGTCATGTAAACAGGGTTTCTCCCTCCCTACTTCCCCTCCTACCTGAAAACATTATTTCACTTCATTGCAGCTACTTAGGCACACATATAATATGAGGTTTAGGGGTGGGGAAAAAAGAAAGGCAAGACATCAATTCAGGAAAACCAAAAAAGAGAGTGGAAGAGGGAATGGAAATATTTATATGTTAACAGACTGTGATGCACAAACGGAAAACATATTCATTACTGGGAAATGGTGTTTAATATTTGCAATTTACATTCACATCTGAGAGTTCAAAATGGAGATGCAGTTCAACCTCTTCGAGGTGCTGTCTCTCGCCATCCTTCCCTCTCGCTCCCCAACTGAGCTGCCAAAGAGGAGCAGCCTCCAGCATACTGTCACACTCACTCTGAGAGCAGGGTGCTGCAGAGCCAACCCACCCACCCACTGGGTTACTTTGGTTCCCAGGGGACCCTCACCCCAGCCCTGCAAACCTGACAACGGAGAGGGCCTGTGTGGGAAGTGACCGCAGCCGATCAGTGGCACAGAACGGCCATTGCAGGAACCGGGCTGTCTGTATAGGACAACCAAGGTCACCTTCCAGCACACTTCCATCTTGCTCAGGCAAACTTCACCCCGTGGTACATTTTAGACACCCCACAGCTTTTACGTTCCCCGCGTCACACACCAATTAGCAGCCACCACATCGTCTACACACAAGCCTCGGCTTTCTGCCCTGTTATCAGGCGCCTGCCACGACCACCGCCTGATTTAAAGACTGCCTGGTGCCGGCTGCATCTGTAATGCAGTCACCGGTGATGAATTGTGATGTCACGAGCGCTAGATCGCGGCATCGCTGAAGGAATCAGGATGATAAAGGGGGAAGAACGCCTGTATTTACTCACAAATGTCTTCATAATCAGCAGGGCCAGCAAATGAAATAGAATTAGGCAGGAAAATAGAATTAGCATTATTTGGGTGCTAACCGGAAGAAATGTGATGCTGTTAAACACTGAGTGCATGTGGTGTTTCCTGGAAAAGGCTATTGCGTGCTGACAAGCTGGAGACAGGCTGGGCAAAGCAAGAAAAGGGAGAGCTGAAAAGAGGCTTGGGCTCCAGAGGGGAAAATGCCGGTAGAGAGGCATTGCTTTCTGCACAAAGGCTTTACTTCAAGGAGAAGTGGGGAAAATGGAAAGTATCTCAGACTGAGGTGATTGAATTTTGTTTGTTTATGCCAGAGAGGGCTGAAACTCGAGACTCAACAGACCAGGTCTGCGAGAGTTTCCTCTCTCCACACACACCTTCCCCCGTGGCCTTGTGCAAAGGGCACCAGCCCGGGGAGCTGTGCCTAAACTTCATTTTTTGCACCTTACCCTTTCCCCTTCCACCTCTTTCCTTCACCCATTAGAGCAGGATGTCTGTGAGACAGAGGTGACGACTTCACGCTGTCAGACACGTGCCTGATTTCACCCGCTTCTGTCATACAGGCACCGCCAAGAGGCATTTCCACTGGCATTTTTTGAATCCACGCCCGACTGGCGTCCATCATTCACAGCTCTCTGCTTCCTCCCTCACGTCTCCCTTCAGCTCTCACAGCGCTGCCTCTGCTGATCGCAGGATCTTTGCTTTTGAAGGCAGCCTGGGGAGGAGTGCCTCCTTTTGGCTCTCTGGGAATACAAAATAATGACATGCTTTTTTTACTTTTGTGAACAGGAACCATTCAAAAGACATGGCGTTCCTGACAGCTCCTGGAGAAATGATGCCCCAGTGACAGGCTTCTTTAAAAAGCCTGGGCTCCTCCTGATGCCCATCTATGGTCCTTAGCATTATTAGGAGATGTTTACAGCCATTTCGGGGATGGCAGACTCCAGGCTTTCAGCCTCCAGAAGAAACACAACTTTGCATTGAGCGCTATCCTCTGTTCAGGCTGTGCGGTTTGGTCAAAACAAAATAATAAACATACTGTCTGATGGAGGAAAAATTTCCGTGAGTACAGAGGTGCTTTTGAACAACAACTTCACGATCCTTAGCTTCAGGGGTATCATAGCATTAGCTGGCGGCAATAACTTTCAGAAGACCACATAGCACTAGACTTTAGGCTAAATATCTTGACATAGCTGTGCTGTTATGTCTATGTATTTCTCTATGTAGTCAGCGGCATGCAGGATTTGGGGGTTCTGCCTTCTTTTTCCTATTCTGCTATGAATTCCCCATGCTACTTGAGAAGGCCAGTTTATTTGCGTGTAGCTCATTTACTTTTATTTTGGAGGTGAAGATTGTACTTTTCTGCCTTACAGGCACTGGTGAAGTAGCTGGGTGAAAAGTGCTGCGGCACCGTTGTCAGATTCACAAACTCTCTAAGAATCCTCACCTACAGCCTCCCAGCCTAATTTTGACTTCTGATATATACGACTGATTGCTGAACTGTCCAACTTGAAGCAACCTAAAGGGAGCTGGTTTTCAAACGTAGGCGCTTCTCGTTCCTCCCTCTGTTGAAACCAAAGGTGTCGGACCAAATCAGCCTAATGCTCTGCTCTGCAGAAGGGTAGGAGCGTGTTCACACAGCCACAGCTCCAGGTTACCCAAAAATCCTTTTCTAGTCATCCAAGTCATCCCCTTCAACCACGTCCCCAGTCTCTGCTGTTTCCAGCCCTGGAAGCTTTGCAGTAAGGGACAACTAAGACGAACGGCGCTGGGAAGCAAAGAGCTGTTGTGCAGGATATCCATCCTTCCCTGGGGCACCCACCGAGCGCTCAGCCCACCGTGCTTTGCGGCGTTGGGGGGAAAAACGCACCCCAATGTGGGAAAGAGCAGGCGCTTCGCTGAGCGAGCCCCGCAGAAGCACGGTCTCCCCTTCTTGCCCCCGGTCCCGCTCCCCTCCCCGCCGCCTCCAGGTCAAAGACAGAGCGAAGGGCCAGGCGGGGAGGCTGCCAAAGCCATTCGGCGGAGAAAGCTCAGCCTCAACGTCCTCACCGTGGGCTCTGCCTCGCCTCCGCTGGAGCCCAAAGAGCCGCGCGGGCACTGCCGTGACCTCCCGCAGCCTCCGCCGCAAAGGCTGTGCCGGGAGCCGCACGGCTGGCCCGGCGGCGGGGGCT
>VZSZ01011824.1:62945-139863 GCA_013398815.1 Ibidorhyncha struthersii | reverse complement strand
AAAAAAGAAAAAAAAAAAAAAAAAAAAAGAAAGAAAAAAGCATGTCAAAAGGATAGTGTGAATGTTGCTAAGAACAGAAGGAGCAAGTAAAAGGCGGGATGAGAGAAAGGAGCAGAAGAGCACTAAGCTGAGGAAAGCCCCAGAGCAAGTCAAAGTAACATACCTAAAAAGAAAGACACTGAACAAAAAATACATATTGTAATATACATAGCAAAGGAAAGGGACAAGAAAATGAGCAACGAGGACAATTTAAAGGTGGAGGAAGGGAAAACACAGGAAAGGGAATCGAGGCAAGTGTGAGCCAAAATGCATGAAGTGAGAGACAGTAGGAAAAGGTAACGCAAAAGGAGGTCAAGTTTCTACTAAAGCTCTGGGGACAGCAGGGCCTCAAATGAAAGGGAGGAGCCTGTTTTGCCGCAAATTGGTGTATAAGCAGTGCAGAGCTCTTCTTTGGGCTTTGCTATTTCACTTGAGAGCACTGGTGAGCTGGGTGAGTTTGGGCAGGAGGTGCTCTCCCCATGCGCTTGTGGGAGAGCACGGCCTTTCGGCTTGCGGGCTATCACGATACCAGGTGCCACTGCAGAGCAACGCTCACAATGTCTCTTCTTGCCCCAGTCACATAGGAGCCTGCCAGTGTTTCTGAACTAGCAGTCAATAAAGCAAAATACAAAATCATTTTGTCCCTCATCTGAAACTCCTGGGTTTTGATCTTGAGGCTACAAACTCACTTCTTACTGGTGACCTATATTTCCCCAATAAAGCCAGATTATTACCAGCACCTATGTGAGAGCCATTTCAGATGTAACCTTACCTTGTGTTGAGGGTCATTATGTTTGCATTATGGTAAGTCTGAAACACTTCCACGGTCTTTTTGCCACATCTCAGAGGGAAAAGAACAGAAAATTCTTCAGGCATTTTCTGACAAAACCACTTGCTGTCAACAATGCTATAGTTTTTCAAGGATCTCCACAGAAAAATTCACCTACAGTTTATTCCAACTCAGCTCCGCTAGTCCTCAGCTCCCCTTGGGCACTTTCACCAGCTGGCAGAAACATCCAAAACTGGCATGAGAAGTTTCTTTACCAAAACCCACCAGCTGGGGAGGAGATAACGTCCTGCTTTTCTTCTGGTCATTTGGATAGTCTTAAAGACCAAATTAAGACATGACACCACCACCCATGCCTGGCATCCTCACTATACCAGGGAGGAGTCACCTCTGATTCCTCTTCCATCAGCAAAGGTGCCTCTCACAAGAAGGCCAGTTGAAAACATTAGCTGTGAGGCAAAAGCACCTTTTCTTTCCCAACCTAATCAGAGAGAATAACCCCTACTGACCAAGAAATCCTTTCAGAAATAAGTATGTTCCACACCACAAAAGAAAGGACTGAAAAAAGGGAATGGTCACCTGTGAAAGAGAGGCACTGGCAAGCTGGAGGTGCCCAAAAGTAAAAGGGCGGTTTGAGACAACCCGGGAAATAATTAAAAAGGAAGAGAAGCACACATCTGGTGGAAAACGCATGAGCGGAGGTTGTCAGATGCAAAGAATATCCACATCTATAGCCATGATTAATTGTGAGAGTAATGGGTTATTTGCCAATCTAGAATGCAGAATAAGTGAAGTGTTGTGTAGAAATGCCATTAATCTCCCTTGATGGGTACATTATTTCCACTGAATTCTACCTGACATTTCAAGTTGCTTTCAATATATTTTATTGTATATTTTTTCACATTTTCAGTGCTCTATTGCCAAAGATTCTGAACCACCAAAATTAATCAGCAGTCTGGAACAGAGCCAGATACAACAAATAAGGAACCAGGCGCTCTTGATATTCTCCCAGTCCTAGATGGATGTATAACTCACATTTATTGGTATGGGAAGATCTGGGGCTGCTCAGAGAAGAAAAAAAAAAGAAAAAGAAAAAAATAACAACACCCATGTGCATTGTTGCAAGAAACTGATAGGCACTGTCAATGAACAAATAGCTACTACTTCTGCTTCGAAGCATTTGTTTGACTCGTTTGGAGATCAGCAGAGAGAGAGGAGAGCCCAGGACACACTAATCTCATGCTGGGTAAATCACCAGGAACTGCATCAGGTGCAATGATGTTACACCAGTGTAACTGAGGGAGGTCTCTGAGGATAACTGAAAATACCTGGGCTCCTTACATAAAACCTACCCTGAAGGCCTGACCACAAATTCAAAGCTACTCCTTTAACAGAGGAAGAATAAGAAATGGATTTGCTTAATTACCCCTGAAGGACAGCCTGATGTGATGGAGAAAAGCTTCCTCATAATAAAAGTAAATGAGAATCCCTCCCCCTGCTGTCTGTCATAGGGTGCTGTTACTTAGCACACAGGAAATCAGCTGCATACAGGATTCCCTGTTCAATGACACTGCCTGCGCTAACTCCTCACCAACGCCAATAAGCACAACGACGGGAATTTATCACTGATGGGAAAGACAGAAGACCCGAATCTGAGGCACGGCAGTTCCCACAAACCATGAGACAGCCAGGCGAGAAGCTTCAGTGGAAGGAGAAGCAACTTTTTGGAAAGCCATTATGCTTTTCTCCTCCTTCCCACTCCCTTGCTTCCCAACAAGTGAACGGTTCTTGAGAAGTTTGTGGTGGCGGCAGCTGAGCTAGCCTGGAGTTTGAGCTGGGCCCTCCTCCCCATGCAGGCACCAGTGGGGCTCCTTGTCTGCATACCTCTGCATCGAACCAAAATTAAAAATTCTAAGAGAGAAAATCTCCTGCCAGACGATATCCCTAAGCTCAGAGAAATGCTGCAACAACAAACAGCGTGACAGGAATTTCATGCTGAGCCCCAGCACCAAGAGGACACTATCATTTTTCCAAGCTATTTTGAAGTGATGCAAAGATGTCAGCATCGAGGGGACTTAAAGGACCCATTATTGCAAAGCTCTTCGACAAATAAATAAAACATGAAAGTAGTTCCCTTTGCAGGGAAAGCAGTGGAGATGAAGGATAAGGGGAGGGCTAGGAGCAGGAACACCATTTTCGTTACAGACTTCGAACATTTAAAAACCTGCCTCAGAAGGCAGCTCAGTAATTAGCAGCAGCTTACGTTTACAAGGGTATTTTTGAACAGCTCCATTGCACTGGCTAATTGATGGGCTTCCTTCTTTGCCGTTGAGGAAATCGGGAATGGGCCTTCTTGCTGACATACCTCAATGCCCTGGCTACTATGAAAGAGCCATCTCCATTCACGTGCACACATCTCTCTGTATATGTACTTACACAGCAAGCGTATTTACAAACACTGCAAATATTTGGCATCTTATAAAAGCTCTGATAGAGGTCTCTGTTTTCTTAGCGTATTTAGCATAAATGTACTACCTAGGAAGCAGAACTGAATAAAATTGTTTGCTCTAAAAATAATTGAAACCGTGACACAATAAAGTTACTCTGAGGGATGCACTCGCTTCACATATAATCCTAGACTATTATCTACACTACCTGTTGCAGGGTTGGACAAATTAAAAGACTATAAGATCTTGCTATCTGTGCTGTATTTACAACTATGGGCCCACCTAAATAAGGCACTTCTGAGAGCAATTGCTCCCGAACCCAAAATTTAAAAGCAGGAATCCTGTCATTTGTTAGCTGTGAGCAGCAGTGTGCTGGTGCATACCGTGTTCCTCATCTTAAAAACTTTTCCCACTGACTTCTGAGAAAGAACAGACAATGGGCTGCTGGTTTGTGTTTCAGAAGGGAAGCCAGGAAGAGTTAGTACAATTATTTTTGGCTTCTGCACACAGGGTATGCTGCCAGATAAGAACATAGTTGTTTGTGTTCTTTAGAAAAATCTTAAAAAAACTGTTCTGAAGAATTTCTATCAGAATGCATGATCTTTATCAGTAACTAATACAAGCTGAATGCCTAACACATAGGAAGAAGTCTTGGGTTTACCTTATTCCCCACTAAGAATAACATTTTCAGCATTATGAGTGAGGATAAAAGCCAAAACATTGCATGCTCGGGTAGCAGCATCCATTAAGACTACTAATCATCTCCCTCTCTGGCTATATCAGGGTTGAGTTGAGACCTTTCTGTTGACTTGAACAAACCTTGGATCAGCCCTTCTACTGATGCAACTCAGGAAAGCACTTAAGCACCTGCGCTTAACTCCAAGCCCAAAGCTAAACTCCACCAAGGAAGAGGTGTGCTCCAGAGCTGATCCTTTAAGGAAGTTGGCAGGAGGAACAGTAAGTAAAAGCATCCATGGAATTAGGGAGACAAAGGAGTGTGGTTTCCTTTGTGATGGCTGCTTCAAAAATCCCTCCCTTGCTCCAGAGCTGCTCCTCCCTCCATCTTGCTGTCCCATTGAGCAAGACTGGTGTTTCCATCCTTCCTTCCTTTCTTGCTGCTGGGCTGCAGCTCTCTACAACGAGCTGCAGGAGGAGTCATCTTTTTTTCTCATAAGTAAACAACAGTGTACTGCGCATTATAATATTACTAAACCTGCATTTTAGCAAATCAGTCAATAGAGCCTGTATAGAAGAGTGTGAAGGCAGATTTCTTCGCTGGGTCAGCTCTGGAAAAAGAAAACACCCGTGCATAAATACTTACACAGATATTGACTTATCCAGAACTTCTCCTGGCTGAAACATACTCTTTCCCCCTCTCCTGCCTCCAGCACTGGGTCCTATAATTACGCAGGGAGACCAGTTCCTCGCACAAGTGAGCACTGACCTCTCAAAGCAGACGTGTGCAACATTTCCTACAGCGCTGCATACACAACACGTGCCTGCTATCGTATGGACAGTGGGCTTGCTGGTGCGGTCCTACCGTACAGGTTCCATGGCTCCAAGCAGCTGAGAAGTTTCTTCGAAAGGTGGATGACAGCTGTGCCAGCCAAGACCAGATTTCTGGAAGGATGGGCACTTCGCTTGGTGACATCCAAGCCCTTTGCTGTTACGCGCATGGGATGAACTGTAGGGTGAGGCAGACGAGAGAAAGAACTGAGCAGGCAGGGTTAGACTTTTCCTCCATAATTCACCTTCAATATATGTGTTTCTCTATCCAGCCATCCTTTTAATGCACTTTTAGGACAGCCAGGACTGTGACCAGAGAGTCTGCAGATAGAGCGTTAGATCAAATGTTCACACATACAGTGATTTCCACAGAGGATTCGGTTGTCTCAGAGGGTGATGGCCTTCGCTGAAGTAGACTTTTCTAGCAATTAATTTTGGCAAAAAGCCTTACCTCAAACACGACATTCAAACAGAACTGCAAGATTTCCTTAGAATGAAAGTCTTCCCTTTGAAATAGACTGTGGTAGCCTATGAAGCTTAGGCTTTAGTAACCCACTTCAGTAACAGGAAAACTGTTAGATCCATCATTTTCAGCCTTTATGCAAGTTTCCAGTTGCCTGAGAACGAGCACCAGCAATGACTTTCCCTTTGCACCAACTACTGTGAACTAAAAATGCTGTCAGCTTGACTTTGTGTTTTGTATTGATTCTTCAGGGCCCCCAGCAATCTGATCTGGCTTTGAAGATGCCCCTGCTTGGAGCCAGAGGTTGGACCAGGCCAACCTAAATTATTCTGCAACTGTAAGACGCAGACGGAGAGGAATCTGCAGTCACAGGAGAAGTACTGAGTCAGGTTTGCTCACTCAGCAGTTGAGGCAAGGAAAGGGGACCAGCCTGACTTCAGACTGCTTGAAAATTAAAGGGCATGGGATGGGACAGCAGAGAATCTACAGCTTCCAATATCCTGTTTTTTCACATGAAACCCCTTGCAGTGCCGGAATATTTTATTCTCTCAGTTCTGCTGTGTAGGAAGTAGTAGTGCGTCTCTGCTGCATATCATGACCCTCTCGAAGTCAACAGGAAACACGCACATCTGCATCTCCCATTCAAGCTCATTGGGATGACTGGCACTACAAGCACATGCTTAAATACTTTGCTGAGTAAAACTCCATACACTGTCCCATCCTATCTGTAGCTATGATCCATTCTCCCACAAGCATTCATTCTTTGCTACATCACATAGAAAGGTTCAAAAGCATGTAAAAAGGTTACCATTTTCTATTAAACTCTGTAGTGCTTTTCTATAAGGCTAGTAAATTCAGTTTATTGAGCAATATGACTGCTTGAGCATTTTTGGTGTGCTATAACGCATAAGAGATACTGTATTATCCAGTACATTTCAATCTTTGAAAAGTTTTTAAAGACTGAAACGCTTGCAATTTAATTTTAGGAATGTATTAGCACATATACTATAGAGAAAATACATTCCTATTCAGCCAGCATTATAATAATTTCTGTTATCTCAAAGAAATCTACTCTACTGGCATTAAAAATGTACATGAAGATGGACTGTATTCACCACAGTTATCATTACTGTTAAGCATTTAAAAAGCTTGAGTCCATTACAATTTGATGACAGTTAACGAGAGAAGAAATTTTGTGATTAAAATCCTAAACATTAGAGGAAAAGAAATCCAGTATGACATTATTTGCAGAGAAATACCATATTCAGAGCTGTAAAATAGGATTTTAAATAATTTAAAATGTTATATTTCTTTAATGAATTAACAATGCATGCCTGAGTAGACTTTTCAGTATTCAGTGGAGGATTACTGCAGGAAGGTCAAGTTACACCAAGAGTTTGTGCATGACAAGGTTGTTCACTTAGTGTTGGAACCGACATTTGAGGGCTCTGATGTAATATTTGAACGGCTACCAACGCACAATCGGTCTGCAAAGAAAACGCTGATAGTTTAGGGGAGGAAACTATTAGGCAGCCAAAGGTTGAAATCGATAATGATGCAGTAGGCTTTTGTACAGAGAGGGTCAATTAGGCTGCATGCTCTAAGACTAACAGCGTTCAGACCAGGTGCCATAAACTCAGAATTAGCAGCAGCAAACCTGACAGCATGTTCAAAAAGTTATACTAATATGCAAGAACAGATATGGGGGTCTGTCATGGTAATGATACTACAGACTGGTCTTCTGTTGTATGTAGGCTACAAACAGTTGAGGAAAGTATGAATGTATCTTCAAACTGGAAAACTTCAACCATTTCTGGTTATATTGTGGTAGATTTTGTTTGCAATGACATGCTAAATAGCAGGACTAAAGAAATGCACATTAAAACTACCATCAGTGGAAAGAACAATAATATTTGTGCAGTATGTCAGCACACAGAACAGCATCCTCCAGCATGAGGAAAGTTCCTGACAGATAAGGTTTGACACACCAAAATGATTTTGTTGAAAATTGGAAAGCTATGCCGCAGGCTTAAAACATCCCGGCTCCTAGCAATGCTGAGCAAACCAGTGGGTATCCAAGTACAGCAAGACAAAAGAAGAAAGGGTAATTGAGCAGTTTGGTTCCAGCTTAAGAAGCAAGTCTCTTTGTTATCGCATCCACCCGCAGCTGGCAGAGCTGCCGCCAGCTGTGGAAGACTCAGCTTTGCAACCGTGGCGCAAGTGGCATTTCAGGAGCATTTTGTCTGAGGGCCTAGAGAGGCACACGGAATAGCATTATGCTTCTAAACATGAACTAATCCCTTGAGCAAAAATGTAGTATCCATATGAACCAGCCAGCCAAGAAGGCTAGGGAAAAATAAGGCAGGCAAGGTCTTTTATATTTGGAGGTTTGTTTTGTGAGGAGTTCCTCATAATCTTGAATGACAGTGCGATTGCATCAGGGCTGGGCAAGTGCCACCAGTGTATCACTTGCCCCATGCGCTTTTCATTCCCCCATGCTTTACAGTTGCTGCACTGCACCTTCCCTCCACTGTGGAATAAATGCAGCAGTGCCTGTTTGCAAAGGGTGACTTTGGTCACTTTGGGACTCTATGTGCCCACTGTAACTGTGGAAAAACAGAGTTCTCCTAGAGTAATTTGGAGAAGGAACCCAGCACAAGTGATCAGTCACCCCTGGTTAAATACTTCGCCGGCATAAAATGGACCCTCTTCCTCAAATTATCGTTTGTCAGGCTCCACTGTGTATTTTTAAATCATACCTATCCAAACGTGGGACAGAACAGTACCTTGGGCCATGTGAAGTATTCTAACTTCAGCTGTTGATGGGCAGTCTTTATCCCCTCCACGTCGTCTCTCTAGTGCTAAAAAACTCCTGCTGGGGAATGAAGGTCACTCCAGATGCACGTGGATGAAAATTACATGGAACATTAGCATGAGTTCAGCTAAAGGAGAGTCTTCATAAAAACTCCCCTGAGGGCTCAGGTAACCCCCATCACATTTATTATGAGTTTCTTGCACACCAGTGTTAGAGATAAGCAGTCCAGAGCAGTGGAAATGTTGCTTTTTCCCTTGGTTTCATTTTCTGTGTAGTTTGGTTTTATTTTTCGTATGCATGGAGATTATAGACAACATGAATAATGTCAGGGCAGAGGTGATTCATTTTTATGACATTTTTTCAGCAATGGCATGTGAGATACGAGATACGAATAGTGTGTCAGTTGCTTTGGCTCACATTTGCATCCAATCGTCAATGAGTAAAATGAAATCTCACAGCTGCCAACATTCAATTTCTGAGGCTCTCAGGATTTTCATCACTCATCTACAACAGACAGAAAGTAACTCCTAGATGACTCTTGCTTTAAAGTTACAACATTATATCTATTTTTAAGGACAAAAAATAGAACTAAGATTACTTCAAATAAGTCATCAATACTGCATGCTATATGCCATTATACAGTTATATTGAACGCACTTAATAAAAAGTTTATGTTTGTGCCAAAAATGGCAGGTAAACACATTTATTTGCTGTGTATCAGTCTAAATTGATTGCAGTTAACATGGCAATCTTTCCTCTGAAATCATCTCAGGATGGACTGCCAAGTTATACTGACAGATATATATTAGAGGCCTTCTAATACTCATGCTCCAAAGCATAGCAGATCAGCTGTCAGGAAGAAGTTTCCTGCTTATATGTGATTTAAGAGTTCTCATTCAGCAGATCTCAGGTAGCTGTTTCAGCTGGTAGCTGATCTTAAGGTAAAGTAAGCTTTCAAAATATTGATGGATCTAGCCTTTCAGGCTTCTGCAGTTCTGTCCTCTCTTTCTCAACCCACTATATGTGTTTCAAAGCCTCCCAAACAGCTCACTTAGAGAAGGCTGGCCACAAGGTACCTGACCCAGACCTCAGTCAAGCCAAAAAGGTTTGTAATGACTTGAATATTGTTGGACCCAGAACCATGGAGGTGTCATATAGTCTTGTGTCTGCATGAGTAAGTTCACTGAGGAGCAGATCTGTAGAAAGAAAGTTGATACTAACACTTCATACCTTTTGGGAGTGAAGCGTTTAGTGCAAACTATTTGCAGTCTGATCCCATGGACTGAATGCCCATAGCTTCCCCAGTGCTGCAGGAGCAACGCTTCTGGGTTTTTATTCACCTGAAAGGCGCCTCCTTTGTGCAACCCAAGAACACTCCGCTAGGCAGATCAAAGCATGGTAAGTGAGGATGGACAGCTTCACTTCAGATGCAAACTTCTCATCAAGCCTAAAACGCTTGATGAGACACGTCCACACTTGTCAGTGTAATTATGTTTCTTGACATTTTGTTAAGCATGGAAGCAATAGCTGCAGTCCCACAGTCTTGAACATGAACATGTTTAGTCATGACACCATGAAGCATCTATGGCATTGTCATAGTTTGGCTTATTAAATAGTCAGCTTTTTCAGATTAAAGATTCTGCATGATATTGAGATAGATAGATTGGGTCAAAAATCTACCTAATACAGACTTTCACCTGTGTAGCAGCCAACATCAGGAGCTTCTGAATCATCCTTTAAATTACCCTAACCAAAAGCGCATAGCAGTGATTTATCTCAGTTAGACTTTTGTGTTCAGATGACAGCAGCTACACAGCTCAAGCCCCTTCCTATAGCCTCCTTCATAGCAGAAAGCTAAGCAGTCAAACAACTAATGAAGCATGGCTTTGTTGCCAGAAATAGCAGGTGCAAACCCTTTTAAGTGTGAGAAGACCTGCAGTCTTGAGGACTGTCTTTTTGGCCACTATGGCATGAAAACTGAATTGCTGAGCAGTGTGCTTGGAAGCCTACCTCCCACAGATACTGCCATTGGTACAGACTCTAAACACAAAAGAGCTGTTGCTATTCTTTCCTGGAACTAAGAAGATAATGTTAATCTTGTATGTAACACACTTTGTTATCAGCGCTCAAGGTAAAACAGCACATGGCAGTCTGCCATGCCACCAATTACATACGCATATATATATAAAACAAAATAAATAAAGATTTTTGTCAATCTCAAGTAAAAAAAGGAAATAAAGGTGAGTCTACACTCTTCTCCTCAAAGTTTAACTTATCACATTACATGAAAAATTATCCCTACCAGCAACGTATCTTCAAAGGATTTTAAAGGTTTTACAAGCATGTTTCCCAGGGAGTTTTGTTAGACCCTCATTGACAACACCCCACGTTTCTAAAATGCTGTGTCTACGCAGCTGAGCTCTGAACCCTAAGCTTACTCACAGAGAGCCTGCCAACATACATAATGAGCATTTAAGTCTATTTAATTAGTTCATACCAACTTGTTCCACACTATCCCAGTCGGGTACCAATCCTCAGCTGAGAGGAAAAATGTCCAAAATATTGGCAGCTTCCTAAAGTGCAACCCTGCCATAACTCATTGCCCAAATGTTCCCAATTTGCTTCTGTCACACAGTGTGGGGCAAGCAACCTTCACTGGGGTACCCTTCAACATACCCCTGAGCGAGGGAGAGGAGGGGAGCCAAAAAAAACCTACCCTCTTCTCCTTTGCCTTGGAAGGTTGTTCCCAGAAGCACTTCCAGACAGGCAGCAGAAAGCTGCCGTCTCTCATCTCTTAGCTACTTCTTGCCAAGGGAGAATGCAGTGACTGACTGCAGGCGAGCAGCTCCACTCCCCAAATCTCCAGTGCAGAGCTTTGGTCTACTACTTCACACCTGTTTGATTTGAAGGTGCTTGCTCAGGTGTGGGACTTGCAGCCTGACTTCTCTTAACTGTTCTGGTATACTTGGCAGCTGTTTCACACTCTGGGCGCAGCAGAGTTTCCTGTATGTGGCTGCACAGCACGGTAAGGTGCTTTTCCTGTCTTGAGGTCCCACTGAAGTGACTGCACAGACCTCCTTTTAACCACTTACAAGGGCACGTTTGCAACTCCCACGCAGGAAATTTCTTTGTGAGCCTAATGACCACGGGCAGCCTAAAAAGTGTTCCTGTGTTATCAAAACAAAGAGGCACGGAGCAGGGAAAAGCACGCAGTTCACTTGCTACTGGATGCAGTTCCTTTTCTGCAGCACTGTCACTTCTATGTCCGTGCGGGTTTCAGAGCCATTTAACTTCACCTCGCTCCTTCAGAGAACCCGTGTTTCATGCGAAGCCCTCCCAAAGGGTCTTCACTCCATCCTGTCAGGACGGTATTCTATGGAAGTTATTTTTGCTTTTTATTTCACAGAAAAAGTATATTATGGTTTTGTTTTACTGGAGAGACACTGATACAGATACTATCAGCCTGAAATTCTGTACCTTAAAAAGCCTGAGTACTTCCAGGTACAAGTCTGTCCCCTGCCAATATTTTCAGTTTTACAATCACTTTCTACTTTGTTCCCTTTTTGTTTCGCAATAAATTATCTTCCCCACTGCTGAGCTAAAGGTCTGCACAAACACTGAGGGAAACTGCCTTTACATAAATTGTTGTCAAACAAACAAAGGACAAACAATGCTTGCCTCTACTCTAAGGTATCACAAGACACAAGAAAAGGCAAATAAAATTGCGGCTTTGAACATGAGGCTGTACGCTAACCCTGTCTCTGCCATCCCTGCCATGAAGGTGCCCTTCATCTGGAACATCAGGGGCTGCTGATGGAGCGCCGGGTTCCATTTCACCTTCATCTGCAAGGGCTCAGGGTTCGCCCTGGGAGGTCAGCTGAGAGTGTCAGCCGCATTCTTGCAATATACAATCTAGGACAAATACATTCACAGAGACCTTGCCCACCTAAGATAACTGCGGAAAACTCCGCTAGGTCTGGGGTTCGGTATTGTTACATTAAACCCTGGCTCTCTGCCTGGCCTCAAAGAAACCGCCCTCAAGATGAAAGTAAAAGGAGTTTGGGTTGTGGGGTTTTTTTTGTCTCCTCCATGTTTTAACCATTCTCACAACCTTGCCCTTTGCCTCTCTGAATAGAAATGAGAGCTCATCAGATAGTAATTGTCATAAATGTGAGCTGGTGGCATTAAGAACTATTGAAAATGTTAGGAAATATTTAGGCTTTGTCACTGTGAGCACTGCATAGTGTCAAAGGTGACATCTGCTTTGGAGGGGGCCTAGCTTAAGGTGCTAATTGGCATTTATTGAGCAATATTTGTGACTTCAATCTATAGAGTCTGATCTCTGACTCTTGTTTCAGACAACTTCGTTGTGTCAGTTAAAATATGTAAATACCTTCTCAACATTAACACATCTCAGATGCCCTTGTATTATACAGTTATCCTTTTCATTACTTTTGACCAAGTCTTTGGAAGCAATTATCTTCTTATGAAAGACTTTTTATGTGTTCATGGAAATTACAGATTTATACAGTGAGAAAAATAACAGGAATGGTTTGTAAAGAAAAGTTCACATACTTCCTAAAGGCTTAAATCTTTTGAGTCTAGTATTTTTGAAAGGACAGAGATTCAGAAAAGGCTTGCTACACTGTGAAAAAAAAAACCCACAACCTGTCAAAGCTATAAAGACTCAACATACTTTGGTAATAAATCTTGGCTGTCTACATGTTTGTCTTTGTTAATTCATGTGCATCAAAGTATTCTAACAGAATTTAAATAATATACTCTATCCAAATTTTAGTAGTGTTTAGACCAAGTAAGAACACGTTCACGTACCTGATTTTATGGCTACATGCAGTATGCAGTTTTGTTACTAATTCATTGACTTGTTGTTCATCTAGGACCCAAGGCAGCCCACAGGAAACGTTGGATTCTGTCTGTGTTCTCCGGCCTCAGGACAAAATCTTTTTTTGATTCACTTCAGCCAAGTTCTGGTTCTTCTTTAATTGAAGGTACCCCACTCCAAAAATAAGTAATATATTACCAGCACTAAGTTTCTCTCTATGGCATCATGCTGTTGCAGGCAGTGCTGTGGTGGGAAAGAAACCTTTCTGGAGCTTGGAGCACACGTGCAGGAGGCATGTGTTAAACATCTTGTGACATTACACAGACCTGAAAAGTATCTTAACATGGGTAAAAGACAAGCAGAAGAGCATAGCAAAGCAGAATAACAGTACTGGCTAGTTTCTGGTGTAGGTAGGAAGTAGTACAATAAAGACACATAAAAGCTAGCAGGAGAGCATGCATTTGTTATTAAGAGCCTGCCAACCACACGGCACTTACAAACAGAAGAGTGGCGGCATTTGTTCACGTATTTTATGGTGTTGTGATGGGCTTGGTCAACCCCCATGCTGGCAAAGATGGATTGTTAGGAATATGAATGTGCAGATACTGCAAATGAATGAGGAAATGTAGTTGTCCAGACTTCCTAAAGAGGACATCCTTAAAAGAGATAAAAATGTTTATCTGAGAGAGAGACATCATAAAGGGAATAGAGAAAGCGAGCAAACCCATAAGAGAAACAGACCTGTGTGCAGATGTTGCTGTACCCAGCAAAGAATACAAGGCCAGTGGAGCCAGTGGCATCAGTGAGAAATCTAAAGCCCAAGCATGGATTGCCTGTTTCTTGTCTTTTACATTCCAGTCCCTCTGTTTCACAGACTGTTTAGTTATGTGTAACTCAGAAACAGATACTTGCTTCTTTCTGTGGTCATTCAATCCCATACTGAAGTCTGGAGTCCCAAGACTGCAATGTTTGTCCTGTATTGCTTCAGGCATGAGAACATCTTTCCCTACAGGGAGATATTGATCGTCTGAAAAACCCACATCAACAGCAACAAAAGCTTCAAAACCATCATTAATATTATTTTTTTTTCCCTGAATTTGATTCTCCATTCCAATTTCTTAGACTGCAGATGGCAGAAGACACATTCTTTACAATGGTTGACCACAAAGTTTTATATATTAATGTTGAACTTTCTAAAATGCTTCTACCTACTTTTGATACACCTATAATAAATCTACCACGAGAAGTCTTTCAGAGTACTTTGAAAAATGAAGCTGTGTGATCCTGACCAACAATTTTTCTGGAAAAGGTAAGTGGAGGCCAAAAAAAGGAGGTGACAAAATCAATGAATTGCACTATTTGAGGAACAAAAAATTGAGAACTCCTGAGTCCTGAGTTGGATATATGGCTGGTTGAGGTGGAGAGGGAAAGATGGTGTTGAAGAGAAACTTTGCCTCTAGCCTTCTTGTCTGGAAAAAGAGTTGATCTAAAGCTATTGATAAAGTTTGTTACCTGCTCTACTTGGAAGTTTCCACCTGCATTACAGCAGGAAGCTGGGGTCCTGCAGTAAAAAGGCTCATAGTTCATACCTTTTGTACTAGTAACCCCTAAGAACTTTTCAATTGGATGGTCGTGACGTCCACTAAACCTGCTTTTTAATATCTGTGATCTAGGGCAGTAGCAACAAAAATTTACCTCCAAGAGCACATGTAAATGCCAAATAGTTCTTATTGTTCTGCAATTACATTCATTCACAGTTTAACTTTCTGAAAACATCATTATGATTTATTAGATTCAACACTGGCACCTACAGAACACAAAATGCTGAAGTCCTGGTACAGTACTACACGTGCTTACCTATAGGAGAACATTACTTGGCTGCAGTTCAAACTTACTTTAAGTATTTATGCACTTGTTCCTCTTTGGTTTATCATTTAAAGTTCTGACACATCCTCAGAGGAGGTTGCTCTTTGGGTGTTTTTTTGCTGTCTAAGATACGAGTCTGTTTGAACTTTTTGTTTTGAAGAATCAGAAACTGGAACATAAAAGGAGAAGACACTGACAACTCTCCAGCCTTCAACTGCAGATTAGATCATTCAGTGTCTGATGCGTACAGCTTCGCTGACTGTGATGGTAATGTGTGGTGATGACCTTTGCCTGTGGTGACAAGTTTGTGGGCTTTAATATCTTTGGAACACTTCTCTGTGAAATAAGGGTGCGTTAGGGTCCGCCTTTGATTGCGCACCAATAACAATAAACACTGGCATCTCCCATCCCTGTCTGCTGGGTTGCTTAGTAACATACGGCTGGAGTGGACTTTGAGGAATCAAGTCTGTCGCCTGCTATTGCAGGCGGCCTTATCATAATCACACTCATATATGTACCAAGATCCGTCTAAGAAACCAGCAGATGTCTTGCCTTTACTTTTTGAAGGCTTGCTCCATGATCGCCCATTAGCACTTGTCACGCTAGTGCATCACATCTTTTTTTTTTGATCATGCTGGTGGCCTTTCTTCACGTGTGCTCCAGCCTGTGTTACTCTCTCAAATGTGAACCACCAATATTTCAGGTGGCCCCAGGTACTACTGGGGCCTTATTACAGCTGCATCAAGATTTGTTGATCTGCTTTGGAAGTCCCCCATCTCTGTTCTGGCAGACCGTGGGACTGCATTAGTCTTTCCCATCACACTGTGGGTCACAGGCATCCATTTTAATCTTTGTCACCTCTAGCTGATGAGCCCAAAGTTTACAGCCAAAAGTATTCTTACTTAGTCTCAAGTGTAGAATTTCTTATACACTGTGCTACTAAATCTCACACCACTCGTTCCCCCAGACGGTCAAGATCATTCAGTTTTTCCATATCCAAATTTTGTTGGCTTCAATGGCATACCCAAATCATTTTTAATCAGGGGCCTAGTGAAAATATTAAAATGTAGCTGTTCCAGGACAGGTTATTCATTAAAAGGGAAGTACTGAAGCTAGAGGAAGTTTAATCCTAACCACCATGGTTTTCCTTTCAATTAGCTCCTGACATGCCATATGGTTCTTGGAGTAATCCACATCTCTCCAAATACAGGTGGTTTTTTCCCCCCAAAAATGGACAGTAGCAAACACTTTTTGATGTTCAGGAGACTAGATCTGCTGCATTCTTTCTACTTATTTTCTGGTCATCTTATCAGAAATGCCAGATTCATCAACTGGTGCAATTTACTGAGTGAGCCCTGGCTGACTTGCCCCCTTCTCTCACCCCCTCTCCTTTTCCCATTGAATTTTCTTCCTAGCTTGGTTTAAAAGTTTTCCAAACTCAGTCTAAAAAGTCTTGCCTGCATTTGAGGTCACACTATAGGATGACTAGTTGTTCAGATTCCTTTTAATCCTTTTTTAAATAGAGGTATTACACATTCTGCAGAGCTATAACCTTGCTCTTGTGCTGTTCTTTCAGGGTCAGGGAGAAAAGTTTACCTGAGACCAGGAATTGTTGCCTTTTGCCCTTATACCTTAACATTACCTTTCTTAAAAAATGCAGCAATATATTTGGGGAGAAAAGGAGGAAAGAAGGAGAATGGAGCTTCTGATATTTTCTTTAAAGTCTCTTTCATCCCAGTGTTTCATGGAGGATATATGATACACCATGGGCTATTTCTTTCTCTCTCTTTTTTTTTTTTTTTAAGTGGTTGAAGAATGCTTCCTGGTTTTTACCCTGTGCAAGCTCCACTTGAGCTCATCGATACTTAAGGCAGTCCTGCACTTCCCATTGATCAACAAGTTTTTCCATTCCTTATGGACTTTCTGCATATCCCAGGTATCTCCACTGAAGCACTTATTCATTCAGTAGATCTGGAGCTCTTTCCAACAAATGTTTTCCCTTTGCTCAAGAAACAATTTCCATCTAATGTGTTTTTGTATCTTTGCTTTGAAATTCCCAGCGTCTTACACAATCATTAAATAATGACTATATTTCAAGAGAAAACTCTGATTAGCTTTAGCCGTTGGTTTGATCATTTTTTCAGTAACTTTAAACTGCAGTAACTTGAGCTAAAGCTGTTTTCCACATGCAACTTGATCTGTAGGTTATTGCCCATCTGAGCCCTATTATTAGTGTTTTGTGGTTTTTTGTTTTCCTCTGTTGTATATGTGGGGAGATAGGCACCCATAATAAAGTTCACAGTAGAATTCCTATTCTAACGCATTGTATCCAAGGACAGCTTTCCTTTTTTGTTTCTTGGCTCTAGCCACTAACATGACATCAAAATTACTGCTTTTTTTTTTTTTTATTTCCTTTGAAGACCTGACACAAAACTGTTTATCTTCAAAAAGACTGAAAGAAAGACTGCTAGAGAAAGGTAGGAGAATAATGTCTTAGCTGCAGAATTAAGCTGAGGCAGAATGTAACACTGTTCCTTTGCTCAAGTCTCCATCCATGCAACAAAACCCTTTCTTTCTAGGTCTAGTGTTTTTAATTTACATGGCATTGCTATGTATTGGCTAAAACGCTATAGCCACTCTGTAAAGAGAGACTTTGCCTCTAATGCCAGAGCAGACAACTATGCCCTCTCTAAATGCACCCAACAAAGGCACGACTGATTCGATACAGTTCCTCAAAGCGTGTTTTGCTGGAGTTATCCTTAGCTTTTCTAAAATTCTTCTATATTTCATGCACCCACTGCTCTGCAACAAAACTTGCAATGTAGGGACCTCGTGCGCCTTCTAAATTTATTCCTTCAGAACAACTAGTCTGTCCTGTATAGCCTCTGTCCTTGCATCCCATTTCCATGACACATATGTTAACTATGTTCATGTTGAGAAAAACCTGCTTTTTCAGAATACTATCATTACACATCTTACAACTAAAAATCTGAGGAGAAAAACATCCTCCAGTGTTAACCAAGATTGTCGAATTGGAAGCTGCTGCTGAGGGCACAGGGGGAGTGTGCTAGTCCAAACAATCTCCAGTCAACCCTTGCAGCAAAAAAGGTCCTTGTAGCGACTTTGAAAGCCTACGGTTAAGGACAAGGAGATGCAAAAGCACCATATGGAGATTATGAAAGGACTAACAACCTTGCTTCTCATTTGACAGAGTGCAACAAATACTTTCAGGTCTTGTTGTGGCCTTTTGCATATTCTTAATACTTATTACTAATGCCCTTGACAAGATATAGCTTTTATGAGCCCATTTGTTAAGTTTTTCAACTCAAAATAAGAACTACTTTTCTAGTCTACAAGATAAACACATTTTTTATAAAAAAAAAAAAGATAAACACTTTTTTTAAAAAAACATTGCCATAAGCAGCTATAAAATTATCAGCTTAGTGTCTCATCCTGAAATTTTGAAGAGTTGTGTAACTCCCTGTACCCTTGCATTTCATTTCCATTTATAGTTTTTTTACACCATTTTTCACTGGCATTTTAACCTGCTTTTAAAAAATCTAAAAAGCGATAATAAGCAATAGTAATGGATGGTCCCGTTCAGAGTGTTTTTTTTCAAAGATACATAATAAACTTCTGCCGTTTTCATGTCTTGGGAAGTGTGCTTTTAAGCATGAAGAATATACATTTAGATTTAGAGACTAGGTAAAGGAAACAGCACAGTGATGATATGAGAGTTCCCCATATCTTCATTGTTTAAGGAATATTAATTAAAAAAACAAAAAAGAAAAATATCGATCACCATCCTTATAAATAGGCCTACCAGTAGCATCCGAACAAAGCACAAAATGGTTGCTGCTGACTCCTGGCATCTATCGATACCCAAAACAAAGCCATAATATTCCTGCAGCCAAATAATCACAAGGCTGGTTTTGAGATTTGATTTGAAGTGTTAAATGGGGGACTAAAACAAAATTCTGAGGGAAGACTAATCACTTCCTTACCTCTCCATTATACTTGAGATGTATGTAGTATAATATGCTAATACATTATAAAATTGAAAAGTGCAAGCAAAAACAAATTATAGGTGTTTGGTTCCAAACACTGAATTAATGCAGCTCTGCAATAAATCAAAATATACCAAGGTCGTGCAATCTCTGTCATTGTCCTAGCATCTTTCATAAAATGCTTTGCAAACACACACATTTTACATACTTCGGGTAAATAATACAGGCATTGAAAAATATTACTGAACTCCAGAAGATGGATGGTGGATGATAAAGACAAACACATATTGCATTATAGAGGACAGACTTAGACAGACAGACACATTCAGTCAAGAAAGAGAAATGCAAATTCATCTCAGAAATATGTCCTCAACATACCACCTGGCAGAAAGAGGAGGGCTGGACACGATAGTCTAAAAGGTTCCTTTCAATCTTGTCATCTACACTTTTATGGCCTGATTCTTTCTTTATTGGATAAACATTTCATATAAACACCAGAAAATGCAGAAGTCTGGAAAGGGTATAAACTCTCAGGTATCAGAACATAAACAAAGTCTTAACTAGCACAGGAAGGAACTCTTCTCACCATCAAGTCATTTCATAAGCACCCAGATCTTGCCTCTCATAGGGAAACATCTGGTACCAAAAAGAGGATAATTCCTTTTTCCTCTAGTTAAAGCTCACACACCTGAGGGAAAAAAGCAAGCACTGAACACAGATGGCACCTCACATTTTTCTCTTAGGAAAGTGTGAAGTTGTGAGGATTATAGAGTTAAGCCCACCTACCTGTGCTGCTTTCTTTGGCCAAAAGACAGCCATGGTAATCCAGCAGCAGAAATCCAAATCGAAGTTTTGTTCTGACAGCGGTTGGTGGCCTTTCCTACTGATCCAGGACTGCCTTCACCAGATTGGCCATCAAGTTCTGCCGAGCACTGGATGTGGGGAAAATCTTCCTGTTTAAGCATTTTAAAGCTTGTCTGCATTTTTTTGAACCTTTGACCTTCATAGCTTCTCCATCTGCTCAGGTACGAGCTGTATCCATTTGCTATGACACTGCAGAAATAACAGTATTTGTCAGTTTTCACTAGATTAAAATATATATATGTGTAGAACAAAGAGATTTGGTGGTTTACGCTCAAAAGAAAACAAAACAAAACCAACTTATTTACATTTGCAGCTGAATTTTTGCACTCATTTCTTCTATCATTAAAAGAAGAAAATTATCACGAAAATTTATAACTTTTTCGAGTGCTTCTTCCACTTATTTTCCACATGACCTCAATATGACCCAAACTTGCAAAACAATGTTTATCACTCCAAGACTACATCTTTCATGTAGGCTTCAATTCAAAAAATTCAATTCAACAAAATTCAAAAAGAAAAAAGAACCCACAATGTTTTTATCTATAACTACCTGACTCCGACATAGTATTTTTGCTAGTCTTACCCTAGTGTGATAGAAAAATATGATTTATCAGTATTCAGTGGTTCTGCCCATTGAGCTACGAATCCTTAGATCAGACACAAAACACATACAAAACCATCCTTAAAAGACATACTTTCCATCTTAAAAGTTATGGGGTTACATTCTGCCTGGTAATTCTTTCCGAAGTATGTATATATTTTTATTATTATTTATTTCATTTTAAAAAATAATCTAGGGCACAGATTGAAATCAGAAACTAGACCAGTTTCCATGAAGACTGACAAAAGCCCCGCTGACTTCAACTGAGCCCAGATTTCAGCCATATGTCAAAGCCCTTTGCAAGGAGTTCTCTGTCTGACAGAGGGGAACTGCTGAAATCAGTGGGTTTCAGTGAGGCTGCAATGGTCTGTCTACCCAGAAAATATTCACTCCATCTCATCTGATTTATCAGATTCCCTTACGCTAGATTTTCTTTCTCTCCTGAAAAATTTTCCCTGCCTTGCCCACAGGAGAAAAAATAATATTTCCTTCTCATGAGGAGTGCTAGACTTGTCCTTTGATATTTCTTCTTTAATCTCTGTTTCCATACAGCGTATAATCAGATTTGTGGCAGAAAAGGGTCACCTTAGTTCTTATTACGCTCGAAAAGGTTAGAGATGTGTTCCCAAAACTGACTTCAGGGTAATTAGAAAAAGAAACAGAGAAAAACAAAGAAACATGAAGACCAAAGTGTTAAGGCATAAAAGAGACAAGATGTATAACAATTATGCCCATCCAGCAAAACACTTCTGTTCACATCTGCACCCAGAAGCTGGAGTAAAAATAGGAACGCTATTTCTATGCCTGTATGGCTAGCTGCCATGCAAGTATGCACAAATATATTTTACAAGTCCTAAACAGCTACAGCACAAGATCTGCCCAATAGTTTGTTGTAGAATATATGCAGTGCTTACTTATACACGACAGCAATATTTTGGAAGTACGGCTAATGTAAAAATCAATGTCCCTTTATAATGGGTGAATTTGTAAATGAGATTATCAGAACTGCCTATTAAAATATGGTCTGTAATAAAAAGATACTGCATAATCTCCAGACTGGAAGACAGAAATACAGTATGAAGGCTGTCATTTGGTGGTTTGCTGACACTGCTGTCTTTTTCCCAAATTTTTCTCCATGTCGTACAGACATTTTCAGAAATAAGGCCAATATTATTTTTAATTCCTCTGCTTTTTCTTGTTTGTTTTTTTTTTTTTTTATGGCAACAGAAATTACCATACAATGAGTAAAACTACCAATCATATTAACTTAAACATATCACATAAAATTTAGCTGGCAGAAAGAATAATAAAAACAAAGAGGAGATAAAGCAGGAGAAAATAGAGAGCCAGGAGGTGAGGAGGAAGGGGCATCACGGAGAGGAGGATTCACAACACAATCCTGCAGTTATTCCAGTATCCTCACAGACAGCGCCAGTGATTTGTGCTACATATAGAACCAGATTAACACAATTTACATGGGTCTGATGCATACTCCTGGTAAATTTCTGTGAAGGCAATAAGATGCGTAAGTCAGAAGAGCTACACTATACATGGGGGTATAGGTTGAATGATAAGAGATGCCAGTGGCTGGTAGTGACACCGGGGACTGGATTTTTACATAGGCTCCATCTGCTCATGGAGGGCATTTCTAATCCTGCTGAAAGTGCCACAGCACTCCAACAAAAAGGAATCCGGAGCATTCAACACAGTGACAATATTAGTCCTAAATTGTCCGGTAATTGCATGCTTAAGTTTTGCTCTCTCTCATGTATCAATTGCTTCCTGCATTCTAGTGCATTTTTCTCCTCGAGATGTACAGAAGGCATACACCCGTCCTCTTCCACAAGACTTCTGGGACTTTCTGTGCTGGTTCTCCCTCAGCAGAGGTGATTGAGACGCAGATATTTGCAGCTTAATCAAGCTGAATATTCTGCCTACAAGAGAGGATATTTCCAGCTGCCTCCAACTATGGTAAATATCCTGGAGGAGACAAGTTATCAGAATTCAAAATGTCCCATAAATGAGGAGAAGATACCAATTCTCTTCCCTCTATGGACACACTGAGGACCCTAAAAAACAATGATTTAGCAATCAAGCCACCTGCCCCCAAGATAGCAGGCATATAATGCAACATAATATTGGGTAGTATAAGGCTCCTAAATTTCCTTAATTACTTTCTTTTTTTTTTTTTTTTTGTTTCTTTCCTAATCCCCAAGAACTTGAAACATATTAAATTTCAAAAAAAGTAAGAGAAAGGGGAACAGAAACTGGTAATGTACTAAGGATGGAAGGAAGGCTGGGTAATATATTCATTCTAATTGTATTAACCTTCCCCCATAATGAGAGGGGGAAAGCCTACCATCTGTTTAAGTCATTAGTCAGTTCCATAATTAAAGGATTAAGATTAGCTATAACAATTTCATTACTTTTTCCTAGGAAACTGAACATCCAAATACTTAAAACTAGTCTATTGCCATTAAAAGGGGCTATCGATTAGTTTTCTCTCTCTTATACTTTGGGAGATTGCCATCACCTCAGATTTAGTCCAATTGATTTTATAACAGGAATATTTCCCAAAGTTGACTACCATGTCCAATATATTAGGAAAAGATTTTTGTCGATCCAATATAAATAAAAGTATATCGTCAGCATAAAGTAATAGTTTAACCTCACATGTTCCTGATTTCACGCATTGCATTTTGTGATTAGCCGTAATTTGCATTTCCAACTGTTCAAGGGCAGTGTTAAATAAAAGAAGGGAAAGAGGATGCCCTGCTCTTTTGCATAGCTTTTAAGAATTAAGCAATTAGCCTTCTTTTGAAGTCAGAGTGGTTGTGGACTATAATAAAGCAACAAAATCCAGGTGAGAAATGATCACACAAGCCAAATCTACATAAATGACCAAGTCAAACGCCTTTTCTGTATCAGGGCAGCACTGCCGCAAGGATTTATCTGAGTATTGACAAACACTCATTAATTCAGTCAGTAATCTTGTACTATCAATGCCTGGTCATTATTTATTAAATTCATCTAATTAGGATGGTAGATATCATCTATTATTTTATTTGATCTCGTATCCAGCATTTTGATGATATATTTAGGCTGGCAGAACCTAAACTGTTGCAGATCTTTGCCTAGGTTAAGCAGAACTGAATAAGAGCCTCAAGAGAATGGTTGTCTTCAAGATATGCAGTTGCTTCCATGATCCAGAGGTCTAGGGGCTAATGCTTATATGGAAAGCATTGCTAAGCTACTGGTATCTCTGTTAATGGTGCTTTTATTCAAATCTTTCATCATATTTGCTATGTCTCTTAGTAAAGCAGGTGAGGAATCCTGAGGTTACCTCCTGCTGCCCTCTACCAAGTCCCCACACCATCCACAAGGTGGGTTGTGTGTCATTCAACACATCAGAAACAATCCAGAAAATAGAAAGTGTAACGATGTTGATATTTGCCAGTAACAACAAGTAATTCTTGGTAGCAAAACTTAAAACTGTTAGTGAAGAGTTGCGAAGAATCTCACAATATTGCAAGTGACCCAAAAATAAAGTGGCAGGTGAAGCTCAAGATTCTTAAAAGCAAAGTAACGTACATGAGAAAAATTGCTACCTTAACTATATGTAGCTAATGAATGGGTTTTGCATTAGAGGCTACCAGCAAAAGGAAAATCATCCTGGATACTTTTCAGAAAACATCAGCAGAGTGCTCTGGGGGGATCATGGGGAAATCTGAATTTCAGCACTCTTTGTAAAAGGACTTGAGAGGAAAAAGCATTTTGCCGTTGCCCTAAGCCATGACACGTTCATCTCACACACAGCATGTAACCACAATCAGACCAATGTCAAACAAAAGACTGGGAGGAACTAAAAACTGTATAGTGAGAAGCATGACAGAGATGATCTAAGACATGAAATAGGTTTGGCTGGAAAGGAACACGCAGAGGTTAATCTTCAGCATGAAAAAGACACCCTTGTTAGAGGGAACATGACAGAAGGCAAGAAAAAAAATGGTACTGACTGGTGTTGAAAAAGGTATATGAGGAACAATCATTCTCCACAGTACCCAAGTTTTTCCAAGATTGACAAGCTACCAGTTTAAAACAAAGGAATTTGTTGATTTGGGGGATTATTGTGTTTATTTGCGTTATTATATGGTGGAACTCAATGGAGTAAGATGCTGGGGTGGTTAAATGGATTCACAGATATTAGCCAAATTCAGGAAGGATAAGTCCTTAAGTGACTGTTCACATGGTATTTCTAATGCAAGCTCTGGTTCAAAGAGACCTTAAACCACTGGTTGTCAGAAGCTGGGACAAAACACCAGAGGAAATGGTCATTAATAATTTTCAGGATGGAAATGGTTAACCCTGTCCATCTCAGTTATCATGTTTTTGATATTTGAACCTTCATTTTTAGCTAAAAAGACAATAATTTCTTTCTTCCTCTCCTGATTCCCCAAAAGTTGTTGTTGTAGTCTCAACAACCCAAGCAGGTGTCACATCTTAAACACATTCTTTGTTGTTATTAACCTTTCAACTAGACAAATCTACTGATGTTTTTATGCTGAGCAAGCCTACCCATACCCAGCCTCCATTCTGCTGGTGCAGGCACCCAACACACGGTTGGCAGAATAGGTCTCTAGGCTTATTGACAAGATTCTTCAGAGACTATAATGGGAGTTTAAACACCTATCTTGCACCCAGACATTTAAGTGTAATCATATGAAGCGAGTTCCATCCCTAGTATAGCATTCATCTGACTAAATGTGTTTTTGTTCAAATGTAAGGCAGTCAGCGTGGACACCATTCGTAGTCAATGGAGAAAAATGGGCACTTGTAGAGGCCACTCATTTCAACTTAATATTCATGAATAAATTTGATCAAACAGACCATGTCCTGAAGCCCCAATTCCCCCCACCCCAGTATGGAGGGAACAGCGTGGTGAGCTCAGATGAAGACGTCCACTCTGTGAAGTTTAAACATTACATCAGCTGACTGCTGCCTTTGGTCAGATTTACACTATTCAGAACAGGCAAGGAAATTCAAACTCCTTCCCAGGTATAAGGTAGATATTACGCCTGTAAACCTATATGCACCCATACGAACACACAAGCATGCACAAAATATACCAATTTCTACAAATTTGGGATTTTTCTTTTCCTACTTCACCAGGAAATGGAAACATAACTCAATGCAATTCTAACATTAGTTTACTATAAATTCCTAGTCTTTAAGCTAATGGTGAAATAATGCTCCTCTCATTAGTTTAATGATCATATCATGCTTAGTAGAAGCTTCCCCCCTTCTTTTTTTCCTCTTTCATTAACTCAGTCTGAGTTGCAGACAATTTGCTTTCACTATGAAGCTGTCAATCTTTTTCTTGTATGTAACATGTCAGTCTGTTATAGCACAGAAATAATACAACGCATTTATCAGACTAAGACCTCTTTTCATTTACTGACTCAAAAATTATTTTGAGCTATCTACACTAAAGCGTGTTAATGGAGCGCATTATAAGAAGTGAACCTTTAGATCATTTACAGATTTTCTTTTTTAACTATGATATGTGCTTCCTCATCAGTGTTTGATTTAGAATAATCTAGCTGTCACTTGGAAAAGGGAAAGGTAGGTGAAAGTGATGCAGAGGAAAGTCCCTCGGCTCAGACCGAGCTGGCTGTTCCACTGAGGTACCCAGACAAAAGGCTTTTGCTCATGGCAGTCTGCAGCAATACAGAGCAACAGTAAAGCTTCCCTCTCTCATAATGATGCAGCCTTTTCTTAGGAGCATGAAAAAGAGGAAGAAAATAGGCATTTTTATATGCTAGATTTTAGAAGCAAAACCAGCTATTCTATTGGAATGGATAAGGGAAAGGAAGAAGCGACAACAGAGGATGTGTCTGAGAGCTGTCATGTGAGACCTATCAGGTGCTTAAGAACTCAGATGTATTTGACTTGACTAGAAATTTGGAGACGCTTTATTCTAGGCGCGTGATCTATTCAGCCTTTCTGTGGGGATCTCCTACATTCAGTAGTGCATCGAAGTTGACATCTACTTGCTATGAAAGCACAGCCCTGCATCTCCATCTACACTCTGAGTTTGCATTTCAGGCCAGTCCTGCCCCTGACTGTCTCTTACACCCTTCTGTCTCTTGCTTATGTTTATCCCAGCTTCTTCAGAGTTCATACTGCTTTAATAGCAGAAATTTATCTTTGTCTGCAGTCCTGCCTCTGGTCTATTGCAGCAGAATTTCCAGAAAAAGCTACTGTTCTTTTTTTTCAGTGCTTTACTAGAAAAGACTTCATCGAAAGAAAACCAGCAGCTGGTGAAAAAAAAACATTGCTTCGGCTGCAGGGAAATTTAAGGGGTTGCCACGTTTACCCTTTGTTCTTGATTACTGTTCTTCTCAGAGGCTGCCATTCCCATCCAGATTTATTTGTTTCTTCCCTGTTTCCATGAAAGTTTATATTAAGAGTATCCCATTTTATCTTTCCCCATTGTTTTTCCCCATCTAATGTACGAGGAACGCTCGTAAGTGTCCATATCACAAGCAACCATTCCTGAGACACAGGATCAAGCACTGTGTTCCATCAGTTCATCAATAATTTTGTTATATTCTGGCCTTTAAAAATGAGGTACTTATCACTCACTTATTCCAAAATTTTTGCAGCTTAAACAGAGTCTTAAGCAAGTTGAGAAACGAAAACCTTGCAATTCTGGACTGAAGTCAGTGGTTGTCAACTTTTTGGAACAAGAGGCACTCTTGATCACTAAAATACATGCTTAGGGTCAAACCAACACTTTCCAAGGTTGTAATAACATGGAAAGGGAGGCATTAAATGAAGCAAATATCTAAAACTACAGCTGCTTTGTTACTTACATCGGGAAAAGGAGCCGGGCAGGAGACTGCAGCGACCTGAGGATGGCTCGTGGCAGCGATGATCCTAGCATCAAACTTTTTGCTGAGAACGGTACCGTGGGAATGGGAATGACAGACCATGTAGCTGGTGCCACCATTAACCTCTTAGGCCCGCCTGGCAAGCCAGCGCTCTCAGGGGAAAAAATACAGGGAATAATCTAGTTCTTCATCCACAACCGTGTGCACTTATGAAATGGGCAGAGAGAAGACTCAGGTGCGTTGTTCACGCTCAGCAAACTGCAGTGAGCCTATTCTCTCTTTGCATTTCCTAGAGCATAGGCAGGCTTTTAGCTTCACTCATACAGACAGTATCAGTATTTTTAAGGTTCTGACTAGAGCCTCTGTGACAAGGTCAGATGTTTGCTGCCCTGAAAACACACAAGCAAACCACTCGCCAGCCCCAAACACCTCCTGCTGAAGAGAAATCAGAAACAAAGACCAATAGGTGCCAATAACTCTACCATGTGAAATGCACTGAAGCAAAAAGTCATATCTACCTTTCCCCTTGCAAACATTTGGTGGGTTTTTTCCCCATTTCCCAGACAACACACACACACTCCCTATAGCACACGTGTTCACTGTTCTGTCTTTGTGTAGCTGAGAACGGGTGAAGCTATTCTCTCACACAGTTGCAACCAGACTGATTCTGAAATTTTCATGGGGCACTCAAGGATGAAGGAGGAGGGGAAATAAAAAAAAAAAAAATTACCGACTAGCACAGCTGGAGAGCTCTTCCTAGACATATCTCCCTCACTCATCCCTGAGGTAGCGCTGTGATGGCTATTAGCAAGATCTCACAGCCTCTGTGATCAGTTAACCTTACCCATGCTCTTCCCTCCCAGATCCCAGCCTTTCCCCTCTTTTGTACAAATGTGAATGGCAGTGATCAATTTTTTAATTCTTTGTTTCTAATTTGATCCACCGGCATCATTCACATGGAGACCGCAGTTCCCAACAAGGTCTGGAGGAGCTAATCCCATCCCTTATCTTTAAGTGTTTGTCCCTCACTCCAATCTCCCCTCCCTTTTCCCAGGCTTTGGGAGCAGCACAGGATTTCCACTGAAGGCCACAAAATTACTGTTAAGCCATGACGTCCCAGAGGCCAGCAGACTGTCACACCTTTTCTCTGGGTTTGGTCTGCTGCACATGCACTTCCCTCCACCCACTGCTGGGAGGACAGAGAGAGCCCAGCCAAAACCTGACCCCCTTCTGCCTCCACCCCAAATCAGGGGAGTCCCAAAACTGGGATCCAGCTCCCAGAGCAGGACCTCTCTGAACCAGACCACCACGACAGGATAGATGAGAGGTGGCTCTGTGAGCGTGATTTTAGCCCCTGTTCAATACCACGGTAAAATCTGTTTTGGCTTATTTCATGTGTGCAGCAAGTGACTAGAAGACAAGATTTGATTAAATCTGAGGTCATTTCAGGCACACAGGTGTGAATGAAACACGCAGCAGCTCCTGCATGGTTCGCCCCACTGCACTCCAGACCAGACAAAACTGCTTTTTCAGGCACCCAGTGAAATTCACACTGCTCCAGGCACTGGCGTTCAAAGGCAAAGAGTACCAATTCAAGGGCTACAAACTTGAAAATAGCACTTTTTTGCTCCTCTTGCACTCATGCCTGTATTTTGTTTTCAGCCTGCCTTTTACACCACGATTCAGTGATGTGCCTGTCTTCCTGAAGCATATCACCATTGGTCTTCCTTAAATGACTATATATATATACTTACTTTAGCAAGTCAACATGTGTAAATGCCATTGTCTGTCACAGCTGACTGTTTCTCCTTCTTTCCAAAGAGGACGATGTAATGTGATAAAAAAGGGCACACAGATGGGCAACATTGGGCTGCAGTCTATATGTTTTTCTTTCAGACCAAGATGGACAATAAATGCATGTCCAGTCCTGGTGTCAGGAGTCCGTAGAAGATCAGTGAAGGAGGCCAATGTATCTCAACAGTTTTCAAACTCTCGGTGCCTGTTCCCAAAGCAGCTGAACTCTGACAAGCGTTGTCAGAGTAACTGGCACTGAATTAAGAGGTAAGTTAGATGTCTATATTTTCAGGAGGCTTCCTTTAAGAAAGTATACGCTGAAGCCATTCAGAAGGACTTGCTTCTGGATTCATACTGATTTGTTCTACTGTGAATTAATGTTGCTCAGGTATCATTGAAAAGAAGGCTGATAATGAATCAAAGAAACTGCTTTTCATCACAGTGCCAGAGCAATATAGCCCAGAGCAGAGCAGACTTGAAAGTGCATGGTATGTTTAGTGAAATATTAAAAGGAGGCCCTGTATGGTTTTAGCATTTTCCTCTTCCTTTTAAGTATGTGCAACTCTCTTGGAGGCTTGAGGAAGAATGTGATTTCCCCAAAGAGACACAGACACAAGTCTGCAAAACGTTACGGATAATTTGTGCCCCTTCTGGACAGAGCTGCTTTCCTGCAGCAGAGAGCACTGGGTGTACCAGTTCTGGGGGGTTTGCTTTAGAGCAGGACTGTGGTCTTCTGCATGCAGAGGTCACCGTGTCACAGCACATTAACTGAGCTGTTTGTTGCTGTCTTGAGTGATGAGACAAATCAGCACAGTACAGTGGCACTTCACTATCAATAAAGGGTTAGAGTGGCAAGCCCAACTTCTGGCAATGGGTAAAAGCTAAAGCTCTGAGGGAATGTGAAAGGGAACCATTTACAATATGCTTTTTCCTAAACGTGAAAGTGAATGCTCACTCCTTCTAAAACTGTCTTTTCCCAAAATTTCCAATGAGGCTTAGCAGCCATGGAGTTGCATGTTATTACTGAAACAGAGCTTGAGGAAGCCTCTGATTTTGTTTTCAGAAACAGTTCTTTCATTCCATCCCTTCTCTCATCGGAATGGCATTACAACCCTGTGACCAGCACACAGTTTCTGGCCTCCTGCTGATGCCAGGTGACCATGTTAAACTGGCCATGCTCTCACCCAGTGCACGGAAACGCTAAAATGCCTGAAGATATTGTTTGCAAAAAAATGCTGCACACTCAACCTGAAAGCAATGTTGCACTGCCTGTACAAAGGGCCTACCTGACATCCATGCCGTGCCCAGCACAGTCCAGCGTGTAAAGGTCTCGTGTATGGAGAAGCTTGTTTTGGGAAGGGGAACGCAGACTGTCAAGCTATGGAGTGAGAAGAGAAGAAACTTCAAAAAAAAGCTCTGCATGGTGAAGCCTGGAAAGCAAAGGAAGAGATTCACACAAGTTTTTCAAGTAGCATTAGTAAATTGCTCATTGCGTTCACGTAGTAGATTGCAGTACTTTAGAGACAACTTCATCTCTGCCGAGAAAATGCTGAAAGAGTCCTTAACAAGAGCTGGTTTGTAAGCCTTTTAAAAACCGCTGGCCCTTAGAAACTCAGAGTGGATATTCCCTGTGTCCGTAACGTGCTTACCAATCACCCTGTACTCTGCAATGTTTTTTGGCCACTTCATGCTTAAAGCAACCTAATGATCCTAGCTGCAGGACAAGTTTCTTTAATGCCAGAGCTAGAGGTCAGCGCTCGTGACAAGCGGAGGGAGACTCAACGTGAGGCTGACAGGGCGCTTGGCACATGGACCGGAGGCACGTGCAGCCTGAGCTGAAGCAGCAGGGAGGAGAAAAAGCTGCTAGAGGCAGCTCTGGAAGAAAATCAGAGCGGTAATTCCTCTCTACTTGTCCATACCAAGGGACATAATGTTATGAGTTGCCTTTCTCCAAATCCACCGGGATGACTGCTTTGGGGAAAAGTGCATGTTTAACAAATGTCCTCAAAATCGCATCTTTTAAGCCCTTTTTAGCGGGCAGTCCTGTATTCCCTCCCCACTGCCAGTTCTCAGCCATGTTTTTAAACAGCTGTCTTCAAACTTTGGACACTTCAGGTTTCTTTGCCAGATAATGGTCAAGTTTGTGTCTGTACCTCTTGCTCATAGAGCCTGATCTGCCACTCTAGTCCCAATTATTGTCCCTGTGGCATTCCTGTATGCTTGCTGGATGTTATCCAAAAGCCTCTGCAGAAAAGAGATACCGTATACACAAAAAGGCATAATCAAAGAGCACTTTACATACACCAGCTATATCCCTTTTTCTAGCTATTGCATAGCATTTCCTCAATGATATAGTCTCTTTGACTGTGTCCACTCTGCCAGATGAACTGAATTCATTTAAATTACCTTTTTTTAAAAAGCTGTAAAATATTAGGCATTGATTGAATTCTACAGGCTACCGAGTACAGCTAGGAGAACTATTTTCACATCATAACTTACCTCGTTTTGTTCCTGTTCATAAATTACTCACAAAGGACTTTGATTTTTACTAATCTGTTCATTATTCAAGGCTCTTCGGCAAAAAATTAATGCAAACATATTTCAACATATGGATGCTGTCTGTGGGCTAGTCACTTCAGCTACCTCCTTGACTACCTATTATTTATGGCCTGTGGGTGGTCAATTAAACAACATGGCATTCCCCACACCTTGGCTGGATGTTTGGGTCAAACCATTGAGACACACATTTCT
Source organism: Ibidorhyncha struthersii (assembly GCA_013398815.1). Classification (NCBI taxonomy): domain Eukaryota; kingdom Metazoa; phylum Chordata; class Aves; order Charadriiformes; family Charadriidae; genus Ibidorhyncha; species Ibidorhyncha struthersii. The sequence goes on along the minus strand of VZSZ01011824.1, from coordinate 108,187 downwards.
CACACAGAAATGCCATTCAGCTTTGTCTGACACATCTCATTGAAACGGCTTCAGGTTCGAGGTGTGAGTTGCAAGAAACTTATGGAAATCAGAGTAGTAGAAAGTGGGGGTGCTTGATGTTACCCTCTTCATGGCTTGAGCATAACTCCATTCCCTGCCTTACCTGTGTTCACAGACCAGAGGTGTTTCCTGCAGCTTCCCAGATGACTCGCTCCATAACTTACAAAGCAATAACACAAATTATGGGTAAAGAAAAACCTGGTTAAACAAAGATTTATTGCTTTTTACCCTACTGCCCTGTTTCTTTGTAGTCTACCTCACCTTCTTTAGAGCTAGCTTGGATACCTCTACATGAATGATGCAGAAATATCTACAGTTTATTCCAAAAATGAGAAAAAGATGGGGGGGATGTTTTGTTCATTTACAACATAACAGGCAATGTACTTACCCAAGAGAAATGAAGCCCCCCAGGGACAGTTCCCCAGTGCACAGCACCAAGCTGGTTTCAATGGATGCCCTCTGCAACATCCTTGTCCAGCCTTTCCTCAGGATTGCCTAGGCACTGCTCCTTCAGACTATGACAGCGCTCAGTGAAGCCCCCTCAGTCCTCCCACTCCTGAGAGTCTCTGGTCCAAAAAGGGCTTCACACCAAAACTAAAACATCTGTCCTTTCATAAAGTTATGATTTCTATGAGATTTTGAAGCAAGGCAACAGTTATACCCACCAGTTTCTGGAGAGGTTTTACTAATTTATTTTTTTTTAATTAGACAAGTGGAAGAGGCAGCCAAAGGGCTTTTATACCTTTTTACAGAGCCGTGATAAATGCCACCAAAATCATAATAGCTGCCCGCTTCTTGTTTAAAGTGTTCTTGCTTGGCTTTAGAAAAGAGAAAACATCTCTTTAGTGTCATTTTGATCAGCACTGCCACCATCTGCACAAGCCCTAACTCATATACAGCAGGGATTTGCAGACAAATTTCAACCAAGGCGGCACCAACAGTGTGTTTTCAAAGCTGACAGAATCAAAGAATAAGGAATTAAACAAAGTGATTCACTGAAGAGCTGAATTGGCTGACCCATGTTACCAATTCATTGCTGCAAAGTCTTTCACAGAAAAGCCTGATAGGAAAAAAAAAAAAAAAAAAAAAGAAAACCTCAAATTAGGAAAAAAAAGTTTCCTCAACACAATCAGATCTGTTCAAAGGGAAAGAGACAGAGAAGGCATATGTGTTTATCTGGTGCATTGTTGAGCTGTAGCTCTTCTTCCAGACCCAATCAATACATTTTCTCCTTAAAGTCCCCTGTCCACTGTACAGAAGTCAGCTATGTTTGTTTAACAGCAGATAACCATCTTAATTAAACTACTGTATTGAAGCCCTGTTCTGAAATAGTTTTGTTTCCTCTGGTTTCCTCTGGCATTGTTTTCCTCGAAGGTGTCTCTTGCTAAACAGAATCTTTTTCTGTTTAATGAAACAGAGTAATGTAAATGCATGCTGTGATCTTTGTCCCCATGTAACTCCCACTCAAGTGAAACTAGACAGGACCCAGTTAATTAGTACAAGCCATTAAAACCAAAGAAAAACAGCATTAATGGCCAGCTTATTTATTTCTAAGCATCTCATTTCCACAGCATTGAAAACAATTGGAATAAAGTAAAACGGCACACATTTTTTATGTTTTGAGCATGGAGCCTGTGCACACTACTGGCAAACTCTTGCAGAAGACATAGTAACTTGAGAAGCAAGTCCTGAGTTACCAAGCAAGCTTTCCCAAGACCAGCATGTCCACTATGCAGGAATCCTCATAGCACAGACCCCTGTGCCACGTGTTGCTACTGGAGGGCAAAATCACTATGCCAGAAGAGTTATTGCAGCGTCATACCCAGCCAAGGCCAACTCCCAACATCAGCAATGCTTATCAACCCATATTGAATTCAGTAAAGATTTGCCTGTAAGAGAAGGCAAAACCCGACCCGACATGTGTATGTCACATCATACTGAAGAACTATAATTTCTCATACACATATTCTTTTTTTCTGATCCTCAATATGTACTGCATACCAATCACGTAACAAGTACCTATGGGCACATTTAGGGGCACAAAAGCATTATACTTTGCTTACAGTTCACAGCACACCTTACACAAACTCTTGGTAAGTCAAGAAGGTGAGAAAGTACTTTTGAAATTATGGAAAATTTGCTTTTCTGAGGAACAGTTTTTCACGTTCGTAGCGTCAGCACCTTTCTGTTCTTTCCTTTCTTTTCAAGAGGGCTATGAATAGGAGTTTTTCAGGAAAGAAATCTTGAGCCCTCCCCTCACCCTCTTTTTGGACATAGCTACAAAAAGTGCAGGGTCACATTCTTCCTCCAATTTCTTCCGTCTGCATGTTGCAGCTAGAAGGAAGGTCCTTCTTCAAGAAGGAACCCAAACACAGCAATCGGTCATTTCAGTTCACCTCTTCAGCAACAAGGAGCAAGAAGCAGCAGTACCAGTGGAAGAACCAAGCCAAGAGACCCACCAAAAGAAAAATACTTTTCACAAAGTCAGTGACTGGGACAAGCAATCGAGGGTACAGGGGTGTGAGATTGACAGTGCAAAGTATAGGACTGTGCCCAAGTCATGCCTTCTAAATCCAGGCATTTCTGTGTGAAACAAGAAGTGAAAAAAGCTAGCAGAATATTTCTGTTAAGAGCATGCTTTGATAGCTGCCATTTCGTTTCCCCAATATCATGCTTTTGCCACCCGAGAAACTGTAGGCTTTCAGGGCAAGTTAAGAAGATTGGCAGAAATTCTTACTCTGTCACTGGCTTTTCTTGAAAATTTACTCTGGCAAATTGCTAGGTTTTTCACAGTCACAACCTAAAAATAATGTGAAGCAGATTAAGGAAGACAACATAACCAGTTCTACAGAGTCTTAGTCAAAAATCCAGGTTAAATAGCTATCCTAGTGCACACTGTCCATCACTGATCACCCCAGCAGACACACAAATACTGAGGTGGGTAATACTTCTCCACACAGTTTTAGCATCAACCAAAGCAGGTGGTGATACCACAAAAGCACAGATTTCAGAGTAGGCATGTTCCACAATATCTGCGTGTTGCTTCTAACCCAGGGTTTCCGCTCCGCTCCTCCCTAGACCTCTGGTACCACACAGCATTGGAGACAGCAACCCAGCCTTCTCTCAGCCAAGAGTCCTCCTGCCCCACTTTGTGCTGATGCCAGTCTAAACATGGGCACGTAGCAGGGCCACCGCCTATAGACATTGGAAAATGGCGCAAGGAGGGCAATACAGTGAACTAAAATGTCACACTCAGATATTCATTTTATAGCACCTGGTCACTGTAGGTTTATTTTGGACCTGATTCTTGTATTGTACCTATTAAGGCTTTTGTGCACTAAATAGCAGGAAGAATAATAAACACGTCTTTGTTTAAAAAAGAAGTTGAATTTCCTTTTCTCAGCAGCCTTGAAGCTGTACAATAAATGTTTGCCAATCTAAACACAACATTTACTCATCTGTCCTTTACTGCAAGCATTTATGATCATAGAAATAGTTGGATATTCTTCAGCTGCTCCCCGCTCCAATTTGCTTTCTAATTAGTACTGATTCCAGGAAATTAGATGGCTAGACTTTTCAATACTATGCTTTTATATGCTGTGATATGATCAACAAATGTCTCTTTCTGGCCCTGGAATACTGCACCCATGCCTGTCCCGCTTGCTTTCCATCCATGGTCCAATGAGAGCAATTAGAAAATTAGTAAGCCTATTTGTATCCTAGTCATGCCCACGGGCACAGGGGAAGTATGGAGTCTAATGACGAAGTTTAAATAAGATCATACAGGACTCCCAGTATCTTGGTCGACCGCTGAATAAAGTTAGCTTTGTTCTCAGATACCACCAAGCTAACAAATTCAGTTCCACTTACAAATGAATGCAGATGGCAGATTTGCCTTGTTATCCTCCTACCCTTTCACATCTGCTAAAGAATCCCCCAGTTCTTCAAAGTCCTTTTTAATTGTGCCTAAGCTTTAATATGGTGAAATTCAAGTGAATTTTACAAATTCAAACTGGGCTCTGCCTTAATGGCATAGCATTTTCAATCCTTCATTTTTTCAAACAATTTCGTTTCTCTCTATTTTTCCCCTCTTGCCTTTCCACATGTTAAAAATGACTGTACGTTGGCCTAGAAACTTCCTAGTGTTTGAGGACACCTTAGGAAGCCCTAGAGACCAGATACTACTCCCAGCCGTCCAGCTCTCCCAGGATCCCAAATACAGGGAGAGCATTTCCAGTGCATCTGACCCAGCCCCCCCCCTGTGAGGGCCCAATAAGCTTGCTAATTCCCCATGCCCACACTGACTTGTGTGGCACCACTTACATGGCCCAGTAACCCAGGACATGACAGTGCAAAACGTGTAGACCTCTTAGGCTTTCAGTAGCTCTTTAGCAAGGAGTAATAATTCATTTTGAATGACAACGCACATAGAGATCATGGGGATTTATTGAGTGTAACCTACTGTAGTCTATCCATCAAAGTGACACTCAGTCGCTTACAAAGTTCCTGCGCTTACTGTACTTAATGAACACTTCACAAGTTCCTGCAGTATTACTTTTGCCTAACGGGAAAGCCTCTTATGTGATTCTTAAGGAGGCAGAGAAACTTCCCCAAGCAGTAAAGAGATCTGCCTGAGCCCTTGGCAATCACAGCACATGCTGATGTTTGATCAGTGCTGCTCATGTATCATTTCCCACTTGCTCTTCCCACAGCACAGTATATACTTTAAAATTAACATTTTCATGGCTATTTTGCAATGCAATCTCACGATGTGCTCCAGACCAATAGGGGAACAGTTTCCCTGTGTTTCTGACTGGCGGCTTCCCTTGAGTGGGCATCAAAAGCACAACTCCTGCTTTGCTTGAAATGTGAATGATTGCAATGATTGTTTCCTGTCTTTCCAGGGGGACAAACTCAGAGTCTTCTCATTTTCAGCCTTGTGTCTATCAACAGCCCTACAAATAAACAATATGTAAAAATCTCCCTGGGGTCAAACAACTAAAAATAAGAAGCTGCTTCACTTCCATTAAGCTGTTACTGCATACCCTTGGAGATGTCTCTCATCTTCCCTTCAACATTCTTTAAGTTCTGCCGTCCTTGCCTCTGGTTTTATTCTGAATGAGCGATTCTGTGACCACCCATTCTCCCTCTTAGTTCTGTAATAAAGTAGAGGATAACTCTTTCACACCCCCTAACTCTTATGCTGGCCACCTCTCATTTTCATTATTGGCAAGACAACTGCTGGGCCAAGTCAAAAATCCTCCTACCTACAAGTCCTGGAAGGTGACCAAAAGCTCTGCTTTTCCTCAGACTTCTGAACAACATGAGATGCAGCCTCTTGGGACAACATGCCAGCTTCAACAGTCCTTGTTCAAGTTTGAAATCCCTAGCAAGCCTCTAGCAGAGCCACAGTGTCCCTGCCCCAGCAGGGAAAAGCCTTGACACTGGCAGAGTTCAGAGACAAACTTCAAAGAGTAGTTGCCGTTTCATCTGAACAAGCACATACATCCCTACTATACACCCCCAAGCACCAGGAGAAGGATGGTCATTAGAGAGTTACCGGCACTGCTACTTAGCCCCGGAGGTCGACAGGCTCCTTTACCCACCCCTGCCACCCTACAAGCTCAAGACAAACCCAAATACTCCCACCACAGTCAAAATACCGTTCTCCTGAGGAAGGAAAAAATAAGCCTCTTGAATTGGAAAACTTCAGTTCTTTTCCAAATTTTTAGCAAGTCACAACAGTTTAATAAGGCAAAGACTTGTTTAATAAGACAAAGATGAGCAACACAGATGGCCTGAGAAAATGGCTATGTGGCCCTGCCCACTTAGCTTAGTAATTGACACTTGCTGAAGATGTCTCAGCAGCTTCTCTCTGTTCAATGCAGAGCATGGGCTATAAACAAAGGTGTCCGACTGAACAGCCTAATTACCGCTCATATTCCTCTGGCATCCGTACAAGCAGAACAGCTGTAACAGGGACGCTGTTCCCAGACTACCCTGTAGCCTTTGATCTAAACCAGGCAGATGTGATCTGACCGTCTCTCTGCTGCGTCCCCAAGTGTTTCTACCTACACTACCAAAACAAAGAAGAAAGAGTACACACTGCCACCATTATTGCCCTTCTCTAAAAGGCATCTGTCTCCTAAGATATTCTCTTTGTTCTATACAGATTCATGTACTTGCTGAGCCTGACTTAAGTTTGTGCCTAGCTGGTGTTTCACAGTTAAAATCCACCACAAAATAATTTGTCTGAGCACCTTCCAAATCCTCTCCATAGTCAAAAACAAAGGAAGAAGCACCTTTGTGGCGAAGGTTGTGGGCCTCTCCAGTCACATAAAAGATGCCAGCTAGAATAAGAATGTGCATGTCCTGAGCCAGAGAGTCTTTAAATATGCATTGAAACAATATTAATGTCACTGACCTGTCTGATCACAAGTGCAGCTGCTGCCTCAAACCATCTCGAAATTGTTTCTTCTGAGAACAAGTACCTGCTGCCTTTCACATCCTTCCTTTATCTGCAGAGGGGTGGGGGGAAGTTATTTACTATCAGATGTTCAGCTATACTTACTGTTTTTAATAAAAAAGGAAAATTTAAAAAGGACACTTGGTTTCCTCTTAATGGCCCCTGAAGCTTTATCATTTGAGACATTTGGCACCGGAGCTGAGGGGAAGTTTGTATTGCTGCTGTTCAGCTCCGCTTTGCCTCAGGTTAACTTCGTGTTCTGGTGCAGCTAATCTACTGTTTTTCCATGAGCACAAAATACTTGCTTTCCTTGGGGAAGAAAAAATAAAGACGAAAAAAAAAACCCACAAAACAACAAAAAGCCCCATATGTACAGAGACGGCAAAGATTACTTGTAACTGCCATAATTTAAGGGCAAAAAGAATCCTCTTATCTCACCTGCAGAGTGGATTTAAAAAATGAGAGCAGCAAGAGAAATGACTTGCTGAAAGGAAGTTTTGGAGGGCACTATTAGGGTCTAAAAACAGATTTATGTGGCCTCCATGCAGCTTTCTGTTATCTTATGTGCACTTTGGCTTAGACAGATATTGAAAAAGAAACTGGAGTGGATATGAGTTCATCACGGACACATGTTCAGTCATGCCATCTCTGCTACATGTTTATTCAATGCCCAGTAAAAGGGTAACTTCTCTCTACGTTAGAGTCCTAAATGTGAAATAGCTAGGACATTATCTAAATATTTGAGGCGGGAAGGAGATGCACACGTGTGTATTTCCAAATATACTATATCTGTGCTGGTAGAAATCATGCTGCAAAGGAGAAGGCCCGTTTCTCCATTCTTATCATCACCAGTCATTTGCTTCAACGCAAAAGGAGTGAAAAAACACTAGTTTGGTAATGGTGGTGCTACACACAGAATTATTCGTATAAGTATCTCCAGGTATTATTGGCTGGGAGCAAAACTCATTCTTGAGAGCATAAACTAACCCACGTCAATGTAAATACGTCAGTTCAGTGGCACTACTAGTGGTGCAGGCATACAAAACCAGGTACACTGGATGCACATGTTCTTCTATAAAGAAGATTTCTCACAATAGCAAGACTACATCACATCCACTATGTAAAGCACTGCTGCTAATAAAATAAATAGGTGTTTATACACACAGGTGTATATGGCCTGTGGCACAACAAAACAATTTTACCTCCAAATATCCCTGAAAGGGTTAAGCAAAACAACCCTTCGTGCATGGACAAGCCCTAAATAAGGAACACCTTTTCAGGAAGATGCCAGGCTACAATATTGGCATGCAATTAAGGAAGGTGGTAAACCCACTCATCTAACTGTGCAATTAGGATAATGTCACTTTCTATTTCCACATTGTAAAATACTTTGAGACCCTCAGATGAAAGCTCAGTACCAGCGTGAAGCATTTATACCTTCATCAATGAAGCAGATGGCATGTGGTATGCTTGTTCGTGTATGAACCCTGTAGTCATCGCTGTTATAATTAGTTAAGAGTCACCTCCTGCTCCACTGCAAGCTCTGCTGTTTGACAGCATTTGGTAGGGGCTGGCGCTTCCACAGGAGAAACTGTATCTTAGTGGCATATACTTACACTGCTTCCATACCTGTCGTAGCTGTGTAACTATGTTTTAAGAGTATTGTGCATATATGGTTTGAAACACAATGCAACAAAGGTGTACATCAACTAATGAAGACTGGAGGAGACTGTGAGAGGCCAACTTGTCCTTTGCTCTACACTGAGCAGGACCAAGTACTCATAAGCATTTCCCAACCAGTTAGTCTGACCTGTTTTAAAGACTTTCAGTGACAGAAGCCCATGTCTTCCTCAAGATGTGTCATTTTGTACTAGATATGAGTTTTTCTAATATCCAATCTCTATTTTCCTTGGTGAGATATATGCCCATTATTTCTAGTCTTCTTTCATAAAGATTTTTTTCCATCCAAGTCCTTTACTCTTTGCAGCTGTCTTTGTGTACTTGAAGATTATTGTATCAGGTACATTGTATTTTTTTTCATTTCACTGAGAAATACACAAAGCACCATGTACCTCTCAGCTCCCTCCATCTTTCTGCTAAAACTCCATGGCTGAATAAAAGGAACATTAGGAAAGAGAAATTAAAAAAAAATAAAAAAAAAATCAGGCATAGGACCTATCTTTCAAAGTAATTGCTGTTCAGCAGACCAAGGCTGGAAAACAAGCATAAATGTGTTCTAATTATATCAGCCCCAAGTTGTGTTTTGGGTTTATTCACATGAATGGGAATTACAGTGCTTCTGCCTTTGCCAACAGGAACAAAGCACCTTGAACCAGACACAGACATATCTAGCTAAATAAGAGTAAATATATTACTGATACTGACTGTGTGACAATCCATAAATAAGCACAAAAAAACCCTCCTTGAAACAAATTTGAGTAACTCATGTAAACGTCATCACACACAAGGACAAGAAGGAGGGTCAACAGCACTTCCCTCACAGCATGATGCATCCATGCAAACACTCAGGATTCCTTTTGCGTCTTAGAGCACCCATACCCTGTAATTAATTTCTAAATTATGGAGATTTTATACATTTAAGTAGTTCTTAGACAATAAGTCATTCACTTACAGGAATGTTACCTGTATTTGTAATTCAAGTCCCTCAGTTGCAATTATTACTTTTCTCCTAGAAGAAAAGAAGCAATGCCTAAGATAAAAGAGAAGCAGCAGCACTTTGCTCTGCTCTGTGTTTTACTGGATAATAATTCCTACAGTGGAGATTAATTGCTGGGCTGAATCAGGCAATAAGTCAGTTATGCCCAATATCTTGTCTCTGACAGGTACCGGCAACAGGTCCTCCAAAACCTCATAGACAGTCACACAGTAATGTTCCCACAGGGAATGTTTCTTCCAAAAGCAAAGCACTTAAGATTGGTTAACATTTTGAAGCAGAAGGGCTTAGATCTATAATACCTTACTTTATCCCAGCCAGCGTAGCTACGGACATTCACCCGAGTGGAATCCTCTCCAGTCAAATTCAGTACCTCAGTGATAGTGTCCAGAAGCAGCGAGTCTCACAGGTTAAAAAGAGGCAGTGAAAAAAAAAAGTAACACGTATTTTCATATAAATTGTCACAATTTCCTCCTTCACTTTACCAAGTTATCTTCATTTCTGAAATAACAATAAAGGGTTAAAAGAAAGATACAAATTATCCCTTTAAATATTTCCTTAGTTATATACTTTTGGTTTTCATTACAATCTCTTTGATCAAGTCCTAAAATTTCAACAGGATTTGAAAATCTCTCTGTGCCTGGACAGTTGCTGCTGTGTTTCCTTACAACTCTTCGATGTCTTTTCAGCAGTGAAAGGACCAGGAGTGAATATGGTAACAGAAGGAAAGCATTTGTGTAATTACTTTCCATATTGTTATCAACTGCTTTCCTAAAATATTTTACTTCTTAAATCCAAAGCTGTGTAAAGATCTACCTTTAGTATCTTGTGGGTAATTTCCTTGAATGATTTATCCGAGCATCAGGACCTCAGGAAGTTCTCTAATCTATCTTCTAAGCCAAGCACTGATCACCTTAACCAAAATCATGCCTTATTTGACTTGCTTGTTCTTAAAATCTTTAGGAAACAGAATTTAAAAGTTCTATGGATAGACAACTCCAGCGCTTAACTGTTGGAAAGTTTGTCTCAACGTTTAGACTAAAGTTTAGATGCAATGACCTTTTTGCCTCAGTCTTCACTGACAAGGGCTCTAACCACACTGCCGAAGTCGCAGAAGGCAAAGGCAGAGGCTGTGAGAATGAAGAACCACCCACTTCAGGTGAAGATCAAATACAAGTCCATCTAAAGCACCTGAAGGTACACAAGCCCATGGGACCTGATTAAACCATCAGCAGGTCCGAAGGGAACTGGCGGATGAAGTTGCTAAGTTGCTTTACATTATACTTGAAAAGTCCTGGCAGGCTGGTGAAGTTCCCAGTGACTGAAAAAGGGCAAACGTAAACCCCATTTCTAAAAAAGGGAAAAAAAGGAAGACCCAGGGAACTACAGGCCAGTCAGTCTCACATTTGTGCCTGGCAAGATCATGGAGCAGATCCTCCTGGAAACTCTGCTAAAGCACATGGAAAATGAGGTGGCAATTGGTAACTGCCAACACGGCTTCACCAAGGGCAAGTCATGCCTGACAAATTTGGTGACCTTCTATAATGGGGTTACAGTGTTAGTAGATAAGCAGAGAGCAACAGACATCATCTACCTGGACTTGTGCAAAGCATTTGACACTGTCCTGCATGACATCCTTGTCTCTAAATTGGAGAGACGTGGATTTGATGGATAAGGAACTGGCTGGACAGTTGCACTCAAAGGGTTGCAGTCAATGGCTTGATGTCCAAGTGGAAACCAGTGATGAGTGGCATTCCTCAGGGGTCAGTACTGGGACCAGTGTTACTCAGCATCTTTGTTGGTGACATACACAGTGGGACTGAGTGCATCCTCAGCAAGTTTGCCAACAATACTAACTAAGCTGTGTGGCATGGTGGACACTCTGGAGGGAAAGGATGCCATCCAGAGGGACCTGGACAGGCTGGAGAGGTGGGCCCATGAAAACCTCACGAAGTTCAACAAGGCCAAGTGCAAGGTCCTGCATGTGGGTTGTGACAATCCCGAGCACAAATACAGGCTGGGTAAAGGATGGATTGAGAGCAGCCCTGAGGAGAAGGACTTGGGGGTGTTGGTTGACGCGAAGCTTAACACAAGCTGGCAATGTGCGCTCAGAGCCCAGAAAGCCAACCACATCCTGGGCTACATCTAAAGAAGGATGATCAGCAGGTCGAGGGAGGGGATTCTGCCCCTTTACTCTGCTCTCCTGAGATCCCACCTGGAGTACTGCATCCGGCTTTGGAGTCCTTAGCAGAAGACAGACACAGACCTGTTGGAACGAGTCCAGAGGAGACCCACGAAGATGATCAGGGGGCTGGAGCACCTCTCCTATGAAGACAAGCTGAGAGAGTTGGCGTTGTTCAGCCTAGAGAAGAGAAGGCTCCGGGGAGACCTTATAGCAGCCTTCTAAGTATCTGAAGAGGGCCCACAAGAAAGCTTGAGAGGGACTTTTTACAAGGGCATGCAGTGATAGGATGAGGGTTAATGGCTTCAAACTGCAAGATGGTAGATTTAGATTTGATATTAGGCAGAAATTTTTCACTGTGAGGGTGGTGAGGCACTGGAACAGGTTGGAACAGAGAAGTTGTTGAGGCCCCATCCCTGGAAGTGTTCAAGGCCAGGCTGGATGGGGCTTTGAATAACCTGGTCTGGTGGGAGGTGTCCCTGTCCATGGCAGGGGTTTGGAACTAGCTGATCTTTAAGGTCCCTTACAACCTAAACCATTCTATGATTCTATAATTTTCCTTACCGCAATTTAAACCCATCACAGTATGCCCTGTTTGTATGCTATCACCTACCTGTAGTGTAAACAACTCCTCCTAAAACAGATTGTCTTATGCACCCTTGCTCTAAGCGTTTTGGCCACTAAGTGGTTTCAAATGACGATTAAAAGCACAGTGAGTAATACAGAGCAACTTCTACCCGCCGTGAGCACAGCATTGTCCATGAGCACAGCATTGGCAGTGATGTGATGGCTGCAGAGTTAAATACACACCATGACCTGACCTCCATCCAAGTGCAACTCTGTGCACTGCCTTCTAAGATGACCCGCAGAGATCCACACCCTCTGGACACCACACTTGCAAGGGCCAAACCTAGGATCTTCAGTGCTATTCAGTGGAAAGCCAGACTCAATCATTGGCCTGAGCAGTGAAACTAATACGAAATTCATGTTGTGCCTCTATCTTCCTCTGTCACCAAGTACATCCTGCCTGCCTGGATTGTTTTTAGCATACATAGCATATTTAATACAAAGAGCAGAATTGTTGGGGCAAAAAATAATCTCAGATTGAGGCAAAAATAGTTCATTCAGGATGATGTCAAAAAGACTCGTTTTTATTTTAAGTTTTCTGTCTCTTCAACTCCTCCTTATTTTTTTAAATTAATGGATCAAAGAGTCAAAAAAAAAAGTTGCTTGGCATTAGGAAAAGATAGCATCTTCTTTCAAGAAACAACGTGTTCCTTAGAGAATATCAAAAGAAAGTACTTTGACTTTCTCAGAACACTTTGTTCAGAAATAAAAGGGAATGACAAAATGGTCACAGAAAATGTAGAAGATCCTTTGTCACCAAATGTATTCAGACACAGCATTTGGCAGAAAACGTGTCATAAGAAGGAAGTCTGCCAAGCTTCCACGTTGTGGTTCAGGCTCCATGCTCACGCTAAACAGGAATGACACTTCGCTTTTCAAGACCTAGATTACCGTGCAGCCAGACAAACAGACAACGAAGAAATAAAGTCACTTACCAGCCACAGTTGCTGTTGTTCTGGAGTTGTTCAGTTACTCCACATAGACATCCTGCGGTCTAGATGGTATTTCTATGTTGACCTTTGAGCCCTGTGCAGTCCACTTGCCTTACATCAGCCCTCCATGCTTTAGAGTCGTCTTTGTCTCCTGTGTGTAGTAGATATTTCCCCAAGAAGCTTTATACCATCATCCAAAGCAAAGCAAGGGCTGATGGTTACCAAAGTGCAACCATATTTTAAAGTGTGCTGTATTATTATTATTATTTATGTATGTACATATACTTATGGGTTATTGGTAAGTTTATAGGAGACATCAGTGCAGACCAAAACAGGAAAAAACGCGAGACTAGGCTGTCCTTCTGGGACACTCTGATAGTCTTTAGAAGAAAGTAATTATATTACACTATGGTATTGCTATTTTTTCAGCATATTCCAAATGGAAGTGAGACACTGTCAAACACCTGATAAGGCCTTAACAATTACAAAGCTCCTTAAATATTGATGTGAGTTGAATGGGTCTTTTTTGTTTGTTTGTTTGTTTATCAATGTTTTACCTTTTATTACTTTGAGAGTACTCAAACATGGGAACAGGAGCAGGATGTACTATTACATGGGTGAAACACCAGAGAGAGCAATATGAAGAATAAATTGAAATCCAAATCTCATACACAAATTATTATTAACACTAATTTCTGCATATTACAAAGCAGCTTCTTTGCATGTATGACATTGCCTTTTGCACCCAAACATGACTTTAATTAAGATCTAACTTATTCATGACTATAATTCAGATCTAACTGCTAGTATAGTCAAATGAGTGTAATTAGTCCCAGAGGGCGTATCTAAGAGAACTAGGTTTTCCTTTTTATCTCTACATTTAGGCAAACACAATAGATGCTGGAAGATCAGTCTGAGAACATGGAAATGTAAAGAGCTTTACGGAGCTGGTGGGGAAATTCTAAGCAGAAACATTGTTAAAAAGGACTTTCATAAAGGCTGATTTGGTTTAATTTGTTCTTGCAGACTATGCAATCGGAGTGAAACAATGGAGATGATTAACCAACATAAAGCTGATAAACAAGGAAGTCATTACAAAAAGTTTATTAAGAAATAGAGCCCTACAAGTTTGTTTAGCCCATTCACATACTACTATAAAAAGGATTAATGAGTGGGTATTCATTTTTGTTCCTGTCCTGCAGAAACTACAAATAAACCAATCTCCTGCATAAGTTGACACTGACATAACCAAGTCAGAAGCAAGTTCTACCAAATGCTCTGTATTTATCAAGCATTTATTATCCTGGTGTCCCGATCCATAGCATACTCTGCCCAGAAGGCAAAATAACAAAGACAAATCAGTCCATATGATTTGTTTTTTCTTCTAGTATATCATCCAACCCCTACAGCTGCTTTGCTTTTCACCAAGCTGCTTCTCCCCACCCACTTCGCCGCACCTTTGTCCCTTATCCACAAGGCACTAACTTCACTCTCCCCTGCCAAACCACTCCTCATCCTGAAAGGAAGCTAATGGAAACTGGTTTTGCAGCAGGGACCACCTCGCTTCCCAGCTGCTCCATTCTCAAAACAGATTGTGAGGCAGATTGCAAGGAACTGCTGCTCAGGCCCAGCTTAAATCTTCATGTGCTCTGCCATGACTCTGTTCTTTGCAACCCACTGGTTCAGAAGACCACACTTTCATTGTTGTACCCTTAAACTGTCCTCTGGATTGGTCACTGGTTATGTCTGAACTGCAAGGTGAAGCGTGAGCTTCCACACACTGAACCCTGCCGACTGGTGCTCTTCTGACTTTCACAGCTGACTTTTAACCTATCTGTAGCAGGGACTCAACAAGGTGCTTGAGGTCTCCATGCTGTGCTTGAGAAAAGCCAAACTCAAGAGACCTTCTGGTGGAAAAGACCGTGACATGCCCACCCTAACGTGCCCTCTGGTCCAGCCAGAGGACTGAGAGCTAAGGCACTGAACATTTTGCTGGTCTTACCAGAGACAAAGCAACTTCTTAGTGCATGCACTGTCACGTGCAGTCAGCCAACTTTGGTCTTCAGAGTGATGCAGCCCTGGGCATCACTATGTAGATAACAGCAACTATTTTTTCTTTTTATATTCAGTGCAGAAGAAACTTAACATTTCCCAGGAATAAATCCACCAACTCAGTTCCCAAAGTTCAATGACAGACAAGCACTGCTTTTTAGAAACATGCGTATGTTCTTAATACTCATTTGAAGTAAATAGGGCTTGGTACGTGCCTAGTTTCACTGACTTCTCTTAGTATCTGTTAGTGCAACTTGGTTTGAAATGCTTCCCAGTGAGAAGAAAAACAAATACAGTCAGTTTCACAAGGAAAGAGGAGAGTTGTGCTCAGAGTCTAACAATGGCAGCTAACGCACGAGGCTCATAAAGCTATGCTCAACTGATGCGGTGCCTTTGTGGGAGGCATGGTTAAATGGTTGCTATGTGAACTTAGACTGTTTTTGATAAAAGTTAGAGAGGTTATTTTTAAATTGTATTTCAGGATACATACATACCAAAAAAAATGAAGACTTCTTAGCCCGTGTTTTGGAGTGCACTCTGTTAACCACGTGATAAAAATCAAAGTTTGATTCTGCTCTCAGCATGCTTTTCCACCTGTGTGCTTCCATCATTTTCACTCATTTTCACCTTTGTATGCAAAAAGACAATCAAACTCTCAAGAGAGTAATCATTTCTTTAATTGCTTGCCATTTGTCACAAGGTCTCTGTTAAGAATAAGCGTGACAGGTATTCAGTCAGTCATGAACACAGTACAATTATTTTGATCTCAATCCCAACCCAGAGAAGAGCATTCAAAGTTTAACAGGGAGATGTAAGGCTTACTTAATTTCCAGAGGCATTTCTGAATTTTTGCATCCCACACAACCCTACCAAGAAAAGACAATGACACTTTAGGAGGAGGTAACTGGATTGTGCTTACTAAATTGCTTTTGACTCAGTGAGGTTTCAAGGTGATGTACTGCCTCAAATGACAGAAATATTTTTTTCTAAGAAATGTACTGAACAAAGCATACGTGAGGTTCTTCACAGTAATTGACCCTACACACTGCTAAAGAAAAGCTGTATCTGAAACAGGACTAAGAGGCTGAGATATCAAAAATGCCATTTACATTGCCACTTGCAACAAGTTCAAGAGGAGGCTGTACTCCACACATCCTTTATCAGGGGTTGTACAACAGCCATAATGCTTAGCAGACACTTGTGTACATAATAATAGTAGTCTACTGCTCGATATGCAAACTTGAACAGCTTGTGCATGCTGCATAATGAAAGACAGTGGAGAGTAAAAAATCTGAGAAGAAATAAAAATCTATTAGATTATCTATTTCATCCCCTTACCACTATAAGATTTCACTCTATAATAATTTCATATCATTTATTCTAGTCTAGTTTAAAAGTGCCTGGGGTCAAAAAGCTTCCCCTGGGATATTATTCACAGCTTGATAGATCTCAGTATGAGGAAGCATTTCCTAATACACAACGCTCATGTTTCCCTTTGAAATTTCATCCCATTACTCCTGGGCACCCACCCGAAATCAATATTTCTTTTCCTTCCTTTATTTGTCACCTTTGAGTTTCAGCAACCCATTCCTCCTGCTCCCGTTTAACAATCCCTTAACATGCAGCAGTCTAATCTCTTCTAGTAGCATAAATCGACTCCTCTCAACACCTCCGTTTCTCTTGCCTTTCCCCCTAAATGGTTCATAACCCTTAGCCAAGTGCGGGGTCCCTTCTGCCGGGCAAAGAGGGGTTCCGGGGACCCCCGGCTTCAGCCCAGCCCTGCTTCCCAGCCACGGCCATCTCCAGCCGGGGTCAGGGTCCTTCACCTTGCATATGTATTCCGCTTCTTTGCATAATGTGCAATGCAAGGGTATAAATACATATGTAAACCCCTGACTGCAGATTTATTCTTAACATGGATATATAGGCCACGTGCCGATTCGGGCAGCTAAAGAGCAGTAAAAATAGGAATTAAATCCACTTTTTCTTCCCATGCATTTTGCTTAAAGGCTGGCAGGTGGCAGTGCATCCTTAGGAACGAGCAATGAAAATGCGGCCACTGTAATTGCTATTTATCATTTGTTGTTGGGGAGGGGTCCCTTTATCTTTTCTCCTTCCCCTTTCTTTTCACATTTCTTCCTTTTGGTCTTTTTCTTTCTCTATGTTTTCCTCCCTAATCTCAAATAATTAAAAAAAAAAAAAAAACAAAAAAACTCCTTCAGATCCTGACTGCACATGTTCAGGTATAATGTCATTTTTGGTTTATTCCTAAAAATGCGTTCTCCCCATGGTCATTTGAAAAAGTTAACCTGCAAGGTCAGTGAGAGACACTGAAATTAATCAGGCTATTTTAGACAAAAGCTGAGAGGACAAGGAAATCTGAATCAACAATCTTGCTGATGCAAAGGCTATCAGGCAGCTAGCTCCAGTCTGCCATGGAAATATGCATTGCTGGTCTTTGATAAAAAGAGTAAAAACTTATCTGGTTTCTGCAGGAAGCCCGGATGAGACCGCATACACTGCAGGAGAGGAGAAAAACAACGCTGATACCATTTGTGTGTTGTCTCACCTCAGGCAGGGAGGGCAGCCCCTGTTTTGGGTAACGTAGACGGCTTCTCAGGGAGGATGACAGGACACCCCAGCAGCATTTGCTGAAGCAGAGACCCCCCCTTCCCATGCACTGCGGGCTCTGAGGAACTTTTTCAGCTTCGTTCCCGGGCCCCAGCAGTGAGTGGTGGGATAAGGAAGAGCCAGACTGTCAGCTGAAAGGGATGTTACGCACAGGGCTGCGGAGCCAGGGCACTCCTGCTGCCCCCAGTTCAGCCCAGGGAGGCTGTAGGAAAGCAGAGGACTAAGCAGCTTCTGACACTGCCCCCAACTTACATGACTGCAGCGATACCCAAAAAAGCCCTGTGTGCGTTTAAGTCACCTCGCTTCTCACCTTCCCCATCTTGGCTATAGTGTAGGAAGCCAGTGCTTGACTACTGGGATGGTGACATGAAAGGCCAAAAGGAGATGGGGCAGCAGTTGTGGGCAAAAGATCTCAAGGGCTGGCTTTCTGTGGATGGAGGAATCCAGTGGGATCATGTCTAAACAGGAAGATGTTGGAAGCAAGCTAGGCACAAACAGGAGAAGAAATGGCACATGACCGTATGGCAAGAGTAGAGGGGTGTCCAGATGGAGAAGTGAGACCAGAACAGAAGCCCATGGCAAGAAGCCGCCCCCTCCTCCACTGGATGCTGAGCCCATCCATGGACAGGCAAGCTGGCACAGCACCTGACTGCTTGAGACAGCAGCACGGTGGGGAGGGAGAAGGTGAGACAGGCATGGCTCCTTTGCTGCAGGCAGTCTCTCATCTCTCATCTGTACAGCCTTTTGCTGAGAGAGAGATTCACATGGGTGACTCTCGCCCCCAACACCACATGAGCAAAACGCCTTGTTTTTCAGGCGTGCTGCTGCCTCTACCCTAGCCCTGACCACCCACCTTTCCAGACACAGCTTTTTCCTCCCTGTACTCAGGGCAGAAGTGGAGGTTGGCTTCAGGAGCAGAGAGAACACACACTGATCCCCAGAGTCCCAGTGACGACCCTCCCAAAGCTGCTGCCATCCCACCAGCCCTGTGGACCTCTTCTTCCCTTGCTCCCGTCAAACTCCAACAAAGCCAACAGTCTATGACCGAACCCTCCCAGCCTTCTAGGGAGCCCCCTGTTCACTCACCCTGCTCCACAGCCCTCCCCAGCTCTCCTCTCACCCCAGAGCCCACAGGGAGCACCGCCTGCTGCACCGCTCCCAGCCCACCACTGCCAAGCTGAGCTCTGCCCACCCTGCCAAAATGCCTTCAGCCTTCTCTGGCTGCAAAAATTACTCTGGTCATTTGTATCTTTTTAGGATTATTAGCTCATTGCTGTTGCCTCTTGGTTATGGCTATGAAAGACCCTTAACCTTCAACTTCTTCATCTTTGCACTGCGATGCAGGCTCACATTTCAGTGTTTCTAATTATGAACCATTATCTTATTCCCTGGTTCTTCAATATAGTCCCGATCCCAAGTCAACAGAGGCTTTCCTCTGGCTGCAGTGCCTTCTGGATCAGACCCACAGTCCTGGCACAGCAGCATCTAGCACACTGTGTGGTAGTTTGAGCAAGCTGTTATCCAAAGGGAGTTGAGAAGAAAATGGCCAGTAATGTTTGAGGGCAGGGGCAGAGTGTTATGGAAGAGATCAGCAGTGGGAATTTATAAAGCACTGTGAGGTAGAAAGCAACAGCTCCCTGATATTGTTCAGACGTCCCTTGCAAGGAGATTCAAATGTGGACAGCGTGGCTAAAAATATGTCCAGCTTGGCCAAATAAGCACATAGGCGACAGACCGGGCAAGAACAGAGGGAGAACTGGAATGAAAATCAGGACTAAACACCGAGGAAAAAAAAAAAAAAAATAATCCCCAGACAGACCATTGCTTAGCTGCTGGAATACTCTCCAACAAAAATGAATGCCAAGCTATCAATTGGTATACTTAAATGCAGATTTGGCAAAGCACCAATAAATACTCTATTGGGAAAAATTCTACAGTGACAAGGCTATGGATGCTCTTACAAAGACTTTTCAACTCTAGGCTTTGTGACTTTTAGGGTACTAAATAGAAAAATGACAATCCTTCCCTCCTATGAGATAAAAACCAAAGGAGCCATGCCAAATTACTGTACCATATATGCAAATATCTGAATGCAAATTATGTTGTTATCCTTGTCTATACTCCCAAGGAGCCATAGCATCTTTTAAGCTCTTTCTTCTTCACATACAGTGGATGTAGCCAGCCGTGACAAATTTGTGTTTTCTTTTCTGAGAAGTAATACACTGTATTCCTCAGTGGCAGAGAAGTGAATGGAGCTGCCATTTACAAAATTTAAATGTTTACACCCAGAGGGCAATTAAGTCAGTTTTATATGATAATGTTATAAATGAAATGCTAATAAGTACTGTAAATGGCCATGTAATCACATCCCGTCATTTGCCAATTATTAAGCGGGAAAAAAAAAAGCTGAAAGGCAGCTGTAGAGCTGAAGATGACGTACTACTATAAATGAGCAAATGCAGGTACTCTGTAACGTGCAGCCCTGACAGTGGCATTTTATAGCAGGAATTCAATTTTCTAAGCAATGTCTGATTTCACCTTTTATTATCATGTCAGTAGTAATAATAATTTGCTCTGACACAGGCATTTTCTTACAAGGATCGCCAAGGGATTTATAAAGCTGGAAGCTGGGATTTCAAAGGAACTGGAGGGCATACCTACTACCTCAGCAGCTGCACAGTGCTCAGGGGTGGCTTTACCTGGGCTCCCCAGGCTGCGGTACAACGCTGTGCTCCAGAAACTGTTTAGATGCTTTGTTGTGCAATTGTGTCCCCATGAGAAGTCCTCAAGCAGAACTTATTTGCTACACCCCTGTGCCTAAAGGGTTTCCAGACTGTCCCTCTTTCTACCACTTCAAGGGGTAAGTTCTGCCAGTTCTCAACAGCTGTAGGGACTTACCTTCAGTAAGGGCTCAGACCCTTAAGTTTTAAGGGACTTCAGTGAAGTTTTTCTGAAAGTCATAGATTACACTAATTCAGTCTGTGAACTTCTTTCCACATGAAACCTTCTTAAACAAACCAGACTCTGGCCACAGAAGACTCACCTCATGGAAAAGAGTATGAACTGCATATTGAACTATGAGGAACTACTGTTGACCCCATTACACACATGGGTAAACAAAAAGCAAAGCCCACATCTGACCTCTTCTCCAAATCAAGCCTTCTCCCAAAGACTCAGGCAGGGCCCTGAATCACTTCTGCTAGCACCAGTCAGTTGCCACAAAAGCTGCTCATCAATTCGGTGACCAAAGGTCAGAATGTCACTTGGTCTGAGACATTTTCCCGAGCAATGTTTGAGTGGCACTGGGTAGGGAAATTGTTGGATTATTGAGATGAGACAAATATAATCAAGATTCAACAAACTAACAATTAAACGGATATAATCTCACCATATCTATGACAGCATGAGCTCTTAAGTAGAACAGAAGGCACCTTATCTCAGTCCTAGGGTTCACCTATGTGAAGACACTGTTTCCCAAAGCCAGAAGGGTTTGTGCAAAGCAACCGACAAAGCAGGGCAGGAAAACCTTCCACACTGGTGCAGGACTGTGTGATCTGTCCACAGCAGCAGACACCCATTTTTGCACCAAAAATGCAGGTTCAGATGCCACGGTGCCAACCTGTCTTTTTTGCTAGTGCAGCAAAAGAATTGTCTTTTCATCATAATGAGAACTGGGTCAGGCACTTTAAAGCCGTAATGCCTTCTTCAAGCCATGAAAAGCCACATCGGATATCAGAATGCAGAAAATTTGAAAATAATACCTCTGACATTCATTCCTTCAGCCTTTGAGCCCTTAAGGATCGTATTTTCAAAATCCTCTCCACCACTGAAAAAGATCAGGAACTTTCTAAACAAAGCCCGACAATCTCACCTACCCATACAACTCCAGAAAATGAAACTTTTTTTTTTTTAACTGACAAGAATCATCAGATGTATAACAACACAGAGCTGGCAAAACTGTCCATAGGTAAAGACCAGGAGTGAACAGGGAGCCTCATGTTCAGAGCTGCACCAGAAGACAGCAAGTGAAATAGGAGTTACACTATCCCAAGAACTATACCAGTTATATACTTACGCTGTTTCACAAATTAAAGGCCTTCAGAGACTCAAGACAGTTTTGTATCTGAGAATCTAGGACAGGGTAACAAAACTGGCAATACTATTGTGTTATATTTCTCAGGCTGAACTAAACTATAGTACTTCTGACTGGGCTTTGCTAGTCAGACTCTGAATTTTCTACATTGTCTTCCTTTATGGGTATTGATCATGAGCACTGGCCAGAAGACTGCAATAAACATGCGTGATAAACAAATATAACTACTGTATAGGAGAAAATTACTTGACATTGATGGTAATTAGCGGGCAATTTCCATGCTTATATTTGGTTTGAGTCAAGACCATGAAACATTTTTTTGTTCCCGTTGTGATAGATGAAGCATGACAGACAAAGCAAGTCAAGAACTTCACCTCTGACTGTCTAAAAAGATAAAAGTCCTACAATTCACTATGCAAAGTATGTCATTATACTTTATACAAGTTGGCAGGTTTGGGGAATAAGGTAGCAAAGATTCTTAAAAAACACAGAAACTACAAATCATGTCAGAGGAGTCCATCTGCCCACCAACAGCCAGTGAACGAGATATTGGTACACTCTGGTCATGAAGCCTCACCTGTTTTAGCAGGCAAGTAATCAAATCTGCAGCACTTGTAGTCTGGATGAGTAAGAAAAGGGTGAACAGCCCCGTGGCAACCCAACCTTAAGTCTGAGGCTGGTTTTGACCCTCACTGGCCCCATGAGCAAGGCAAAACGTGGGCAAAAAAATGTTTAAAATTCACCTTTACATTTTGCCTGCACTCGCACAGGCACCCTGGACACAGCTGAAGGCTGTGCTCGGTGTCTCGATTACACTGACAGGCAGTGGTTTGAGCGCACATTTGATCTTTGGGTTTTGCCTCCCAACGCATAAAGGGAAATACGTCTCTTCAGTGGACTCCGTACATGCCCTTACCTACCAGTACTACATGAACTCAAATCCATGAATACTACCCATAGGACTACAGACAAAACATTGGGGTTTCATTTTTCCTTCCAGTTCTCCTCAGCTTTAATTCATCACCTTCTCTCATCATTGTATATAGTAATATGAAAAATGAAAAACCAGGAACCTCAGACAAGTGTTTGAAAGACCAGCACCACATTCACCACCTGACTTAACGTGACCTGCCAACATGACCAACCCAATACGCTCAATATGCTCTCCACTGGCATGCTTTTTTTACCTTCGGGGCCCAAAGTCTGGCTGAGTTTGTAATTATTATTTGTTATAATTATGCACAGCCAAGGCTTCTTTAGCAGAGCCCTCTTGGCTGGAGAGGAGCAAGGGTTTTGAAAGGCAGCATCTCAGTGCTTACCCTCTCTTGTGGTTTAACCCTAGCTGGCAACTAAGCACCACACACCTGCCTGCTCCTTTACACACACACACACCCCGGTGGGATGGGGGAGAGAATCAAAAGACTAAAAGTGACAAAACTTGTGGGTTGAGATAAAGACAGTTTAATAGGTAAAGCAAAAGCTGCTCACGCAAGCAAAGCAAAACAAGGAATTCATTCACTGCTTCCCACGGCAGGCAGGTGTTTGGCCATCTCCGGGAAAGCAGGGCTCCGTCACGTGTAACGGTTGCTTGGGAAGACAAAATGCCTTAACTCCAAACCATCTCCCACTACCTTCTTCTACTCCCAGCTTTATATGCTGAGCATGACATTACACGGCATGGAATATCCCTTTGGTCAGTTGGGGTCAGCTGTCCCAGCTGTGCCTCCTCCCAACTCCTTGTGCACTCCCAGCCTGCTCACTGGTGGGGCAGTGTGAGGAGCAGAAAAGGCCTTGACAGCTTAGCGACAACCGTGTGCTATCAACACCATTCTTATCCAATATAGCACTATACCAGCTGCTAGCAAGAAAGTCAACCGCATCCCAGCAAACCATGACACCTTCAGAGGAACTACCAGAACAAAGCAGGCTGTGCTGAGGAAAGGAGCAGCGGGCCACATGTGTACCCTCCGCCATAGCTCGGGGAAGCACACTGACAGCCAGGAGTTCACGGCTGCAGTTTCTGCTGGAGGACTGCCTGTAGCAGACACAGTATGGAAAGATACAGGACAAAGAGCTGTGGTGTGTTTGGCCTAGCGTGTGTAAAGCACTCTGAAGGTGAAAATCATGAACAAGAAATGGGAAACAGCAGTGGCAAAGCTGCACCCGCACAATATTTGCTCACTTCACACTCAGCAACAGCTTTTTAAATCCTTCCCCCCACTAGAGAGCCAACTGCACATAGAGGAATATAAAAAATCACCTGCATTTCCTGTACAGTGTTTAATACCCGCATTACTCTGTCAGTATGTGGACTTGTTTTCTACTTGAAAGCTTTCCAATTTCATCCTGCATGAAACACTAGTAAAGTTACAGAAGGAAGCAAATCCCAAGGAGTTTACATGATCTGTGTGTATCAGAAGAACGTCCCAGCACATTAAATGGGGAAGCCAAGAATCCAGCAGGGATATCAAGCAACTGATTTGCTTAAGCAACAGAAGACAAATGGGAGGAAATTTCAAACAGGTGGAAGGGATGGTGTGCATGATTCACACAGCTAGGAAGAGTGGCTTAGCACCTCTCTCATGCAGACAGGAAAACTGAAAAATTACTTTTGTAAAACTTATGTAGGAGGCATCCACGTCAGAACACAATTCACACATTAAATATGACATTCTCAAAATGGGAGAATTCCCCTTCCACCAGTTTCCCCTGCCTTTCACTGCCTCCTGCTGGTAGGCATCCAAACCCAGCTCAGGGCCCAAAGGCAACCAAGCTGTCCTGGGTTAACGCGTCGTCAGAAAGGATCCTGAACACTGAATTCAGTGAAATGGCTCAAACTAATGGCGCAGGGGTGAGACAAGAATCGGGCTCACCATTCAGTGTCTTCTTCTGCAACGTTAGCTGCAAGTAAAAGAAATAAATGCTGTAACACTCAGTTTTACTCACAAAAGGAAATACATATGGCTCGGTATGCTCAAGGAACAGAACTGTTACATAGAGAAATGCTATTTCTACGTACTGATATTATTTTTCAAAATGCATATTTTTAATGGAACAATGCAGAATAGCAAGATATGCATAATATGCATAAAATGTGTAACAGATTCATATTTTCAGTGGCTGAAGAAGCATTCAAAATTATCTTCATTTCTCCTGAACACAGTTCTAGAATAACTACAAAATATTTCATGCACTCAAAATACTTCTACATTCTTGAAACGCAGTCTGCCCTAGGTATAAATGTCAGAAGAAGTTTAAGGTGAGCAATTATAACTGAGCTCCACATAGCCAGTAGCCAAAGTACAAAAAATATGCAAGACCACAGGGTTTTAGAATGAGGGAAGAAATATATTGTTTTTATTAAAACGCATTAGGATCTCATTTGTCTAATTCCCACTTTAATGATGCAGCCTCTTGGCAGAAAAATAGCTTTTCCATTAGTTAACCTGATTCCATTGAGGGTGGATTTTTTTCTAAACAGAAAAGCTTTAACACCAAATTGATTTTTTTTCCTCTATTCAAATGAAAAGCACAAACAAAGATCTTTTTTTGTGGGAGTATTTTTACTGGGGAGAGGGATTTTTGTCTGTTTTTTTTTGGGGGGAAAGGTTTTGTGAAATGGATCATCAGTAATCTAAGTTACTTCTAATTGTAGCAGCCTATTTCCATGAAATTATTCCTGAGTGAAACATAGTTTTATTCCAATGGAAAAATAACTGTTGCAATGCCTCATTTATTCCTATTGATTTGAAAAGCAGCCAAAAGATCATTGTCTTGAACCTTTTGCAAATTTGTTACATAGCAGTAAGTTATTGACATAAACAGTCTCAATATTAAACTACTAGAAATTGAACTCTAGGAAGCTCTATTGAGCCTTCTTTGACCAAGAAGAAAGTCATGAAGTTGGGAAAGTCAAGATTTTATATACTTAGCTTTTCCTCTTCTAATTCCCCCATAAACTATTTAATACATTATTTCTCTATGTTGTGTGTTTAAACGGAGCAAATGCTAGAACACAGTTTTCATCTCAAAATTAAGACATGATTTAAAGTTATCAGCAAAGATATATAGAGTCCTCTTTACTCTGGGTTTAAAGAAGCACAGATAGCATAATTATTAATAAAGAAGGAAAGGAAGAAAACTAGGGAGTGGGGAGAAGGGTGTGAGGATGGAAGGAAAGGCAAGGAGGAGCAGGGAAGGCAGGGCAGGAGGAGCGGCAGTGGCAGCTGAGGAACTTTTCCAAGCCAGAGGCAGAAGATGGAGGTAAACAAGCAGTCTGAGCAAAAGCAGTATGTCAAGCCCCAGACACACAGCACCACTACTTCTACACTCCATTCCTAATGAGAGTTAACTTGCTGTGACATTATAGCATTTCTCACGTTTTGACATATCAGTCAGGACCCACTTTCTGCACCATTTAACTCATTTCAAATGCAGTTTTGCAAACTCACTCATCAGGAAGTCTTTATATTTTCACACGTTTAGTTAGCTACAAAGGGGCAGAGATGAGATTAAAATTCCCACGAAGCAAATGTTTTTGAAAGATACAGCTGTTCAGAAGCACAACCAATTGTGGAGCTTCTTATCAAGTTATTATGAGAAGTAGGTCACTGCAGCTCCCACTATTCAAATGTCATCCCTTCCTTCCAAGAATCAATCACTGCTAGGTCTTGGCTAATAAAAGGCAACTCTCCAGCAAAGGATAAAAACAGAGAGAAGCAATTTCCTAACACATCAATGGCTCCTCGCAAAAGCAGTACTGACTTTGCGGTATCTGCTGATAGATAATTGTTATAAGAAGTAGGAGTGTAACTGGGAAGATATCTCTCTTCAAATAACACTTCTGAGTCTTTCATACATCATTTAATGTTTAGGGAAGTTTGTTGGCTTGAGTCAGCTATCGCTAAGATGTTTTTCTTTTTCCTTGTACAATACCCTCACTTTTATTCTTAAGCATGGATTAAGTCCATGCTATCATGCTGAGGCTTTTTGTTTTCCAACCCTTCACCTCCCACCATCTTACAAATAAACCAATATTCCTGTCTCCTCTCACGTGGAGAGAGAGGTTGCTCCCTGCATTGCAGAGGACATCTGATGATATTAACAGGTTTCTGCACCATGCTGTTTCCCCCCTGCCATTCTCACAGAGGTCACCAAGAATATGAGAAAAATGTGAAATGCAATAAGCTCACATGTGTGTCATCCGCTGCCTTTCTAGGTAGGGCAGACTAACATAAGAAACCAGACCAAACCAGAGGTTATTACCCAAAGTCCCCAAGGCTCTCTGCTTATATTCTAAGGAGCTCAGGGTTTAGCAGTTCCTTGTTCTTTGTAGTCCACTGATGACTCTAGTGAGTTTCTTTGCTACAATTGTACCTGGTAACACGGTAGAAATTTCTGTGACTTGACTCTCTGTGTCAGGACACATGCAGTAACAATTCATCAGCTAAAAATTCATTGCTATTCTGCTTTAGGTATCTCCTTGCTCCTGGAGGTGCTCCACAACACACTACAGACTTGCAGGTTAAAGAGGCCAAAGGTATTCTAATTGGCCCTGAAATGAATAAATAAATGTGAGAGGGGAGAACAAGATGACTGAGGGAACACTCTTCATGCTTTTTTATGTCATCAGTGCTTGGCACCAAATTATCTCCCATTCTCTGTTCCAACGTAAATACTGGGTGCTTTCCGTGTCCTCTGACATTACTATACGTAGCCCTTCCCATACTGCCTGTCTTCAGGATCTCACAGGGATGAACATCCATATGGCAGCAGTACCCTTCACTGAGCTGAAGCTCAGTACTCCCAGTATCTGCACGTTGCCCTTCCGCCACTGAACCAAAACCATATGAACAAAATGCTGGTGAGCAGTTTAGGACTTCAGCACAGACTTATACTAAACTAGTGTAAGCAAGACATCTGCCACATGACCTACAGGAGACACTCATCTTCATGGGTTGGAAGCCAGAGACCAGGCAAAACATTCCAGCATGTCTAAAATGTCACTAGAGGTCTATGTTTTGGTGCCTGAAAGTCACCATCAGTGACCACCCCTTCAACCTGAGTACAAGGGGATTACTGGTCTGACAGTTTCGAGATGTCATCTTCCCCCCCAGCTTCCTCTAAAGTTAGGGGAGCTTGGGTGCTCAGCAAATCATTTGAAAAATCAGGCCAGCACAAAGGAAAACTGCTTAAATCACATATGTAAATACTTAACTGAACTTTCTAATGGATACAGAGGTGCCTTCTGAGAATGAAAGGACTTTCTTTGTTTCTTTTGATAACTTCACAGGTTGTGAGCCACAAGAAGGTAAAGCAGAGAAAACCAGCAGAGGCAAGAGATAGTTACAGGGATTCAATCTGAAAGAGAACAGTCAAAAATCTGCTGGAGCAACTAGACTCCCAGAGGTTTTGTTTTTAAATCTATGGCACAGTAGCAACTCCAAAACAGCACTAACCTAACTGCAATGCTACATCCCGCTTGACCTTAGGCAACCTGACCCGAAAAATCATGGCCAGGCCTGAGGTCTGAGAGAGGGATGCAAGGCAGCGCCTGGACCCACCTGCTTCCCTGTGGAACAAGTGCGGCAGCAAGAGCTGTAACTCCCGAGTCTGCTACTGAGGGCACAAAATGAGACCACAGCCTGTCCTGCACACAAGCATGTCAGCAAGTCATGACTTGTTATTAATAAAGATACAAAGCACGTATCTGGTAGATGATGGATAGCAGATGGTCAAAAATCCAAATGAAATATCTAATTAACCATAAATCTGTATTCATTGAGCGAGATCCGTCAAGGAACCCATGCTTGCCTTGGCTGATAGAGATATTATGAAGTCTGAAATTACAGCCTTTATATGCATCCTTTCAGATGACAGTGCAGGAGGCTGTTTGGGCCTCACTGCCTTGTAACACCCTCGGTACCATGCAAGCATTCCCCACGACGTATGATTTATTTATTACCCATACCTGCCTGCAACCAGAGGGGAGCCAAACTCTGAGGATCCCTGACCAGAAGGCCACTGAAGTGAAACTGATCTTTTTTCTTTTCTTGTCACTTCTTGGTATCTCACAGTTGCTTTCAATGGCTCCAACTCCAGCAGTGGCTTTCCTGCCTTTCCTCCAAGCCAGGGGGGACTCCCCACCTTGAACGCAGCTTACTCCAGGGCTAATTTTGGTAGGACAGGCCGGAGCACGAAGACTTTCTAGGTACGGACACATAAGGATTTTTAGTCAAAGAGGTGCTGTTCACTTCAAAACTGCAAACTGCTTCTTAAGTTGGTTTGCCTCTTTTCTACAGAGAATAAAAGTATTTAACGTGAAAGGAAGCACATCTGTTTGCACTTGCTGCTGGCTTTTTAACTGCTCAGTCAGTACCCCTGAAAAAGCAACTTATTCCTCCTTGCCACCACCAAGGACTTTATTACACAGACAACAAAGGGCATCTGCTTGGCCTTTGTCCATGGAAAAAGCAAATAATGGTGCCATATTATAAGAAAAAAGAATCTCATCATACTGCAGTACAATGTACAGCATTATAAAAGCAAAATATGATATTACTCTGCAGTACAAAGTCATTTTCTCGGAACTCATCTGGGTGATGTGAAATGGCCTTGTTCAATACTCTAATGATTGACAGACATGATATAAAATACCAAGCTGGATAATATGAGCTGCAGGGCTCAGATTTCTCCCACCATTCATGGGATGAGCCAGTCCCAATAGGCAAGAGGTATTGAGCTGTCATTGGAAATCGCAGGACAGGAGCTTCACAATAACAGAATCGCCTTTTAACGCAAGGCAAGAGATAAGGTCAAGAATTTTAGGTCATCTCTTTATGTACAAATATATAAATTCCTGATAAGCTATACATTTTTAATTTTTAATGTTGATCTTTAATATCACTATGTGCCTTCTCCTGACTGCTAGATATGAAGTGTGACAACTGTAAAAGAAGTATTTTCCCCAACCCTACCCCAATAAACTGGTACGGCCAGTGCTATCAGCAGTGCTAATACGAGCAGTTTCTGAGGTTACACTAACATCGCTGACACCACATGTTAAGTATACTAACCTGAATGATTCCCGTTATGTGACACCTCAGTAAATTTACTAACATTACCATAAACTAACAGCAGCAGCTCTAAGTCCCTCATGCAGGCTTGTATTGACCTGGAAACATTCTGGTTCAGAAACAAAATAGCACCACGGTTAAAATCTGATCATAGCTGTGTATCAGTCATAATATTTGTTAGCTTACTGGTGTTACACCTTACTCCCTAGTCAGTAAAATAAGCAAACTAGAAAGTGTTGTTGTCCAGGGCTATAACCCACATGGCTGATGTGTCCATACAGGGAAGGTGCAGCAATACATCCTTAAGACAACTGCAGTCTGGATTCAGGAAAATTATCTGGGCTTGACGCTTTTTCAGCTTTCACCTGCAAAATCTCTTTTCGTTCTTGCTTGTTGATCTTAATTCTGCCTCCTTCCTGCTCTTCTGTCATTATCGCACCCTTTGGGATACGCTGTGAGGAAGACGCTCTACGAGACACATGAGTATTGTTCCAGCGTAGCAGGAGACGTGCCCTCTGCACTCCGAAAAGGAGGCAATTGTCCTTCCAATGCTCCAGGAGGAAGTTACACACTAAGCTGGGCATGGATTACATTTTAGTTACCTTTTGGTAGCTACCCCACATCAAGTGTCTGGAAGCAGGTGAAGGTAGGCAGTTACCACAGTGTAGTTCACAAACTGCAACTTTGTACCTCAGCTATTCTCGCAGTCACTTACTCAAGGCAGATGCTACAACATCAGTAAATAATCCTTCAGCAGAGGATTGCACAGGCTTGTCTCAAGCGAGTGGGACTCAGCATGCAAGCAGATGTGGGATCCTGTTGTCAAAGCGATGCGCGAGTCCCAGCTAACTCATCTTCCCAACCTTCCTGTTGAGATATCAACCAAACCTGACCACCACCACCACCACCTGAACAGTTTCTGCCACCTCAAAATGTGCGGACACATGACATTGAGAGGTGTGCTTTATCTCACAGGAACACCTCTCTGTCTTCTTGATTTTAAAGTAGCGTAACTCTCCAAATGACTGAATGAATAAAATGGGAAGAAAAATCTCTTCTAAGCTCTCCACACAACCTTCACAGTCTATGTGTTCTCTGTACGTTAGTACCCCACATCTATATTTCACTGGAAGAAACCCCAGCCGGCCACATCACCCAATTGCAATAAAATGCACGCTCTAAAGTCTAGGAGGACAGAAGAAATGTTTCAGCCAAGCTGGCAGAATATACTGATTTTTTTCAAAGAAATACCTACCCAAAGGCTACTTTGCTAATCCTGCCCCTTCTTTGCTACACCTTAGCAAATACTTAGTCAAGGATATCTTGCAAAAATCAGAGGGGGGAAAAAAAAAAATCAGATTGCTGTTTACTATTTTCCTCCATAGATACCTTCCTTGCTGTCCCTAACAGCTTTAAAAATAGCAGAGAAATAGAAGCACTATAACTGTAATAGACACCAGTGAGTTATAGCAGAAGTTAGCGACCAAATCTGCTCTAGCAAAGCTGAGGAAGGTATCGGAAGGTGAATATTAGAGAAGGAAAGAAGTAGGAAACTAAAATTTCAAAGGAAAGAGGGCCATGAACAATGAAACAAATGAGGGAAAGGAAGCATGCAGCTTACACCACAAACTTTACATCTCTCTATAAAATACACCCATTTCAATGTTTCTTTCAGCAATACAAATGGGAACTGCTTGTGAGGCAACTCCATGAGAGGCTGGACTGTTTTTACCGCACTGAATCAACAGATATGGATACCGTTAGCTATTCTGTTGTATATTCACTGCCTGGTAATCATTACAGAGATATTTCTCACAGGGGTAAGCTGTTTCCAGGCAGCACAAACAGCAGCAAAGTTCAGCTTCTTTGTCTGCAGGCAGGCAAAGACAAGTGATCTCCATACCCACCTTAAAAGAGATTATTGGCAGCCTCAACACACCTATAAGCAGAATTAACCCAGTCAATCACAGAAACAGAAACAAGAAGCAGGATATAAGTCCCTCTACAGATTTCTATCACGGCAAAACTCATAAAACAATGAGAATAGCAAATAGCCTCTGCAGCATCACAGCAAACCAGTACAAATCATATAAACAAACAGCTGAGGAAGTACGTAAGAGGGATGCCCTCTGAGAACACAAGTATCTTGCTTGCTTTATTTTATTAACCATAGGGGGCCTTCACACTGGATTCACATTCATGTAAATCAGAGTGTATGAGTGGCATTTTTGCACAACTCTAGTCCAAAACAGAACAAAAAAAAAAAAGCTACTGAAACACATCGGCTTCAGTTTATTTTCAGTTATGAGGTAAGTGCAAAAATATTAGCATAATGTTTTGCTGTTGCTTAATGTTCTTTACTTCCCCTTAATACTAGTATTTCTTCTCTCCATTATGATGACAGCAGCAGAGTATGCTCAATATATTGAGCATCAAGATTTATTTGCTTAGGACTTACCCGGAGGAACAGTAAGTTTGACATTTACCAAAACAAGAACTCTTTTTCTAGACCGTTAATCAGGGTATACTTTCATTACTGTAACCACAGCCCCATATGCCCTATCCCAGGCAAACAGAAATTGAGAAGACAACAGCCACCTAAGAGAAGTTTGGCTTAACCACCCCCACCCCAAGAGGGAGGACACTGGCACTCAGAACCAGAAACACAGTGTGGGTAGCACTGACACAGCTCCCACATGGTCACAGCTCAGGGTTAAGCCAGGCTGGCTGGACGGGAGAAGAAGAGTTGCAGTCAAGGCAGGTCGAGGTCAGGAGCCAGAGAAGGCAGGTGCTCTCCCACCCAGGGAGCAGCAAGAACTATGGTCATGGGGCAGTACAGAGGTTACAGTGCCAAGGAGTCCTAAAGAAGCAGGCAAGGTCAGAACAAAGTCAGACAGCCGTAGTGGTAGAAAGATGTATCAGCAATAATGCCAAGGATTAAGGCTTTGGCTTGAGCAGACAGGATTCGGGGAGAAGGTTGAGAATTAAGGAGCAGAGCATGACCTCCATTTAATCTGTCAATTCAACCCAGCCATGTCCATTGAGAGGCTGACCAAGAAGCACTATATAAGCTGGCAAACCAAAATCAACCAGTTTAGTCATGTGACCGTCATCTCTTAAACCACTTCCCTGCCTCATTCACGGGAAACTGTAACTTCTTTGGTAAAGCAGATAGGGCTCCACTGGGCAGTAACCTCCTTTTCATGCATTACTTGAAACTACCATAGTTCATTGTTCATCCTATGTCTTGCAAAATGAGACTCCGTGGAAAATAAGAGCCTTTCCAAGAAAACACACCATGCTTGAGCATAGCTGCTTAGTGCTTCATTTTGTAACTGTAGCCCTCTGTCAGGACTGGATTTCTGATGTAATTTCCTGATTAAAAATGAACAAATGAAACAACTTTCACTGCGTAGCACCATCATTGTCCCTATCGTACGTGATCAGCAGAATATGAACCTTGAAGTGACAGCAACAATCCCTTTCAGTTAAACAAATGGAGAAATGCTAGCGACTGCAGGCCAGTGTGATCACTGGTGAGTGGGAAACAGACTTCAGCCACAGACTTCGTAGCTACTTGCACATGGCAACACTCAGCCTCCTGGGTTGAATCCCAAGTGCTCTTCAGCATTTGGAGCAATCACGTAGCAAGCGCTCTTAGAACACATTTCTGAGCACATGGAGGAGGTGGTGATGACAACTGGGAAAAGCAGGCATGGATTTATCAAGGATAAAATGGTGCTTGATCAACCAGATAAAATGACTGAATCTATGATCCCGTGCACAGCACACATCATTCACCTCAACTTTGGCAAGGTTTCCACGTGGTCTCCATTCTTCTACCCCAGTTAGAACATTATGGTCTAGATGGGTGAACAGCTAGGTGGTAAAAATTTTGTTGTATAATTGAGTTCAGAGAGTAGTGGCTGATCGGTCATTGTCTACCTAGACACCGGCAACAAATGGAGTACTGCAGGGGTCTGCTTGGGACCTGTTCTGTTTAATGCCTTTATCAATGACCTGAAAAGGTGACAGAATGCACTCTTGTCAAGTAAGCAGATGACAGCAAATTAGTGGGATCAGTTGCTACACTCGAGGGCAGGGCTGCCATTCAGAGGGACCTAGGCAGCCTGGAGGAATGGGCCAACAGGAACCTCATGAAATTCAACAAGCACAATTGCAAAGTCCTGTACCTGGGCGGGAATAACCCCTGCAATGATATAGTCTGGGGACTGACTGGTTGAGGAACAGCTCTGCTGAAAAGGACTTGAGAATCACAATGGAGAGCAGGCTGCACAGGAGCCAGCAGTGGGCCCTGGCAGCAAGGCAGGTCACCGGTGTCCTGGGCTGTATGAACAGGAGCATGGCCAGTAGATTGAGGGGAGCAATTACCCCCCACTACTCATCATTGTTTGAACCACGTCTATATACTGTGTCCTTTTTTGGCCCCCCCAAGAGAAGATATAAATAAACTGGAACAAGTCTGATGGAAGGCCATCAAGATTGTCAGGGGCTGGAGCACTTACCCCGTGGGGAAAGTCCGAGGGCATGGTGTTTGTTCAGACTGGAGAGAACCTAATGCCCTTAAAGAACTTGCAGATCTGAAAAATGCTAAGAAAAGACAAAGCACCATCACGACCTCATGGCGATTCCTACTCTAAAGGATTAAAATCAGAGTTTTAATCAACAGGTCATTCTGCAAGGCTGCCGCTCTCATGGCTGAGGCCATAGCGCTGCCACCTCCCCCTCTCACTGCTCTGCCCTTAGTTGTGGAAACAAACACAATTATCCTGAGAGGGGGTTATTTGGTGATTTCCCACTAACTCATACGCTTCTGTTAGTGTATTTAATCAGCGTTCCCACCAGAGCAGGTGTGTGTGGGAGTTCACATGTCGTAGAACAAGCTACTCAGCAATATCAATGTGCAGCAACATAAACGAGCGGCGAAAGCATTGCCAAGGCCACGCTCTTGCTTTGCCAAGTTACAAAGCACCTGCAGAGTACTACCGGAGTTGGACCCACAGCCGAGGGAGGAGGCACCAGGAAACAATGGCGAGGCTGACTGGGAGCAGCTGTCATGGCCACCTCTTTCATGGCTCTGGCCGTACTAGTTACAGTGCTCTGGGACAATGTGTAACCCACTGGTTGGTGTTTGGGAGGGAGGGAGGGAAGCCACACAGGCATTGCTCCACCTCATGGCATTGACTCAGCTGTGCAACCCCTGGCAGGGTTTGACTCTGCAAGTGAGACAGTAACTGTGAGTACAGGACCAGTACTTGCCTCCTGGCAAGTCACGGGCTCCAGAATCAACGCAAGCCTGTGCAGAATACACATCTGGTGAATGTACACACTCGTATGCACTAAATGAATCATCCAGTACAGATCCCACACTGAACTTTTGCCATTACATTCCTTTGCAATTCACATTTTAATTAACAGGATCATTATTTTTATTCTCTACAATTTAGAGAGGAAAAAATAAATCAGGAATATCTGCTATATAAAGTAACCTGTAATCACACTGATCAATCCAGTTCACTAATTCCCCTTCATAAGGTAAAAAAAAAAAAAAAAAGATAAAATCTGTGTTTTAAAAAGCATTCTTAAAAAATCACTAATACTATGCCTGCCCCTCAAAACAGCTGCTGAGCAGACAGATGTTATCACCTGCTCGGAATGATAGAGTTGACTTAATAGAGGCAGACCTCAGCTTGACTCAAGAGACAAGGGATTAAAGCACTGACGGGAAAACAGTCACAAGACCAGATATGGCCTCACCCACTCTGAAGAGTACCTGTAATGGACATCACTCAGCCTCTCCATCTCGATAGGAAATACAGTGTGCTGCTGGCAGGAACACGGGGCCTCTCTCAATTCATTCTCCAGTCCAGGGAAAGTGGTTGAAAACATGTTGAAGCAAACCCTCTTAATTTGTTTAAGCAAAACAAGCAAGTTTGATAAATGCACCTTGGAGGCCTCGAATCTAAACATAAGCAAGCCAGTTCAGGATGTAAACAGAGAACGCGGTGCCTGCTGAGGTTAGGATACTCTGTCTATAACCATCACCAGCTTGTCAGCCCAAAGCACCAAAGATTTTCTCTTTTACCAGGGGACTGCAAGTGAACTTGCAAAACATTTGAGTTGTTGCTAAATGGTATTTCTTGGTTAGAAGGACCGGTGTGGATCCTGCTTTAGCACAAAGTACTTTTCATGCTACACCATGAAGTCCAAAAGCAGAGGTTATAAATGTAGTGTCAGGATTTGAAACCTGGCTGGCCAGCGACCCTCGTCAGTTTGCCAACAATAATTAGTTTATCTCCTTTATAAGATAAGTCATTTAAATGAACAACTTCTCTGCCTTACATTTTCAATTTCACTATCTCAAGGATCTGCTTCCTGATTGTATAAGCATATTCTTTTAAAGGTTAGGAAAGAGTTAATTAACTAGTTAATAACAGAAAAGTTGTAAAAACTTTTCAAAAGTGACATTATGGCAAAGAGCCATGACAGAACACTGAAAGCACCAGTGTATCAAACAGCCAGTCCACCCACTGATGATGTGCAGAGCTCAAAGTCTCTTCCACCTCCATCCTACCTCTTTCTTCCTGAAAGGCACAGGAAAGGTTGGAGTGACACTGAAATAAAACCTGGGAGTAACCTGAGGAAGGACCAAGTTGCCACACTTGGAACACTTTCTAGTTTATCATGATACTCCTGCCCGTGTCTCCTCCAGATGAAGAGATGAGTAGCTTAACAGGGCAAGGCTGCTTCTTCTGGCATATTTGTGGAGCCTAAGAGATATCAAGAGCAAGAAATACTGCCTGCCGAATGAAGTGGGAAATGTGATTTACTTCCAGGTTCCCTTGCTAAGGCCTGTTTCTCAAATATCAGCTGAATTTATCCCAAGCACTGGTGTGCACAGCTCCAGTTGGATATGCCATTTATTTCTTCCAAAGACAGGAACCCAGGAAGCATTTCCACCTCTTTATAGATTTATTAAGTTCTACTGAATTTAGTCCTAAGCTTAAAGTCTTGCTCAGTTTCTTTCCTGTCTGCCCCCCAGTCTGGGTCACAGACCTGAGGATGTTTCAATACACTGTGCTTACCTGCAGAAATCTGACCTCTGTCCAAAAAGAGCATTTAAACACATGTAATGGGCACCCTGAAGATAAGCGATTTTATTAGCAGAGCCACTATTCTTTTAGTAATTCAGTTTCACTTAACACCTGTGAGACCCTCATTATATATCTGGCCAGAGTTCCTTCATCCAAAGTACAAAGTGTCTTCTTAATTCACTGCTCCATTTAAAACTTGGTATCTCCAGTGCCAGAAGTCCCTGCCCATGGTATATAATTTATGTTTTCAATCCATTCCCCCTTCCCCCTCATCTAACACCTTGCCCTTCAAAAAGCAGGGTGTAACCTTCACGCACATTCACCCAATTTCTACCTAACCCGTTTCTTGAAACTTGTGAGGTCACAAGTTATGGCCTCCACGTGTTCCTAGATACCTGTATACTTCTTTCAAACAAACTGGGATGGGGATGTTTTTACAAATGCAGTCAGTCCTCTCCCTGCTAGAAATATTTGGGCAGCCTGGCTCAAGTTTTCACCTCCCCTAAAAACCATTCGTAAAGCATTCCCATGTCAAATCTGCAAATGAATAAGCCTGGTTTAGACATCGTTTTCCCCCTGTGACTCTCCGTGTTGCTTTACCAAGGAGGAACAGGTATTTATCTCATTTAATGAATGATGGAGACAAATGCGTTCAACCCATAGCAAGCTCCGTAATGACTCTTACACATAACTGTGGGAACACAGTTCGCTGATTTGTGTGGTGTGGGATCACTCTTTGGTACCTAATAATTTTCACATGAGGAAAAGTTACACAAAGAACATCATCTTACCTGGTTCTTCACAAAAACAAACCAATACAGAAATTTTAACTAACATAAGGAAAATATTTTGCATATTAAACAATTGGATAACAACTCCATTTTTATAAGCTACCTAAGCCTCAAAAAGTTTGGTCAAAAAGTCCTTCTTAATTACTGTAATTAACTTTCCTGTATATAAAAGCAACAAACTGTCTTTACAGAAATACAGAGAAAATGAAATAGGAGAAGTATGATATTATATCAGCAGCTTTTGTTGTTACGGATTTTGGGGGATTTTTGGTTGGTTGGTTTTGGGGTTTTTGCAACACCTTTCACTTTTTTTTTTTCCTCTGCGGTCTTAACCAAATTATGTGAGATTTGTGTTAGAAAAAGGTTCTCCCTTAGTGTAGCAGACAAAGGCACAAGAGTTTCTAATGGCTGGCAAATTAAGCTGGACACATTCACATTAGAAATAGTCTTTTAAAAAGTACTAAAGACAGCAATTAACTGTTGGAACAACTTACTAAGGATGGTAATGGCTATCTCCATCACTGGAAACTTTCAGCTAAAGCTGCTGGTTATGAGGTAGTAATTACATTAATGGAATTTCTGCAGTTGTCTTTATGAGTAAATTAAAATAGATTATCTGAATTTATTTATCCCCCGACTGGGATGTAAATCTCAAGAGTTTATTACCCTCCTTTAAAGGCCCATAAAGCTATATTTACATTAATTTAGCCTATATATTGAAAGCTCTTACCAAACCGACTTAAAAAGCATGTCCAGTTTTCATCTGTGTAGAATGAGGTCACTGAAAGCACATACAAAACAATTTGACAGGGGGAGGAAAACAGTTCAGACAAAGCATCCATTCTGAAATGTTTAAAATAGTTTTATTAAACAATCACGTTTTACACGTCATCAGACCTAACCCCTGAAGTGCAAAAATGTTTCTGAGGTATTAAGACTGGAGGAAAACAGGCACAGTATTGGTTGTTAGGGATACCACACTACAGCACAGTGGACTTTGTGACCAACAGGCCTTTATACAGCATTTGCACAACCAGAGAAAACTGAGAACAAGTCTGTATTTGTCTTTAGTCTTGAGAGCCAAAAGGCTCTGATCATTAGCCAGTTGTGTCACATCAATGAAAACACAGACGTGGTTAACACAGGATGGTGATAAATATCAATGAGGTGTTTCTAGGCCAATATGTACAGTACATGAAAAATAAAATTTAACTGCTGCATGTGTGACGAAAATCCCAACTGTCTATCCAGTCCAGCTTAATATATCCTGTGTCTACAGTGGCCTCACTAGTACCAACATTTTTGTCTATGCTACACAGCTATGCCACTGCTCTGTTCTCCTGTTTAAAGGCACCTGGTCACTCACGCTCACTTCAGACAAGTCTGACGTTTAACAGTGACTAGAGTCAATAGTACAGTACTGCTTGTGGCCTGTTATCCTTCTAGATGCCCTCATCCATGCAATGAAGAAGTCTAATCCATGCGGAAAATCTGCTAAAGAAATAAGTGTTGATTTATAACTCTTCACATAGAAAGAAAAGCCTTATCTGAGAACTGCAAAACTCATGGGGCAAAACTGGCCCTTACAAATTAGGATATTAATGAGAGTTTTATCCAACTGCCAAATTGTGCTCCAAAAATAAGTTTCTGAGGAAAGTTTGAGCATTACTTGTTCAAGGAGTCAGGGGGGAAAGGAATGCTTTTCCCCTTGGAGCTGTTCCCAGGGTTAGAATTTGACTAAAGGCTGCAAACGTGGCATTTCTGTGCAGAATTAACTTTCTGCTGAATATTAGATTTAAAGCTCTTAAAGATTCTCACTCAAGGATCTTGCTGGAAAAAGTTTTTTCTACCTCAAGAATTGCAGCATTGTTCTCTAGAACCAGCCGCAGTTTGCCCTAAACTATTTGATTCAAAGATACTCAGCCGAATTCTGTCCTTCACATGATATCACAAGCATTCAGTGGAAGCTATATCTAAGAAACATTTCCAAATGACTAGTACGCAAAAGTCGCTTAAGTCTCACTGGCATTATTTTTAGCCAAGACAGATGAAAACAAGTTCCTCCTGAGACACAGTTGGTTTTTTTTCAAATTTGTGAAAAAAAGACAAATGACAAAATAAAAGCGATCCTTATCTTAGTAGGTGTTTATGAACTTATGAACGTTTCTGAATGTGTCAGGTTTTGTACAGGAATGGCATACTTGAAAAGTTTCTCACCTGCAGCATCTTCAGCTTTGAAACTTTACTGGGAAGCTGGAGACATAGGCACTATTGTCAAACACACCCATGGACATAATGTCATACCGTCTGATCCCAAACACAACTGAGATTCTCATAATTTTCTAGGATTGTTACCAATATCACTGCTGCTTACCTATACAACAACATCTAGCAAATCTACAAATACAGATTAGCTGGAATAGAAGCTGGATACAGCTGGAGTGTTGCCTTAATACTATTTTTTAATGGAATCATATTTCTTGGACAAGAAAGGCAACCCCAAATAAAAAGTGCAAGTAAATCATCACTTTCAGTTGAAAACTGGGTTTCGGATGCCACTCAAGACTGAACTGTTGGGCCACTTTCTGTGCAGAAGAGTTAGGGAACACATGAAAAAGAAAACACTTGTGATTCCTAGGATGACAACGCCTGAAATAAGTGCACTGGTGACCGAGTTCAGCTGGAAAGGAGGTCCATTTGAATGAGCTGCAAGGAGAACAAAAAACACACAGGTAAGATCTAGTTACAATATCTCAGCAGTGCCAAATACTTCTGTCTTTCCATTGTAGCACTCTATGTACAGAATAATTACAATGAAGAGACTAAATCTGTACTTCAGAATGAGCATCTGTCTACTTGGATAAAGCTTATCTAAGTATATTCAGAAAACAGTTATTAGTTCTTTCGATATCCATTGTGCTGGTGGATAAAGACAGTAAAGGTAATTCTAAGGCATAATCCCTCATATGCCAGTGCCCAGACTTGACCTGTGCTATTTAAGGCAAGACTATCATTGTCCAAGAACTATCAAGTGTAAGGATTTGTCACCTAATCGAGTCAGTGAAAGGATTTCTTCCATGATATCATTATACCCACGTCAAAGTGTATATAAATCCTTAGAAGCCATATCTGGCACCGAGTATCTGGGCTACTCTATGCTTGTCTGTACACCTTCATAGAAGGCTTATTAACATGTTTATGAATCCTCAGGTAGAAGCAGTAACATATTTACTTATTTAGTGTAATGGACCAGTTCCTGGATACTGGAATACACACTTCCAGACTGTACCTTCTTTTCCAGCAGGAGGGAAAAAACAACAACATCTGAGTGGCAGGTGCTGCCCAAAGCACCAATGTGTGTTTGCCATTACCAGTGCTGGAGAGTGAGGT
This sequence comes from Ibidorhyncha struthersii, assembly GCA_013398815.1. Lineage (NCBI taxonomy): Eukaryota > Metazoa > Chordata > Aves > Charadriiformes > Charadriidae > Ibidorhyncha > Ibidorhyncha struthersii. Next base: position 67,099 of record VZSZ01011824.1, on the reverse strand, counting down.
AAAAATGACAATGCAGTTTTTACATGGGAAACCAGACTGCTCCTCCCAGAAGCAACCAGCTGCCCTCAACATCATCAATCCCTCCTGCTTCACCAAAGCTGAAAAGTCAGCTCTGTTGATCAGATTGCCCTCCTCTACTCAACTGTGTTGCCTTCTGACCTTACTTGTCTTCTCTGCACTACAGCAGTAATCCCACCTCGCTCTACTTCTGTGCTTTCCACTGGTACAGCAACAGGCACAGGAAAGGTGGTTGTTCTGAGATGGAAAGAGAGGTGCTATTGCTTTCATTGGATGGGAAGGAAAGGTAGCAGCTATTAACCCAGCAAGCTCTGTATAGCAAATGGAGGATTTGGTTGTTATCATTATTATTTTAATGATATCCATTGGTAGGAACACACCAGGGAGCAATTTATTACAGGGCAAACTTTGTTTCCATACCAGGAAAGAAAGTTAGCTGCTTTTTATGTGCTCTAAATTAAGAAAAGAGGGCAACAAATAGTGTTGGAGTTCAGAGGACAGGATAGGTTGCTTGTGCCACTCAATTCTGTTATAAAAAAAAAATAAGAGGTGGAATGGCGCAATGGACTGCTTGGTTACCTTGACCATCTGTTCTTAGTCATTAGCTACTCCTTGTTACCAGCAGAGAACAGTAACAGACAGGCTGAAATAAGTCCTCCAAGTGCCTAAAGGAGAAACACCCTAAACCTGATCTCCCCTGCAGCTTATTTCTTTCATTGCCCTAGAAGACCACAAGTTCTGTCCCAGCTTCTCCATAGGCTTTGTGTGTGGTTAAATGCCAGGAGAACAGGAGCTGAAGAAGAGCTCTTCTGACTTCAAGCTGTGAACTGAGCTGGACTGCACCATAATAAACATTTTGCTGATCTACTCCTGCGTGGCATGAGCAGATTTTACTGCTTAAGTATGATTTTGCATCTGGCAGTTGCAATGTTCACTCACCCTCATGTGTCGTAGCAGCAGATTTTCATTTTAATTCCATCATAGGAATTAGAAGTTATCATCTTGGTGGGGCTGGGTACACAAATTAAACTGAGCATTCCCGGTTACCAATTGCTTCCTTTATAGCACGTCAGTATTCACTCATTTAAATGACAAAAACAAGCCAAAAAAAAACCACATTATGGCTCAGTGCATGGAGCTCAATCAAAATGGTTCGTCTCCTCAGTTTTGTTTCACTCAAACCCTTTTTTATGTTTCTTGGAATTCTGATTAACTTACCAAGCTGTGAATTGTTGGTTGGCGTCTCATCTGTATATAAAAAAAAAGACAGGATGCATTATATTTTACAAATACCTCTGCCTACCTTCTCCCCTCCTTGCAACACAAAACCCAATAGTCCTAGCTTTATTTTCAAAGCACATCAGCTATACTTGCAACACTTACTAGCAGCTTTTAACATCTGTACTAGAATAAGGACGACAACATAAATTACACGTCATTGCTTCATTTTTAATGCAAGCACGCCAATATGAAGTTACTTAGTACTCTGTGGCAAAAAAAACCCAAACCACACCACACGATAAAAACCCACACACCTTGATTTCTTAATTGAAAATGTGGCCAGTTCTGTTTTGTTCCTCAATAAAAATATAACAATAACCACAGTATTATACGCAAGTCCCTTCACTGTTGATCATATTACAAGAAGAACTGTATAAGAAAAAATTAACCTGAGATTTTCCAAGGAAAAACACTTCAGTGACCATAAATGATTACAAAAATGCCCTTTCCCCATGCTCACTTTTCTCTTGACAGGTACACAGTGGCATTATATTCAGGGAAACATTTGTATTTTGTCTTCAATTTTTTACTTACTATTGTCCATCTCAGAACTACATTTCTTGTCACTGTTTTGCTTTTTGTGCAACTTGTAAGCACAGCTCACGTATACATTTGTTTTGAGCAGCTGTCTTCTAAGTTTAAATGAGACATCCATCAAAAGCTACACAATTTCACCTTCAGAAGTAGGTACCTGCTTTGTTGCTATACACAGAGACTAAAACATTTTCTTCTGTGTATGTCTCCTGTAATGACTTATTTTAGATTAACAAACAAGAATAAAGTTTCTCTGAAAAGAACAAAATGTTAGAAATAAGAGTTCCAAAGTACGTAGAAGAAGGACCATTACTCATTTGCAGTAGCACTATTCAGTTCCTATCAAAGTAACTGTATAAACTGTTCTGTTAGAACAACCAGTCACTAGAGTAATGAAGAGACCTGGCTAATTCAAGGTACCTCTGCAGACACCGATGTGCACAGGAATAGCCGCAAAATAGACGCAGCACCAACCTAAATGAGGGAAGTAAGGGGTTGCACATCCATGCAACTGCAGACCTAATACTGGGGTACATACTACAGTGAGTCAGGTGCAGAAGGTTTGATGGTCTCTGTACAAATGTATCTGTACTAAAGTTGGACCAGAGTTAGCCTTGAAAAATAGTGTAAGCACCTCCATACATCATCACACAAGAGTAAACGAGCACTGCACCCTGGCATTGCTTATCCAAAACCAGATAGTGCTGTTCAAGTTCTCTCACAACCTTCCCCCTTTTCTTTGCTTGCTATAGTACTCATGAACCTCACAGTTTTAATGCACTTATTTTCACAACAGGAAGGGGCAGTGGGAGGATATACTAATTCTCTCTTTCTGCTCTAGAAGGAAAAATGAAGTGCAAGTCAGATTAAGTGACTTGCCCAATGTCACTCAGGAAATTTGTGGCAGACTTCAGAACTGAATCCCTTCTTTTTTTTCCTGAGTAATTCCCATCAAATCATCCTTCTGTCAGCAGGAGCGTGGTTCTCCAAAATCATACTATGAAGACGCAGAAATAAGTCTTATATAAAAAGCTTTAGCCACACATCTCGAGTAGAAGACACCTAAAAAATTATTTTCCTTTTCCAGCCTTATTCATGTTTTCATTTAGAGAAACTTCAACAGTTGTCAAGAAATCATAAAGTTATTTATCCTTTCTTTGGGGTTGTTAAGCACCCGCAGACAAATCTTTATTTGTTTGGAGTTATGCAGTATTTAAAGGCTATTGATGAGTATTTTTTTTTAATTGTAAAAATAGCATTCACAACACTTGAAGCACAAGATATACTATCTAGTAAGGGTTGCTCACGTAACAAGCTTTATCTGGTTTCTATTCATTGCCTGAGGCAGCGTTTCTCTAGCATACAAGTTTGTCTGAGCAAATCTGTCATTCATTTCCCATAAGTACTCATGCATGCAACTTTGAAGTTAGTCCTTTTCACTTTTTCTTGACTAATCAGAGCAGCAATTCAGTTGGTACTACACATAATGCTGAACAAAAATACCCATTTTCATTGCAGAAATGTTGCTTATAACAGAGGGGTTTTTTTTCTAAAAATCATCTCTTGCTAGATAGTTTCCAATTCTGGAGGGTCAGTTGTTCTCTTTGTACATGTGGGCACAACCACTTTGTGCATAAAGGATTTTATTCTCAAGTGTTTCAATTATTTTTCCCAGACAGGAATCAGTGCTGCTCTCAGCTTCCTAAGTCTAAGACTGCTGAAATCAGTTGCTTAACTGCAAATGGAATTTCTTATTCAAATATGTTATTTTTATTATTTTGTCAACAGCAGTCACATAAATTCTTTTTAGGGACTGCAAGTTACATCTAAGAGTTGTTTTGGTTTGGTTTTTTTTTTTTTTGGCTGGTTGGTTGTTTTTTTTTAAAAAAAGCTTGGGCAATAAAAATGGAAATGATGGAATTTCACCCTGGATTTAAAAGATTTTGATCCACTCTGTTTAGAATTTACAATGTTTGTCCTATTTCTTTCTTATAGCTGAAGGCTAAACATCGCATGTACTAATTTTATGCAACACAGAAAAACCCACAGGTGAAGCTGTAAGAAATGGTGAATAGAAAGTGACAGTGAATATTCATTAGCTGTCCAAATTAAATTGCAACACTGTACACAGTACCTTAAATTCCACTATCTTCAGTGAAATCTGACAAAAAAAGAGAAGTCTACCCACTGAGTGTGGGCTTTTATAATGGCCGTATACACATAAGAGTATCCCACAGTGATTTTACTGGGGTAGGAAGGAAGCACGTGAGCTGAACAGAAATAATACCTCAAAATTTCTACCAAAGACTACAACAGTAGGA
>VZSZ01011824.1:0-62904 GCA_013398815.1 Ibidorhyncha struthersii | reverse complement strand
AACAAACCAACAACTCATGGATAATCCAGACTTTCTCTAAGTCACTGCAAATTTATGTTAAACCGCAAAACATTTCCCCAAGTTTCTAAAAGTCCATGAGTCCATAGAAAAAGTTTGCTCATTCCTACCACTCCTTGTAATGATGGGGCCAGCAGAGATTACAGCATTGCCAGAGGTGCTCTGAGGGCTCCAAGTTGTCCTCCCACCAGCATCTCTTCTTTCTCTGTTACTGCAAATCTGAGTGGTTAATCAAAACAATCACAGTTTCAGAGTGGAATGGAATTATTGCCCTTCTGTGCTTCCTGTTTTAATAAGCAATACTACAACTTTGATTTTATTTCTTAGTATGCATTAAATTACTTTGCAATAAAAACAGCTGCAATATTCCCTAGAAGTATATCTTACAAATTCCTGGCTTCCCATTATATTTTCCTCACTTTGTTTAGACAACTACATTGCTGTTGTGTACAAGATACATCTTATAGTATATTAAATTTTCAGTAGTTAATTTCCCAAAGCTTTGTTTACAGACAGTTTTCCCCAACAAATGTGTTTTGCTTGACTACATGCTACAATCCCTGTTCTAGCAAACTTGTCAAGTTAAAGTTCACACATTTTCCACAGAGTTCTATATATCAATGACCCACATTAAAACAATCCCCAGCATTCTGTCATCTGGAATCCACCTTTAGCATCTCTAACTTATCTACCTTAATCTTGGGTATTCAAGTTTGCTTCAACCAAGAGCATTTCTTTAATTTCAACTCCTTAAGAACTTCAAAAACCTCGCAACATAAATTCTCAATAGAAACTATGAATTATTTAAACATGTAACATAAAAGTATAAAATAACGTACAAAATGTCAGAAGTATATGAACTGATAGCAGTTTAAAATTCTAAATGGAAAGTCATTCAACAGGAAACAATACTGCATTCTGAAGACATCAACACAGAATATTCTGTATTTATATGTTTATTTAAAGATTTCAGTTTCCAAAATATATTTGTTGTTCCTGACGCTCCTAAAATGAAATAATTTTTAAATTGACACAACTTCATGAACTTCAAAACAGCAGTGTGCAAACTATAAGGGAGGTAGTAATAAACTATAGGGGATGTAGTAAGTTGGTTTTTTTCACTATCAGAAACTTTAAAATTTTCCATGTCAGTATAACTGAACTTACTATAGTATAAAATTTACAGAAAGCTTAAAGCTAAGCTATTTATATTCATCCACTGTGAATGTAGATACCTTGTTTCTTAGACGTTATAGTAAGAATATCAGCTCTGAAGCTGTCTCAGAGTTGTTGCTTTTAAAAATAAATTAAGGACTAAAAGGCAAAGAGGTCATTTCTGACACGTTCAACAACCTGTGTTTTGCAGGTTTAGTATTATTCTATCTCCAGATGACAATATTCATTGCCCTGTTCTTCACCAGCTGTTTTACGTTCCTTCAGACACAAAAAAAAACTTTCTTACTTCAGACTCTACAAGTCACCTTCATTCTGTGTCATCCAAACTTTCACAGCATTTGGATGCAGAATAACTCCAGTGTGCCTATTTTACATCCAGATCATTAGCAGCACCTTCCATCCACTGAAACTTACTGGCACAAGAAAGGGACAGTCATCTGCTCTGCACAGCTTTGTCACACAGTGAAGGAAGACCGTAGACATCTTCTGGTTCTTGTGCTTCACAAAGCGAAATACCTCAAAGGAAAACCGGCCCATTTGGCTCTTGCCATTTTCAATTATAGTTGTCTGTGGGTCCTTGTCACAGCTAGTTTTTGTAGAAAAGATTAAAACTGGAATAAGCAGCTGTATGATTAGCATTTTGAAGCTCTTAGCCAAGAATAAGATAACTTAAACAGCAAGTTCAGTGCTTTAGCTCCTTGGAAATGAACACAGTGCCCTAATGTCCAAGATGGGCAGCCACAATCTGCCTGTTAGGCTGCATAGTCCTGTGCTGGAACGTATTCCTATAAAACCATTATGTTTTGTTTTGCAACCTCACAGCTGTAACCAAGGTATCATTTAATTCCAGTGCCCGAAGAAACTTGAGACCTGAAGCAAAAAAGTAATCAGGTATGCTAACCGGTATAGACAGGTACCTCCAAATGAAGACAGTATCTCTCCAGCAATCGTCACTGATAAAATGTAATCTGAGATACTGCCAAGATGTTTTTCAAAGTTCCAGTTCAAATAAATGTTATCACTGGGAGCAGTAGCAGGAGCATCTATTTATCTTTAATCATTTGCTTAACTGCTTTCCTGAACTGAAGGCTATGATGTTTTATATCACTGTCATTCACCAGAAGGGTAACTTTGGCAAAACAAAGGCCAGTTTATCCATTCAGTTTGGGTGTTTATGGTATCTCCAGTAGAGCCATTTTAGATATATGCTCCTCTACCTTCATCATTCTTATGACTTTGCACTTGCTTCTATGTTTATGCTCAGAAACAAGGTAAGTCCTGACGTGTTATCTGTAAGCCCAGCCCTCAGTCCTCCCTGCTAATATTGTTTAGATGTTCCAGACAGTTTAGAACACCATTATTGGAGAGGTTTATAACTGCTTTTTAAAGGAAGGACCCACAAAACACTGGGTTTGCATAGGACCCACCTGAAAAAAAGATCATATCGAAGATCATCGCTAGGATTACCAGATGGTGTGGTATAACAGTAGTCCATCAAAACATTCCACCTGCACAGGGAGCAAAGTTACAGATGAAGGGAACTGGCAACATAAGAGTAGGGGTGGACAGTGAGTGAGGTAAGATTAAAACCAGTACAGGCAAGTGTACAAACTGGTAATACAGGCTGTTACATTGAGGCCGAGTTACTGTATTTAACACATCACATATAAGCCATCCTGCATTGCCAGTATGTCACCTGTTTCTTGTCCTGACTAAGAAAACTAAACAGCACACTGTAACAGCATAATTATGTAAAAAAATAATTTGGTTTCATGCAAGTCAATTGCCATACCAACACAGAAGTTGTGTACCTCCTCTCAGAAGTCATGGCCACATAGGACTAGAAACCAAACCATTCCGATTTTTAAAGCCCTGTAGTTTCTCACTTGATCTTACAGAGGCCCCTTCTTAAATAACAGCAATATAGGATTTAAAGTATAATTCAGGAAAACTTTCATGAGGACAGCAGCAAGTCATGCATTCACCATCAAGGACCTGATACCCTCCAGCTGAGGGCAATGATTATGAAACCCCTACCATTATTTTAACATACAAAAGGCTATTAGGAAAGACAGTTGCTTCCCAATCAGAAAAATCTGCAACACCAAGAGCTGAATAGCAAGCAAGACAAGAAATAACATCCTTTATGGTACCTGCCATCAAGGTTGGTTGCTCTTACAGCTGCATAGATTTTGGTTTTCAAAGGTAAACCTGTACTTGGAATAAGGAGCTGCTGGCTGTAGGTTGAATCCTGAAAAACAAACATTGCCTCAATGTACCAGAAATCCCACTGTAACAACTAATCTGCATCCACAGACTGAACTCCCATCTAATTTTTCTGACCTATGTAGGACCATCATTTACTTTGTTCTCCGTAAGGGAAGAAGCAAAAAGCAGTTCCAGAGCCCTTGCCTACAACCTTGCCTGTAAAGATCAACAACACTTGACTGGCCTTATCCTATGCAGCTATTTTGAGGAATCTATGATTTTATAAAGTGGTTGGATCAGTGCTTAAAGAAGAGGTATCATTCATTGACACCTCAATCTCTCTCCAACTGCCTACAAGCACACATAGCAGCTACTGTGGTTTTCTAAAGGCGTAGCTTAACTGGGTTGTCACAGTGCACCCTTTCCCAGGAAAGATTAAGGTTATTCTGATTTCCTGGAGACAGCAATCCCACCAGGTTTGATACCTCTTAAACTGTAGTCTGGGAGAACAGACACATTCTATTATGCAAAAATGTAGTTTCTGTGGAAGTTGGCTTGTTGAAGGCTCCAAGTAACAAACATGTTCACTTAAATTCTAATATTTCAAAAATGCTGTGTCAGAAAAGCTGTACAGAACATAAAAGTTCAGAATTCCCCATATACTACTATATAGATATAGCTGTTTTATTGGTTTCTTGTTCAAAGGCAGAACCATTAATGTCACTTTAGCAACAATGCCATGAAACAGATCTGAGTGACAGACATTAATTCAGCATATCAAAATGCACTTACTGGTAACATCAGCTATGTCAAATCGGTTGCTAATCCAGAAAGCACAGGGACTCAGCATGTTGAGACCTCTTGTGAGAGGTCAAACACTCAATACATAAGTAAAAAGTTTGTTAAACAGAATTTTGACCAGATTTACTATAGCAGTCAAGACCAAGAGCAGCAGCTGACAGCAACAAGAAGGTTTAAGCACATAAATCAAGTAGTTTTTCAGAGGGAATGATGCCAAAATTCACAGCATGCCCAAGATTCAATCTCTGCAGCATCAGAGGCCTTGGGAGGTGCACACGCACACACAGACCAGCTCTCTGACATACCTAGAGCAAGTCCTTGAAGACCCATTCAAGTGAGATCAGGTAAGTTTGAGTTCTTTTAAATTAATTATACATTTCTCTAATATGTAGGTCTGTCATGTTTTGCAATGATTAAAAAGTCTACAGCAAGTCCCTCACTATTACATTCCATAGCTTTCCTTTTTTTTCTTAAAGAGTAGTTTTTATTCATTGAGACAGATATTTACAGGAAGGTCTAAAAGCACATAGCCTCTTAGGCTCTGGGAAAGCTCGTTAAATGTTCTACTATTAACCTATTTCTGAGTCGATCATGACTCCTCTTGTCTTTCCCAAAGCTAACACATGCTACCACAAAGTAAGTGTAAATATCACTTGTGAGCGAAGATGGAAGTACGCTGAGAAGATGAAGAGTCAATATTCGGAAATAACACTACAGCTGAAGTTTGACAGTATGTCTGCTCACAGTATAAAGCCACATCAGTACACAACACCTTGCCAATACCAAGGGTGGACAGAAGTCTCAAGGCCCCTCCCAAAACCAGGACTCTAACAGAAACCATGTGAGCCCACAGGATCAGAGCTCACAAGACCGTGGGTGTCCCAAGAGGCACTCCCAACCAGGCAGACTGCAGGCAATGCACAAGCTGTCTGTGTATACACCCAGCCCTAGCATGTGAACCCAAAGAGCATGTCCATCACTTGGACCTGCCAGCCTTTGCACTGTTATTCATGCTCGTGTTACTCACTAGGGTGAGTAGTATGACTGAAATCAGAAGGATAAGACATCACTGTTCGTGGTCGACTTGTAAACTTGGTGGGTTAAGGAGGATGAAAGTCTAGCTTGGCATGTGGTATTTGAGGGAAAAAATGTGCTCAGTACAAGCATCAATAGCATTTAAACCTGACTGTGTGCAGAACTGGGCCCTGAAAGGCAGCAAATGTGGTGGTCAATTCTTGTCCTGGCTGAGAACTTTGGCTACCCTCACCCTGCCTCATCTTTTTGGTCACAAGTTTATTTAAAAATAAGAGAAGTATAATCTTCCTTTTAACAGATTATAGGTTGTTATTTAGAGCTCTGCTCTGTCAAGCAAACATGATTTTTTTTTTAAGCATGTCTTTGGAAAATGTCCTGTTATAATATTTATAGCTCATTATGTTCAAAGCATAAAGCATTGACTTTTAAATCAGTTGCATGAATTATAACTCACCGTCATGATGGCATGAATAATAATGCAAAAAATCACATTCATAATTTACAAAAACATTGCTTGATAGATTGAAAAATTGATATTTAAATCAGGTATTTAAAATGTATGAATAAAAATTTTAATCAACACAAAAATATCATTTCAGGGATTAATGTTGTTAAGTAGAGGCCCATGGATTTTTCATGTTTTACTGTCACCATCCATATTTACATAGTAAAAGCTTATACAATAATACATATTCAAGTTAAATTATCTAAAACATATGGAAGAAGTGAGTTGAAAGCTATTAAAATTAACCCTTAAAATCTCAAAAGTCCACACAGTGAGGCAACAAATACATTGGGCTATATATTTGGAACAAATACAATTACGGATGATCAAAACACTCTGATGAGGCTTGAACATAAAAATACCCCAGCAAAAGTACTGCAGTTTATTGCCAAAGGGGCAGGTCTAGAGTATTTTTACAGAATTCTACAGAGTACCCTCTGTATCAGTACAATATACCTATACACATACACACAGAAATATGCACCCACACATAATAAATGCAAACACAAGTATGCATTTTGGAGTGTGATTATTATCAATACAAGTGATTACTCACAGGGCACTACAACCTGAAAGCCAGAGTGGTAAACTGAGAAACTGTACAAACATAGCATAACAAGACTGTGTATCCTCAAAGACCAGCCATGTAAATACAAGACAACAGGTACATGCAAATGAAAAGGAACAAGGGAACTTGGAGATGAAAGATGCCCAGATGAAAGGCCTGGTTCTTCATGGGAGGAGTGGGAAGGGAATAGCAAATCATGAAAAGGAGTCTATACTTTGCTCTGCTAATCCAGTTTGCACCCATAGTGCAGAGATGGACTTAGTTCAGGTCATACTACTGTGTTTTATACTCACATTGTAAAGCAACAAGTTCAAAGTGCTGATAAATGTCCCATTGTTCTCTCTTACAGAAATAGCAGCTGATGACCTACAACAGAACCAGAAACCAAAAACCATAATGAAGAAAGATATCTTAAGTGTTTACATACTTCAGTGTTTTTTATCGTTAAAAAAATTCAAGTCATGTCACAAGAAGTTAATTTATGCATTTGGGTTATAAACTTCAGAAGTAGGAATTTACAGTAGAAACACTGACAGAACCTTAACTATGCAGAAAGTAATGGATACTGTTGAAAACATGAATCAGAAAAATAATTAGCAGAGAGGCAAAGTGACAAAAAGGAACCCATTTTTCATGATGTACAAGGTTTACTCATTGAAATATTTTCTCTTGCACTCTATATTCACAAACTATTTCATGAATAATTTCCATTTTGTTGCTGCTACCATTTTGCCATAGGAATATCTGAAGTTTAAGGGAAGTTTTGCATTATCTAAGGCTCGGTTCTCTTCACGAACAATGTTCTCTCATATGATGATGCTACAGAATTTTCTTTTCCTTTGCAGTATGTCTTCGTTCAGTGCTTTTTCCTTTCCCTTTACTCTTCCACGGCTAAAAATCGCTATGTTGACAATACTGCTATGGCTTGCGTATATTTAGGTCCACATGCATATATACACATACATATGGGCTTACATAAACATGGAAGTGAAACATAGAAATGAAAAGCACACTTACGAAGCAAGCTGAGTATTGTTAACCAAGTACTCCAGTGGATAGCTACAGCTAAATTTGTACAGAAGCCCAGGCAAATAGCTGATAATCGTTGGTGGGTCTGGTGTATCAATATAGCCTGAAACATTACCTATCTGTACCACTGAGGTATTTCCATAAGCATTGATACCTCGAGCTGAGGATACCTATTGAGGGAGACAGAAAACAACTATTATCAGAAAATTAACTGTGTGGAACAAAAGTTACCTAAGGACACTGATGTTTTAGCCTGTAATTTACCCAGAAATATCTTCAAGAAATCCTTCAAAAAAATAATTTAGTTTAATAATATGTTCCCTGTGTTCTGTTTTTCACCTGCTTGAAATCACGCATACACAGTTCACAAGTGATATCCCTGCGCATAAAACACAGACTTGAGCAACATTTTAAAAAAACACTGATGAATCCTGGAAGCATTCTTTTTTTGGTAGGTACTTTTTTTTGTGAGCATTCCCAGTGAATTCACATGAGTTACTGGGAAAAACAGAAGGAACTTTTCTATTACAGTTAAAAAAATACTAGCTTAAAATGAGCTTTCATATGTCATTAAGTGAATACACAATCATTCACAGAAACAATACTCTATCACTCGGGCTTTGTTTTTGACACGTCAAAACCAATGTATATTATAAACAGACGCAAGCGAAATAGCTGAACTTTGAGTCTGTGTTTTTGTCTACATTATACATCTCAATCTAAATTATAAGCTTTGTGCAAAGAAACACTGTCAGAAACACAAGAGCTGAAAAGTAATACAACCTTAATGACAATGCAACCTTAATTCTGTCCCTGGACAGGTGCTATCCTGTGTTGCTCAGGCTCACGGCATGTGCAGAGCCAGCAATAACATGCAGCTCCCCAGAAAACTGAAGGACATACTTTCCTCCCAGTAGCAGCCCAGTCCCATTCCATCTGTAGCTACTGATCTGAGCAAGGGGGTGGTTTGAAAACAGCAGATAAGTGTCACAAATTACTTTCTCATTAGGCACATACACAATAAGGCCAACTATCATGGCACTGGACTTCCACTGTAGCATTTCTTTTCTATAAACTTATTAGCAAAACAGATGCTTTCTATAGCTTTAGAGTACACAGTTTCTTAGAAAGACATTTTGTTATGGAAGAATAATCCTGAGGTGCACATGAGTTGTAACAATTTGCACTAAGTAGAACAGGATACACAGCAGGTATTCCTTTAGCTACAGAAAAAACAGCTAGAAGACAGACGCAGCCATACGTTTTGCCAATACTATACCTAATCATTTGCTAAATGGCAGGAAACTGATGATAATCAAATTTCCGAGGATCTATTCCTTGCCTAAAACACACAGGCTAGAGCATTAAGATTAGTATAGCCAACTAAAGTTCTGTTTAGCTTCCTCACCACCCCAATCCCAAAAAATAAAAAGTTGTGTCTGCAATATTACAGACAGACCTGGGTTTTACCTAAGTTCTGCCTGAACTGTTGTACTTTCTTTACTTTTATTGAAAATGAGTTTGAAGGTCTTTGCTGTGAAGCACAGCCAAGAAATGCGTGGGATCATACTACTTCAGTGTGGGGTACACGATAAGAAATGCACCCTGCTCCTTTATCCTCTTTGTTTGTAGCACAGCGTGCATAAACTGAGAGAGGATGAGGGGAATTTTGTTATATTTTTAGCAGCTGCTACTTTGTCTTTGTATCCTGGTACAGCCTTGTGGGGGGCTTCATGGGGAGCTCCAATCATTTGGACTTACTAAACTGTTGGGCTTTTTTGTTTGTTTGTTTGTTTTTTTTGTTTGTTTTTTTTTTTTTTAACATCAAGCTCTTACAATTACAATCAGCTAACAAGTTCAGGGAGTTTACAATGTGACCGACTCCACAGGAAAAGGAAAAAGTTGCTTTTTGGCAAATTCTTTTACTGCAAGTCATGGAGGTGCTATTGCTTTTCAGGGAAAATGGGAAAAAAGAACCTTGAACTTGCTGAACTGTTTTTTGTTGATTTTTTTTAAAAAAAAAACTCAGCCTGAGGCAAATAGGTGACAGAACACTTAGAACCTTTCAGCCCAGTTTCACAAAATTATTAGCAACAGAAAACAGGGTGTTTGTTATAAAAACTGACAGGTATCAAGTGCAAGTCTGAATTCCAGACAGAATATAAGTCTTAAAAATAAAACATTCTTACACTTGGTTTTGTAAGTTATTTGATACAAGTCACCACTGCTTGTACAGTGTGATATACACACAAACTGAACAACCCTTCTCTCCCTTGGTTTAGGTTTCAGACCTGACTTTCCTTTCTCCCCTCAGAAGGAGATAGCTTCATTGAAAAAAATGAAAAAATACTGGTACAAAACAGACTTCAAAGTCAGCTCCTGAATCAGATTCTGGTTCCAAAAATCTCACCGACAGCTAAGGTTTAGATTCAGTCAATAGCTGCACAAAGATGTGCACTATCCACACTTGAAACTGCAACATAAAACGTAGACACTGAAGTCACACCACCAGGCAGAACACCATAGTACAGACTGGCTGTGCACTAAGAGATCACAGTTGGACATACAAGTCTAAACTTCAATCCCACATCTTGACTTTTTTGTTGTGAATCGAGTGCACAGGTTAGATAGCCTTTTCTGTGTTCATGCGTCAAACATTCAAAATTTGCTTGAAAACTTCAGTTTGTTGCCAGGCCATTCCATACTGAGCTGAGATCTTCAAAGGAGGTACAAGACTTCAAGGCACTGCTAGCAGAAGCATTTACTATGGGTTGGGCATCTGGCCAGACTATCACCCCAAGACATTCAGCCACTGCTTTATCACAGAACATATAGGATCAGTCAATCAGTCAGCAAGCCCCTCTCATATAGACAGCCAGACTATAACTCTCATCTAGCTAACCCACTCAAAAATATTTTACTTTCATTTTCCAAGTGGGTATTTGAAAAGTTTCAGCAAAATTTAATGTATGTTCAGGAAGATTTTTAAAAATGGCTTGGAAAAAAATCACATTTTTCCACTGGAAAAAAAATAGTAAAATAAAAATGTACTTTCTCAAGAGGACAAATATGTGTCTCACCACATTTTCTCATTAGTAATCAAGATTATAAATTACCAGCTTTCTCTGGTTTTCTTTGATGTATGCAATATATTTCTAGCTGGGCAAGACAATGTAAACATTATCTGTAAAAGATGCAATGCTGTCAAGGCCATTCACTTGATCCCATGCACAAACAGCCATGCTACAACTTCACTTTGACTTTGTCTTACCACTAAAGTGTTTCCACAGGATTCCAAAGTACTCAGATTGATAATGAAAATGACCACTGCTGGAAAGGTGTTGTTATTGATGAAACCCCTGCAGTGGGCATCCCCATGTTTCCCATTCAGTGCCAGATCTGTCTCAGAATAACCAGAGAATAGAACTGTGCAAAAATTTATCTTCATAGTAATTGTCTGTACTCCACAGAAAACATTGATATCTCGTTCAGCTGCAAGAAAAATACAGGGAAAGACATTGTAAGAAGATGTATTTCAACTAATCACCATATAATTATTGTACCAGTTAGTCTAATGTTGTAACTTCAGATCAAATAAATTTTTAGACCCCAGTCACAGCAAAACATTGGAATATAAAGGTCAGAATTACATTATTCTGAAGAACAGATTCAACTCTACAACTTCACCAAAGAGAAAACAAGAATTAATATGGTAACATAGTCTACCACACAACAAAATCATTATTCCAAAATTCCCCAGCAAATACTTCAGTAGCACATCCATAAATGGAAGCACTGCAACAGAGTGGAAACCAGCACATTGTTAAATATTTGGAGTCTGATTCAACAGCCCTGTTCTGGAACAGAAATTTCCTGCTATTTTGAGAAACGCAGGAGGCCAGGCTCTGCCTTCCAGCCCACTCTGGCATGGAAGTCAGGTATGTTTGTCTGAGGTTGTCTGGAGTCCACTTTGTATGAGACTGCAGTCTCAGGCTGCGCAGACTTTGAAGTACAATCAACAGTGTATCAGAGAAATTTATTATGATATATTTAAAGCTGGTTTGGGGTTTTTTGGTTTGGTTTTTTTGGTGTTTGGTTTTTTGTTTTTTTGTTTTTTTTTTTTTAAGAACAATCAACTTCAGCTTTAATGAAAAATCGGTTGGCTCTTGAAAGACAATGATCAATACTACAAAGCGTCTTGCAACCTTTCATTCAGTACATTATGACAATACAAAAGACCTAGAAAACAGCAATTGTTACAACTGATCAATTTTTGAACAACAGCCAAAAACCTTCTTGGATGAATTTGACATTTTATTCAAAAGTTCTGAAGATTTTTATGTACATGAATGGAAAAGTATCAGGTTAGGATATACACATAAGCAACAGTTTGTTTTGCTTTAGAGCAATAATATAGTTTTTCTATAAGATCTTCTCTGCCTGCAGATGATTGGGGTGGCTATTTTGGTATATTCCCCTAGTGCTTTACAAAAAGACATACTGCATCATGTTAAACACAGACATTACTCCTTTATATAACAACTCGTTTATTACATCTGCTTAAAGATTAAGTGCTATTAAAAATTGCAGAACAACTTCAGTCAATACCATACCATTAAGCCTGCTGAAATGAATTGTTCAGTTGCATTGTCACAACAGAGAGGAAATGAAATCTCCATTACAATGAACTAGCTCTTCCCCCATGGTACAGGAGCACATGCAGTATAATTTAGACAGCTTTAACAGTGGCTTTAAAGCCAAAACAATCAAGTGCAGGAAAAAACGGGCTAAATTCAGTCCTGAGCTAATGTGGTGATAAATGTTACTGACTGGGTGTAAATTTGGGCAGAAAGGTATGGAGGCAAGACAGGAGTTGAAGTGATTTGGCATGAAATTCTCCTGGATTGTACGTATACATAATTACACTAACATAACATACAAAGATCAAGAAGCAGCACGCCTTGGTATTCACTACATGAAGACTGTTACGATCCATTTAATGGATAGACCAAGGTAGAAGGAACAGTACAAAAAGGCAAATAGAGTACATCTTTACACTTATTTGTAACAATGCACAAACAGCCAGATTGTAACAAATCGCAGGATATAATATAAAGTAGCTGAGTTAATTTTATAACTCACTTCAACAAGCCTTTTTAAAAGCAGGATATTACTTTACCTGTTAAGGTACCATTACCACTTGCAAAATGCTTATTTGACATGAAGGGAAATGAGACCATACAGTATAAAAACAACCTTTATGCTATGAGAGGAGGAATGGTTTGAAGGTTAGGTCACCCAGCTGGTGGAGCCTTAAATGTAATGACCTCTTTGTCACAGAGTTTCCATACAGGAAAAGCTTTGGCCTCTTTCTGACTCAAATCTCAGAAAGTACCTATAGTCAACAGTACTCACAGGGGTGTCACATGCAAAACAGTAAAGCTCAAGAGGTACATAGATACTATAGTAACAGAGACTGTCTTGAATAAAGGACGGACCTACGGCAACATGAGCCAAATGCTGACAGCTCCACTGCCCGCTTCTGCTCTGGTACCCTTCCACACATTGACAAGACTTGCCCCAGAATAGACAGTGAAAACCCCGCAGAGGACAAGAGTTTGCCACAGAACATCATTGACCAAAGTCATTCCACCAGAAGAGGTACGCAAAGACATTTATAGTTCAAAACTAAATTCTCTTCATGAGCCTCCTCTTTAATCAAATCAGTGCTTTGACAGTGAATTAAAATGCATAGCCTACGTGAAAAAGCTGCAATTTTTCTTAGCTTCTACTAAGTTCTAAGTTCTCAGTGTGTACTTACAGCAAGAACCCCCTGAATCAAGAGCATGCGTTTCCCACCTGAAGACAGCCAGACTGCTATGGCTCCATTCCCCAAAAGCCTTTAAAACCTATGCTTGACTGCAATGCAAAACTAAAGCTTTTTTCTCTAGGCAACTCTCTGAAGGATTGCAGGATCTGACCTTATTACATGCTCTCTAGAACACATCTTGCTGTTGGTATAAAACATCACAGAATTGTCAGTCTACCAAATACTGGGTTTTTTCTTCATCCCTGCTGACTATTGCATACCTACACTCTAAAACAAACCCACAAACTGCAGAAAAAAAAAGTCCTGCCTGATTATTTACCATCCTATTTATGCAGCACCATCCCTATGCAAGAGTCACCCAAGCAGTGAATGATAAAAGCACAAATAAATGAAAAATGGATGAGCTCTAAGGTTCCTTTAGGAAGGTTTAATTTCTCATCTTTGCTGAAGACAACTTCTGTTCTTCACAGAATTTAAAGAAAAAGAGCAGACAACTTCAAAACTCAACAGCTTCTCTGGTATCTGGACACCACAGACCTCAGCAAAAAGTTCATTCTTACCCCATGTTTGGAATTTTAGCTGTCAACAATGAAGATTTCTTGTGTGGAACAAATAAGGAACAGGAGGAAAGTCCTATCCATAACCAGGATTGTGAGCAGTATCTCAGCCTGGAGGATGCTTGTTTTGAAACAAACATTCTCCTTTTTGACCTGTCCTTCACATCCCCCTTATATTTGAACTCTAAAGGCCGTGAAGCCAGCACCCTCAAAGCCATAGCCTGAGAGTAGCACTGGGGAAGCAAACATAGCAAGGGCAAGCCCCTTCTGCCACAGAGGCTCTCTCACCAATCTTCTGGGGTTCTTGAACCCAGAAAACAGAGTTCCAGCAGCCTCCCTCAGCTCCATTAGGCCCCAGCCCATTACATAGCAGTCTCTTCTGCATACTGAAAATACCTGTCAAATTTGGGGAAAAAAGGGTCTTCTGTTTTTCACCTCCAAGTCAAATACATTACTAACAGGCAGAATTATTTTTCTTTCCCAGCTCTCAAAATCGGCACTAAGACTGTTGATTAAATTCCAACCTTTGAATATTTACTGCCAGAGATGACAAACAAGAAAGAGCAGGACTCTAGTCTCAGCTCCTAGGGGCAGTGAAGGGTGATTAGCATTTACTTAATAAGAAAACTGTTTACTTGTAACCTAAACAGGTTTTCTCCCAAGTCCTTGAGATTTGGCAGACATGGAATCTGATATGACCCTTTTTTATGAGGCAGAACTGCAAGAGGCCCCTAAACACCAACAATATGAGCTAGACTCAATTCATGGGTATCACATTGCAAATATAAAACCTTGGCACAGGGCTGGTGCAGAATAATGACCAGAGAAAAATTTACAAAGCACAGAAAGAGCAATCTAAACTTCCCTCTAGCTGTTGCAATCCTCTCAAGAAGCCTGAAACAGAAAAACAACTACATGAAAAACTAAAAAAGGTAGATCTGAAGCAGGTGGGCACAATTCACCATGCTTTTGAGGCAAGACTGTAAAACTTTTACCTAAGAAGGGGAATATAGAGGTAGTTTGTGAAATATTCAGTTAAACAGTGATTTTCTCAGGGATGGAAGCAACATATTTGATCTTCTTTGCATGTCTTATTTCTCTGTTCTTCATATTCACATCAATTAAGTGAAAAAGGATCAAACCCACTGTCTTTATGTCTAAAAAGCACCTAGTAGTGTGGTGGTAACACAGGGAAACAATAAAGAGACTGTAGGATTTCTGATGACTTAAGTTTAATAAAAGAGCCGATCCTTCCCGAAAAAAAAATCAAAACAATTATTATTCAGAGAGCAACAACACTGAAAGACATTAGAGTGTAATGCTATACCAAGAGTTCATCACCATACTGTTCAATTCAATTCCTACCTCAGAAACATAAGGTGTGAGTGAGCCAGTATTCACAATCCTTTTATTATTATTATTCTGTCCAAGAAACAACTTGGGCAGGAAGGATAAGCAATATAACAGGCTAAAAGCATTCTTCAGCTGACTAAACGCTGATACACACGTCAATAAGACTGAAATTTCAGTCCTATTTCTCATTATATTAACAACTCCAGACATCTGGTGTCCCCAAAATGACTTAACTCCCATTTTTCAGAGGCGTGAGTGTACATCATACATAGATATGTCCCATTGCTTCACTTGTCCCTAACCAAGCACTTAATGTTCAAGTGGGGTACTAAATTTTACCATCAACTTAATTTTGCTCAAAAATAGATATATATTTCTTTATTTCACTAAAAGGACATAATTATATTCTTTTATCCAGAGAAAGCATGAAAGAAAACCCAGTTAGAAATTCCAGACTCTTAAATCTATAGAGAACATTTACAACATGAGCTCTGCTGAACTTCTTGGAAAGTATAGAGCTCTGCCAAAAGCAGGTCAAACCCCACTAATGTGAGAAGAGTTGCATTCATTACTACTAGGCTGAATTTGACCCATTGTGCAATTAAGAACAAAGTAAAGTGCAACATTAGAGGCATTTCATTGTCACCGAGATAGTTAACACTTACTTAATGTAGAGTCCTACCCCCAGGTTTCAGAGATTTTGAAGCTCTGTATTTAAAAATAAGCCCTGCTTTGAACCAAGACAATAAAGAATCCATTAGAAAAAAGTCTATTAAACACTTACCAGGAAACCTGCTATGGAGGTTAGCATCACAGTTGTATCCATTGAACTGAGCAGTCACTGAAAGCACTTTAATCG
This sequence comes from Ibidorhyncha struthersii, assembly GCA_013398815.1. Taxonomy (NCBI): domain Eukaryota; kingdom Metazoa; phylum Chordata; class Aves; order Charadriiformes; family Charadriidae; genus Ibidorhyncha; species Ibidorhyncha struthersii. The sequence continues at coordinate 46,965 of VZSZ01011824.1, read as the reverse complement.
TCAGCAGGAGCAGTAACCATACCTGTTCCATTGCAAAACCTAGCAAGACATTAGGTGGTTATTACAAACATCTGTTCATTGTGTTAAAGATGCTTACCACAGACATTTAACCACTCAGGAGGTGATGGTCTCCAGCAAAGGAACTGGGGATAAAACTCACAAGCTTATGGGAAAGAGGCCACAGGCAGCAGGGCCTATTTCTCTACTTCTGAGTAATGTGTAATTTCTATAAACTTCTACAGCTTTTAATCAAAACCTGTGGCAAAAAAAAAAGGGTACTCAAGATATATAAAAAAAAAAACTAAAATACATTAATAGATTAGGGTTGCTTAAATATTTGAACTCCAACAGCTTCTTTAACATTTCAGTGCAAAAATTCTTTGAGAAAGACATCTTAGAACATTAGTTTTATTTTAGCCAAGTCCTTGAAATGTATACAAATAAATGGCTTGCTGAGCAATTCTCAGGCTTGAGGTCCTAGAATGAAAATCAGTTCATATCTCTTTGCCAAAAATCTGTTCTTTGAAGCATGCATGCAATTGCATTGACCTTATGTACAGAGTTGGCACAGACACTTGCATCCTGCTTGAATAGTCTGGCAACCAGACTGGGAGATCAGAACATGTGAATTTCTAGTGTCTTGAGTAATTATTCATCTTGGGAGAAAAACTCCAAGGTGTAATACCTGTGCTATTTAGCACAACCAAAAAAAATCTGATTTACGCTTTTGCCAAAAATATCCCAAAATATTGTTATTTCTGTCCATGAATCCAAGTATTATGTTTTTTTTTTTAATTTATAAGATTTTGTAATCCTAGAAAATATCTCTGCTGATGTGGACCTCAAATGCGGCAATGCTCTCCATTTGCCTAGACAGGAACTGAGCGATTCTGAGATTTAAGAGGTTTGCTTTCTCTAAGACTATAGATAGAGATTCAGATCATCACCTTTCTCCAAGTAGACGTCAAGGAACATTTGTAAACTCTGTAGATGCAGCACACCTAAATGCAGCCATATCTGCCATGGCAAGTGGCAGTCCTGCAATGTTAAGAAGAGCTGGCAACAGCACACAGTGGAAACATTTGAGAAGCTGACTCTTAACTGGATCTTTCACGGCTACACAGCAGTCTGAGCTAAAGCCCGCTCAAATTAATAGAAATTATTCTACTAGTTTTCAAACCAGGGTCACAGAGTACACGGACCTGGAATTTAAAGCCTTGTGTTGAAAGACAGACACATAGAGGACACTCCCAAGCGCTCTGCATCAGCAAACAAACCAACTACAACAGAACACTGAGCCAAACTCTACTAAGAAGTCAAAGACATGTCCACGTGTCCAACCATTCAATCCTGTGTAATTCTGCTTGGAAGTACATGGAATAAAAGTGGAGAAATGAAAGCACCAGCTTCCTGCTAAGCATGCACATTTTTTTTAAGTCAAGTATAACTTTTGCTATGATATCCAAAAGCAGTTTTGCTAGCAGGTTCTGCACAACTTCCTCAAAGCGTGACCTATAACAACAACGCAACTTCTTTTAGTTTCAGGTGGATACAAAACTCTAAATGAAAGCACTCTTTGACCTTCTACTCCTTTTCCATTAGATTCCTGTGGAGGTTGACAGCACTTGCAGCTAATGTTGATGAAGAACTGTGAAAACATAGAAAGAAAATAAAATTCTTAACTGGGTTGCTATGAAACCTCTGTATTTTCATTATCTCCTCACCCTCTCCATTACTCGCAGATGGAAAAGCGAGGCGGTATTTTGTTTGTTTACTATGAAAATTCATACTTTATTTTGAAAGAAACATTTCTTCCCTTGGAAAATTGGCATTTCTCCAGTGTACTGGAGCCTTACCTGTGCTTGTACAGCAGTTACATCAATAAAGTGGCTATTACTATTCTGTTGTATACAAGCTTGTTTCTGATGCCCATTACAATGGTGTAAATCAAGGGCAATTTACCAAGATCTAAATCTGACTTCAGTTTTCTAACTGTTAGAGTAGTTTTTGCTCACCCCCAAAAAAAACTGTTTGAAAAGAGTTTAATGAAAGATGACACTAACAAAGCTGTACCTATGAATGAAATGAAAAACAGAACTTACAATAAATTCTAAAATTTTAATTATTAAACTTAACTTCTATTGCTGTGTTTCAGAGGAAGGAGAGATGATTGCTAAGGAACAAAGCTGAATGAAGATATTAAGTATTTATAGTTCTCTAGCTGTATTCAGAACGAGTCAGATTTTAACAATATTACCCTACTTGCTTTCTGGCTGTTGACTCATCTGTATATGGATCAACATGCAGATCCACATCACCAGTTTCGCTGACTACTGCTGATTTCAGTTAAGTTAGGTATATGCATTATTTTTCATTACTTGAGAGAACTGCAGCCCTAGATAGCACCCTGAGAGGACAACCTCACTTATCTGCCCACACCAGCAAGAAGAAAGGCAGCTACTTTTCCAGCCTGTTCTTAAAGGTCTCTGGTAATTTATTTCTCAACAGAAATTTCCAAAACTTCAGTCCCCAAATGTATAGTATAAGGCATCCTAACTAAAAGATTTTATCCTACTGATACTGCTGAACATTTCACCTAATTAAAGAAGCATAAAAGTTTGATCAAAATAGCAACAGGAATATCGTAATCTTATTGCCTGTACATGAAAAGGAAATTAAAATTCTATGTACAAAAAACAAAGGTAATATGCAAGTGTCAGGAATAGGGTCATTTATAATCCAGGAGTCAACAAATTCACGTGGAAGATATTTGTCTTTTTTCTTCAACTTAGTATGCAATTCTTTAAGCCTTTTTTGAGGAATACAGCTCTTAGTGCTTTCCAAAAAATAAAAAAAAAAAAAAACACCCAAAACAAAACAAAGTGCCTCTTTGGTCTAATAGCAAACATATTTCACTGTTAAGACAACTTCCATGATTCCAAAGATACCAATACATACTTCAAGTGAAACGTGATCCTTTTTATCTATGAAACTCTTAACTGATGAACCCATACCAGGTTTCACTGATGTACTGAGACTTCTTTTCCATGTTCTTCAGACGTCATGTCCGCTTTTCTCTGCTGAGCAACTTCAAGGATCTTAATCTCTCAAGGATCCCACACTTCTCAAGTGGATGGACCACAAGGACCAGGACAGACCCGGGCTTGCTAGCAAAAAGCCTGAAAGTGGCATGCTGGCACTAGATTTGAAAAGGGAAGGGGACGTAACCGGGCTCCTTAGGAGTAAGTCTGGGGGTGGTGCAGTTATGGCTTCCTCCTGTAAAAAGGAGAAGGTACCAATAGCCCAGCTGAAGCGCTTATACACTAATGCACGTAGCATGGGCAACAAACAGGAGGAACCAGAAGCCACTGTGCAGCAGGATAACTATGATGTAGTCGCCATCACAGAAACGTGGTGGGATGACTCACATGGATGGAGTGCTGCCATGGATGGCTATAGGCTCTTCAGAAAGGACGAGCAAGCAAGGAGAGGTGGTGGGGTGGCCCTGTATGTCAGGGAGCGTTATGAATGTCTTGAACTAAATGATGGTGACAAATAGGGTTGAGTGTTTATGGGTAAGAATCAGGGGGAGAGCCAACAAGGCAGATATCCTAGTAGGAGTGTGTTATAGACCACCCAACCAGGATGAGGCGGCAGATGAAATATTCTACAAATGGCTGGGAGAAGTCTCAAGATCATGAGCTCTTGTCCTCGTACAGGACTTCAACTTCCGGATATCAGCTGGGAATACAATACAGCAGGGAGGGAAGAGTCTAGAAGGTTCCTGGAGTGTGTTGAGGATAACTTCCTGACACAGCTGGTGAGGAAGCCAACTAGGGAAGGTGCCCTGCTGGACCTGTTGTTTGTAAACAGGGAAGGGCTTGTGGGGGATGTGACAGTTGGAGGTTGTCTTGGGAACAGTGAGCAAGAAACAATAGAGTTTTCAGTTCTGGGAGAAGCGAGGAGAAGGGTCAGCAGAACTGCTACCTTGGACTTCTGGAGGGCAGACTTTGTCAACCAGGCTCCTGAAAAGCCCAAAGTCCCTTGGGAGGCAGTCCTCCAGGGCAAAGGAGTCCAGGAAACCTGGATGTTTTTCAAGGAGGAAGTCTTAAAGCCACAGGAGCAGGCTGTCCCAGTGTACCGAAAGACAAGCCGTCAGGGAAAAAGACCTGCCTGGCTGAAGAGAGAGGTAGAGCTGCAACTTAGGGAGAAAAAGAGGATTTATGGCCTTTGGAAGAAAGGGCAGGCCACTCATGAGGAATACAAAGAGGTAGTGAGGCTATGTAGGGGAAAAATTAGAAGGGCCAAAGCCCAGCTAGAAGTAAACCTGGCTTCTGTTGTCAAGGACAACAAAAAAAGGTTCTATAAATATATTGGGAATAAAAAGAGGACTAAGGATAATCTCTGTTCTCTAGTAGGCAGGGTCAGTAACATAGTGACCAAGGATGAGGATAAGGCAGAGGTACTTAATGCTGTCTTTGCCTCAGTCTTCAGCAGTAAGACCAGTTGTACCTTGAGTACGCAGACCCCTGAGGATGTCGGAAAAGCTGTGGCTGTCATCTACCTGGATTTTAGTAAAGCTTTTGACACAGTTTCCCACACCATTCTCCTAGAGAAACTGGCTGCTCATGGCCTGGACAGGTGTACTCTTCACTGGGTAAAAAACTGGCTGGATGGCCGTGCCCAGAGAGTGGTAGTGAATGGAGTTAACTCCAGTTGGTGTCCAGTCACAAGTGGTGTTCCCCAGGGCTCAGTGCTGGGGTCGGTTCTCTTCAACATCTTTATCAATGACCTGGACGAGGGGATCGAGTGCACCCTCAGTAAGTTCACAGATGACACTAAGTTAGGCAGGTGTGTTGATCTGCTTGAGGGTAGGATGGCCCTACAGAGGGATCTGGACAGGCTGGACTGATGGACCGAGGCCAATGGTATGAGGTTCAGCAAAGCCAAGTGCCCGGTCCTGCACTCAAGTCACAACAACCCCATGCAGCACTACAGGCTTGGGGCAGAGTGGCTCGATAGCTGCCCAGTGGAGAAGGACTTGGGGGTGGTGGTGGACGGCCGGCTGAATATGAGCCAACAGTGTGCCCAGGTGGCCAAGAAAGCCAAGAGCATCCTGACCTGTATCAGGAATAGTGTGGTAAGCGGGACTCGGGAAGTGATCATCCCNGGGGGACAAGTCTTATGAGGAACAACTGAGGGAACTGGGGCTGTTTAGGCTGGAGAAGAGGAGGCTGAGGGGAGACCTTATCACTCTCTGCAACTACCTGAAAAGAGGTGGTAGAGAGATGGGGACTGACGACTTCTCCCTAGTGACAAGTGAGAGGATGAGAGGAAATGGGTTCAACTTAAGCCAGGTGAGGTTTAGGTTGGATATTAGGAAAAATTTTTTCACTGAAAGGGTTATCCAGCATTGGAATAGGCTGCCCAGGGAGGCGGTGGAATGGCCATCCCTGGAGGTGTTTAAAAAAAGGGTAGATGTGGTACTTGGGGATATGGTTTAGAAGTGGTTTTGTCAGGTTAGGTTAATGGTTGGACTCGATCTTAAAGGTCCCTTCCAACCTCAACAATTCTACGATTCTATGATTCTATATATACATGACAAATATATACACACAGAGGCACACATCTTGAAGGTCAGCAGTTTTCTAAACAGAGGACTAAAGGTGATGACAGAGTTAAACCTGTGAACAGACTATGTTCCCAAAATTACAGTATTTGAGGGCACATAACACAGAAATACAACAAAAGTAGTAATTTAACATATATGAGTAAATAATAAAACTAAGGTCAGAGATCAGTGTGCCCTAGAATGTACAAAACCAGCTGATTTCCACCCCCGATAGGAAAATAGTTTTGCTTTAAATAGGTAAACTAATGTCTCTCTTGTAGCTATTAAGAACACAAAAAGCAGTTACGCACAATGCAAGAAAGACCATGCATTAAACACACACGCATAGTCAGGCATAGAGTTGCATTCAGCATCAATTATTTGATCCTAGAATGACCCATGGTTATTTGCTAGTTATATACTTCCACTCAGTTCTTGAGATTTAAAAACAAGAGTCCTGGATTAGTTCCATACTACATCATCTTTGTAATTAAATATTGTGTCAAAGCTTGGATTCCCCTCCTTAATCAAGCTTCCACCAGAACCAGGGAGGAGCTTTACCTGATGAAGGCTAAATCATAGCTGAAGTCTCAAATGGTAAGAGGTTTTGTGAATCAAGCAGGTTCTTACAGTGTCCAAGGAAAATGAGACTGGGGAACAGATTTTTGCATAGGTTTTTACAAAACAATAAAACAAAAGCAAAAGTTTTGTATAAAGTTTAAAAAATTCTGATTTATTTTCCAGTCCTTTTACAATAATCTCTTTCACAGGATAAAAAAAAGCCAAAGGGACTGAGAATGAGCTATTAACTTTCCACACAAGGAAGCTACACCAAAATCACTAGACTTTAATCTGATAAACTTCAAATTTTGACCAGCACAATAAATGGGCAACTGAAAGTCAAGACCATAAAACATTTATACAGAAGCAATCCATATCTTGCTTACAAATTGAAATGAAATAACCATTCTAGACCCTGCTGAACACTAAGAGGCTGAAAACCTAGATCTGGTTCCCAAAGACACAGCTCAGTCTTTTTTCCATGAATCTTATTACTGGTAGTGAGGATTAGATGTGTATGTTGGGTAAATAATAGAAGCCTTACAGACATGCAATACTCTTCAACCTATAAAATCAGCAAAAGGTGTGCTTAGAGATACATACTAGCATAGGTCCATCTGGAGCTTAATTTCATAGCCTTGGATAGGCAAAACTCCAGCTGCGACTGTTTTATTGCCTGCCTAAAGACTAGGGAAATTTAATCGGTGTACCATACTGCCAATAAGCTGTAAAAAAGAAAGATATCTACATTTTAACACTTCAAAACATTCATAATAATCTTTTAAACATTTTACTTCAGTATATGTGTCTTCATTGTTACAACAAATCCTTGGATGCACTGAGATTTTTTTAATCTGGTCTGAAAAGAAACTAAGTTAACTGCATATTTACAAGGTAAGAGAAAGAGTGATCAAATGAAGAATATGACTGTATGAAATATTTCCAAGAGATTTATACAAAGTAGCATAATACCTTCTTCCAAGGAGACAAACTATTAGGGAAATATAATTATTAAAGCCTAAAAAAAATGAACAACTATTTGTTGCACAAGCCAGAGATCTTGACTTGCTAGATCTATTTAAACTTATTCACTTCCAACTGTTGAAGTCATCGAGTAAACTGTTTACCTTCTTTCTGTGCTAAATATCAGACTTATTCTAGCTTTTCCTACATCCACTAGTGAAACAGTAATATTCTTCAAATGCACTACCTTCCCCCCACCCCGTTTCATATTATTTTTATTGTAGTTACACTTAGTGATGGAACAGTTGGATTTTACTTTAAACATTGCCAGAATACTTGTTTTGCTGTCCCACAAAGGTGACTTCAATATGATATTTTGATCTTTCTTCCTGCATTGCACAGGAAATATTTCCAAAACTCTTCCAGATGTTTACTGTGACAACCTAAGGAAATGCTAATATTTTCCTAATCATGCCTATCATATCATACAATTAAAGTACCTAAATATATGTCTGGTAGATAAGCTAAAAATTTTAAGTTTATCTTTGAAATGAGCTCCATGGCTCCATGGTTCAGAGATACCTCAATAAAATGTGAAAACACAAATCAGCTTAATGTTCCAGATACAAAAATACACAAAATCACATCTCCTGAGCCTCACAGGAAAGAAATTTCTATTCTGTTTTTCCAACCTGCATGAGTTAACCACTCTTTCCCACAGCACATTCACACAAGTGTGAAGTGTACAATGTTATCAGTGAGAGCAGATTTGAGATGAAAATGGGTCTGAAGGAAGTGATTTATGGTCAAAGCTTTGGACCCGAATTCAAGAACTTTGGACAAATTCTCCTCTCACTTTCACACTCTTCATATTGTCTACTGCATCAGAAAAAGTTTGACATCAGCAAGAGACCTGAGAAAAAAAGCAAATTCAGTATAAGATTTGAAGACCATTGCAGTGATCTGAAAAAGATCATTGTAGCTCAAATTCAGAAGTTCTTGACAAAGCAAGACCTCCTTTTAATCATTAATATCCACATAATTTGACTTTTTGCGTTTTGCTCTGCATTTGATTAGTCTTCAGTGTTATAGATCATTCTTTACTGCAACTTTAGCAAATTCAACATGAAATGCCAAGAATATAAACCTACTGAAAACAGACAGATTTCCTTTTCAAGTCACTACATACCTAACTCGCATCATAAAACTAAAATAAAAGTCATCTTAGATTTTCCACTTCTCACTTCAGCAACAAAATATTATTAACAAGAAAAAAAAAATCTATCGTTAACAGTTAAAACTGCCCAATTACAAAGCAAGGACCACCAGGCAATCATCAGCCATGCAACGCCCACCTACAGGCTGGCTGTTACATAAAGAAGTATCTGTAATGAACACTACTACAGTGTTATTAAGACACTGGTTAATTAATCCAATACTAGGGAAAACATGGGCTGATTTTGCTCCATTGCAACTGGTTTATATTGTGTTCCTCTTTCACCTTTAGCAAAGACATTGCAATTTGAAAATCACTGACATACTATAAAGTCCAGGATCACCTTGGACTGAAACACAAAAGCAACAGTCACGTAGAGCCCCCTGTACAGGGAGTGTATAGAGAGTGTCCCTAAATCCTGGAACAAAGAGGTTGTTCTTAGGATGAAATACATTCTTATCATATCTGCATTCAGTCTCCAAATTTTCTTCTCCAAGCACTGATCATTCCATCAGCTAGCAAATTTACAGACACTATCAAATCATTTGATAGAGGCCACTGAAGAGCCATCACGTGCTAATGGCCTTCAGTTGCCTCTAACCATGGTCTGGATTCAAATACACTGATCTAGTGAGGAGATGCTCTTAATACTATTGCCTGCCCTCAGAGCCCTGCAGTCACATGGGCAGATAAAGATCTAAATGGGTATCATTCTACTTAATTACTCTTTTTACGCTTCTGAAGAGAGCAATAAATATAAATCTCCAGTAAATAATGCTTGATGTCACTAGCAAGTAGATTATACTGCAGCCATCTGTTTGCAGCTTGAAAAGTTACCAGTAAAATAAGATTTCCTTGAAAAAAAGCAGCAACAGTTTATGCCATCATGATGACTTCAGTTTCCTTACTTATAGGAGCAGAAAATAAGCAGTGAAGTTGTAGAATGCTGCTACATTACTGTACAGCTTTATCTAATCCTTAAAAGTTAGACAAATTTGCAGTAAATAATGCTGCTATCTTGGTCTAAGAAAGTATGTAATACCACAGATTTCATAAACTCTGTGAAATCAGAGAGCACTTACACCGTTCCCTGATTTATATTTAAAAATAAAAATTTTTATTGTGAAATAGAAAAAAATTAATTTATGAGTATTTCTTTCACCATGTTTCCAGTCCATCTTATAGCCATTTTAGACTTAAAACAAGGTTTGAAGTAATTTTCAAGCTAACCTCTAAAACAAGCCTGAGGGGTACTGCTCAAGACTTGGCTGAAAGAAAACAAAATGCCACGCGTTAATAAAAACATTCTTTGATGAAGAGCATGCAAGCATGTCCAACACTCCAATCTTCTGCTGCTCTTAGACCGTGATAAAGTTTCTCCTTACAGTACACAAAGCAATTATAGTAACTACGTCAATTTGGACTGTATCAGTTCATCAACTTAACTGAAGACTTGATTTCAAATCCCCACTATCTTCATTCAAGAATATATTGTCATTATTATTACTTTAAAAATAAACAAAGGTGGTGCAATTATCATGCCCAGTCACCTTTGTGACCAGAGACAATGTAATTTCCAATCAGTGGACCCATGTCATTCAATTGCAGTGGAGCCAGATAAGAAGTCTCGCTTATCAAAATTTTCCTCCATCAATGCAATGATTGTGGGAACAGGCTGACTGACACCACAAGTTGGATAACATTGTCTCCTTCAAGCAATTGATTGTTTCCCTCCTGAAAGCAACATGAGTGGGTATGGCATACCTTGATAGCCTCAGCACTGCAAAGGGGTTTGTAACCTTCTTCCTCTCACATTAATACCGTGAGTCTGGCCTGGGTACTTTTAGGTAAAAGTTAAATTGCAAAAAAAAAAAAATATCACCTCTTTTACAGTTGGATGCTAATTTTTCTTCAATTCCCTGCATACTTCTTCCCCAACAAACTCCCACTGAGATTTCCCAGCGAGGTTAAATTTGTCTGACAGGTGATAAAGTAAGAATTTTCTTTAAAAAATGACAAATAATTTGACATTTACCAATATTTTAGTAAGTTTTAGCTGGCTGACATGGTGGGCACTTACCCAAATCCCCTGTAGCTGTTGAGTCAGCTGTACTCCATCTATCCTGTGCTCCTGCATGTGATCAAGTGTTCGACTCCTCTGCCCTGCAGAACTTTTTCAGAAAACACTTTGAGCCTGTGGATGGGGGAAAAGAGACACTCATTATGAAAATTCTTTTTAAAATAGGTCTGTATTTTAGATGGGAAAATTTGACAGGTCTCAGAATACTTTACAAGCCTGTTCATCATCAGACTGAAACCTGAGCAGGATATTTATGGTGGCTTTTTTCAATCCTCTGCCTCTTTTTTTTCTTGCAGCCTTTTGATCTGTTCTCTCCACTTGTATGAGGATCTCCAGAGGACCATGTGGGGCAAACAATCAACCTGGAGAAATTATTCTGTCATCGTCTTGTTGAGGGAAAACCTTGTCTGCTTAAAAAGAGGGGTGGGAGGAAGGAGATAGATGGAAGCACTGAGATAGGATCAGTAACTAAGCTGCAAGTTTATCAATGTCCCGTTGTGTATTGTGAGAAGTGTCTATTTTTATTTTTTTTTTTTCAATTCTGGGCTAAATTCATAGTACTAAACAAAACAAAAGCAAAAAGAGCGACATTTCACACTGTGATGAAAATGTGATATAGGGGTGTCATGAATACAGGCGTCAACAGAATGATAATTACCAACAGGACATCAATGCACACAAAGCCAAGTGCACACAAAAGCAAAGATCAAGCTGCTAGAAACCAAACCTGCTTCGTAATATCTATTCCCCTATCTCTGGGATTTGGAGGTGGGGGGAGGTGTTTAACTCGCTTTTGTTGCATTAGTTTTTTCTTCCTCCTGCTTCCTTTTGCCCCCTCTCTTCAGTTTCTATTGCAACCATCTATGCCTGGAAGCTTTCGTTACGCCTTTGGCCAGAGAAAACAGTAGTTTATAGGCTTTGGCAACATAAAGAAAGCTTTGAGGTGCCTGGATTTGTTGGGGCTTAGGGTGGTTTTTAGAAGAAAAAAGCCCTGCCTCTGTCATGCCGTCACTTTGGCCAGCTCCTCTTCAGCATCAAAGTGCTGCAGAGTGCACTGTGCACATTCATGGTAACCCGGGCAGGCCCTGAAGAGCAGCCATGGCAGTGACATGATGCATTGACCCCCCATTCCTTTCCATGGTCCTACCATGTCAGGGCACTGACGGAAGAAAGATTTCCCTTTTAACACTGAAGCATCCTACAGAGGCGCAGGTCTTGGTAAAGGAGCTCCTAAGAAGAACCCCAGAGAGCTCACAGGGCTGCAATGCTTGCTGCCTGCTCTCAGTTTCTCCAGAAGCAGTGCAAAGCTCCCCTGCCGATTCCTGAGTTACCCCCTTCCAGTCACCTCCACACATGGAAGATCAGTGGCCTCATCGCCCAGCAGTGCTGTGCACAGCTCCAGCAGAGCTGGGGAAGATCTGTTTCACCTTCTTCCCTGTTCTGAAAGCGGGTAGCCCCTGCACCAGGTCAGACGCCACCTGGCCCAGCGCTGACCCCATACTCAGGCAGCCAGAGCTTTTGCTGTTCCCAGCAGGAGTTTTGTTCTAGAAAAGATCCAGACCATAAGAGTTATACTTTGAAGTCGTCAGGCACCAAAGGGCTCTTTAACTCTGCCAATTTCTAGTCCTTTATTCAGGCACATGCCCTAAATCCAACCTTATAATATGAATGAATGTAATACAGTTTGGACTGGGTCAGCCTTGAACTAATAAAAAGATAAGCCAAGAGATTTGCAGCGATGACATGTTCATATTAAGTCTTTAGACAGGTTTGATACCTCACCACGCAAATCCACAATGAAATACCTCAGCATAATATCAGTTTCGCAAACGAGTGTTTAAAGCATGGTCTACCCTTGGATAGGTTTCCAAAATAGGAATCTCGATTTATTTTATTATTTAAGACACATAATATCAAAAGTCAACCATTGTCTTTTGGTCTTCAGATGAGATTATTAAAAACAACAAATCATGTTAAGACACTGTGTGCAATTTCTCTCCGTTTCCACTGACAACAAGTACAGCTTCCACAACATCTGGGTTTCTTCCCTCAATAAGGATGTGCACGCAACGAAATCCTAGCCCAGCATCACAGCTGTCATACCATCTTTCTCTATGATCCATCTTCATCTTTTCTCAGACTATGCTTTTCAGTAAATAAAGGAGACAATGCACCAGGCTGCAGGACAGGTCCTTATAACCTGAGACTCACTCAAGAAGCTGGCCACCTCTGCAGCTACGCAGAGGAGTGGTGGCTGTCCACTTTTGGGAGACCCAGCTCTTCCCACAAGGTGTAGGAGCAGCTTGGCTAAGGTGAATGCACTTCCACCTGCACACATGCGAGCAGAAACAGGTTAAAAGCTGGCTGGGCAGCACAGCTCACAGGGGCTGCATCACAGCCCTCGGCAGCCAGCAACACCAGCCTTCATCCCAGCAGGTCACATCATGTACCCCTACGAAAATTGTTGTGATATACCACTTGCTCACCACACGATTCTCAGGGAAACAGCAATTAGCTAGATGTTCCCAACCCCAAACAACTTTCGCAACCTGGGAGGCGCAGCAGTTCCCCCTTTGATCTATTAAAACTCCATAAGCAAGGGTGAAAAGAGCCCCAACATGTTAGATCAGTAATTTACTACTCATTCATAGAAAGCGGTCAATCAACAAATCTCTGTACTTAGTAGAAACAGGCACTTCACTGCTATCACACCGTACTTTTAAGTGACCTGAAGGATATGCCACATGCACCCATAAAATCCAAGGTTTTGTTTCAAGTTCTCTATAAATAGTAGAAAATTCAGTAATTGCACTGCAATATAGTGTTATTTATCTACTCTGTACCTATAAAATAAAAAGAAATCCCTGAATTCATTAACATGGAAAAATAAACCAAACCTGAATATTTCATCATTAATCCTTGAAGGAAGGTGCCCCTAATTATTTGATTCTCTAATCTTACAAAGTTTATTTGTAAAGAAATTATTTTCACTCTGTACAATATTCAAGTTTTGCAAGCTTCCAGTATGATTACAGTTATTCTGGCCAGAACAAATATAAGACCACAGCGCTATGAATATATCCCATAAAGAGCTTTCCAAATATACCTCATTATGACTAAAACATATCTTGCTCATTTCCAGATTGAAAATCTGTCTCCATCCCACAAATCCCTCTGGCCATCTCACTATTTTTTGTATTATTTGAGATCAGACAAGCTCATTCTTCTAAACACTAATTTTAGAGTAGTTTTGGACACAGTCCAATTACAAGTTTTAGCAATTAGTATCTAAGGAGCTTCCTCTTTTCGTATAGAAAGACACAATGCATAAGCAAAACCATTTCTCCGCCCCTCTCCTCCAGGATTTGGAAAGCCCCCACTCACTAACAATGTGCAGCTAATATCTAAATACCTGTGAGGAGACAGAGTGGCTTCAACAGGATAGAAAAACCTCAGTAGAAGAGAACTAATTCCAAATAAAAGGCAAGTCCAATGGTTATTAAGCAATCCATACACAAGCAAAATTCTATTATTTGTCCACGATATAATTTCAGAATTTGCCAGATTTGCATTTCTCTTAAAAAAATGTATAGACAAGTTCATCATTTATTATTCACCAGAAAAAAAAATAAAAGGCTTTCTTTCTGTTTTTATCACTGTTATCCTCTTGTATAGAGCTCTGGAGATACTTGCTTTTACCAAATTTAAGCCAATATCATTAGTTCACCATGAATGTGAAATTCCACAAAGCTCAGGTAGATTGCTAGCTTTTTTAAGCACAAAGGAGTTTTTTCAAAACAAAATATTCTTCAGTTTTGTAAGTCATATGAAATTCCCATGCTCAGTTCAAAAGTGAAAGGCTTTGCTGTCTTAAGAGGGACTCTGCCTTTCTCGGAATGAGTTCTGAAGGTGCACAGTGATTGCCAGGGGGTCCATGAAATGAATTCTGCAGCCTAAATGGCCTTCTAAGGGAAGAACTCAAAGCGCATTTCCATTGTTTAGGAACAGAAGTAGTCCTATATGTGATTAAGTAGTTTATCTAGCCATATACCTTGTCTAGAACATACCTTAACACTAAATGTTTCAAAAAAAATTTCTGGGGAAAAAAGGATGCTTGAAAGAACAACCTCAGCTGACAAAACACAAACAAGCAAACCTTTCCCACAAAATAACCTGACAGAAGTCAGCTTATATTTGGGACATATATTATTTTATATTTGGGTGGGATCTCATGGATTTTCTCTCTAGACATTATAGTCATCCGTATACAGCTATTATGTCCACTGCCATCTGCCTCTTTTCCACCAAGGCCTACACTAGTACTTTCAGTTCTTACAATGAAATTTTAGAAGCCTCCAAACACTCTCCACCCCTTCTCCAGTTGCTTTGTGTTTCTCATACCTGTATTTATCTGCATATAAAACCCCCACACTTTTGCTTTTCTAGCCATTTCTCAGTATTAAAGCCACATTAGTCTCCTTGGTATAAGCAATTCACAACTGCTACCTGTATTTCTTTTCTGAAAGATCAAATTTCATTCAGAACCCAGCTAACGTAGATTAACAACTTATATCATTCAAATATCAGTACTGCATGATAAATTCCTCCCTAGTTATAATCAAATATACTCACACAAACACATGGCTTAAAAATTGTCATGGCTGTTTACCTTATCGGCATCTACAGAGAGTGTGGACCAGTTTTAAATAACTGAGCAGTATTCAACCTCAGAACCAACTAGTTCGTTTTCTATCTTGCCAAAGCAATTGCAATTTAAATCTCTCTAATGCAAACTGTTAGCAGAACAGGGAGCACAAGTGAGAAAAATGATCGTGAAATTATACTTGCACTGAAACATCACAGAGAACCCAAATCCCATTTATGCAGAATTTACCAAAGGCAAAATAGTGACCCGAACAGATCATAAATAACCCTAGCATCAGTTTCATCTGGGTACAGACCATAGAACCGGGGTATATGGATCCCTGTTAGTCATACTAGTACACAACAACATACATCAAAGGACCAACTTGTTTCAGCATTAGTAGAGGTACACTTGAATGAGAAATGGCTCTGGTAACAAATTGTGAATTGGATTAAAAAACACACACACAAGACTCCTTCAGCTTCTCTGGCTTTATGGAAGCCTGCCTGCTCAGTGGCAAGAAATATATTCTCCCAGTGCTTTAGAACAGCATTTCAAACAGTTTATTTCTTGCTTTAAAGCTCCTCTTTGTTTCACAATTTGTCTGTTTTGGGGGTTTTAGATGTTTTAGCCCCTCCTGGCAGAATCCACATCTAGTATCATAGATGAGCTTCAGCTCACCCGGGGGTGTTTTGAAAAAGAGTTTTCATGTTGACCATAACAGACCTGACAACCTGCTGTGAAAATAAATCTGGAATTAAACTGACACTTATTTTTAATATTTATTCCAGAGAATTTATTTGTGCCCAAATCTAAAACAACAAGTAAAAATCACTTTGTTACCACTTACCATCTTATCTTCAGTCATAGAAATTTACACTGTCCAAACACAAGATGCAAAGTTTGTTTTTGAGACCACCATTTCCAAATATACGTTTACTTTATTAGCATTAGATGAATCCTAAATATTACACCCTTTATGTATAACTGAGAGACACTCCTTTTTGAACCCATTCCAACCTTCTAGCCAAACCCACAGTCCCTATTCCTTTCCTTTTAAACTATGTTATACTTAATCTTTCAGTACTTCAAGCATTTTTCTTCCACTGAGGCCTGTAGATTTTTCAAATGAGAAAGAGAGGACGTTTTCAACCTGAAAGGAACATTAATCTGGTCCTCTTGCTTTACAGCATAGCCTTTCCTTGTCTCCCTCTGCCATTAGCTTCTTCAACTAAATGCAGATGTCACCAGCCTTTCTTTAGAAAAGGAAAATAAGTGTCCCATTAAGTACTTAGAGGAGTGGACAGATTCTCCCATTCAGCTGGTTCCCTACACACTTGCTGGTGCTGAACAGCAAATCTTGTATTTCTGAGAAAGGTGCATGACAGAGAGGTTATTTTCCTCTAAGTGGTTTCCTTATTTCATCTGTTCTCAAGTTTAGTGTTAAGTTGCTGAAAGATTACCTCATTCATATGATCAGGAGCCTGTTAGCCTCCAGAGTGTAGGGTGAGTGAGGCAATAATTATTTGTTTGAAAAATACAGGTAGTTTAGCTTGCATCGCAAAGAAATATGCTTGAATTTACCATTATTCCAGGGATGAATCCTGAAGCCTTTATTTCCTTTTTAGAGACTCAGGGCCTGCTCAGTGGTGAAAAATTACATGCAGATATTCCCAGCTGCTGCTCACATTCAGTAGGAGCCCAAAGTGAACTGAAGCAGAGGGGCTGCCTGAGCAAGTGCTGCTGCAGACCGTGTGTGCACCCACAACCTGGGGCTTCTCCAAGGAGGAAAGCAATCTCTGCATAAGGTAGGATTCAGATTTAATCTACTTTAATACACCAGTGAAGTTCCCCAAGCCAACTGGGCTCCCCCTCCCTCCTTTGGTGTAACAGGGTTTTTCGGTTTTAGATCTTGGTTTACATTGTGCTAAAGCTTCTTTGGTTTTTTTTTTATTTGTGGGATTTGGGGTTTTTTTAGAGCTACTTTTATTCAACAAAAAAAGTAACCAAGTGCAGAGTTAGTGCAATAAATGCAGAGCTTTCCAAGTTTATTCAGGGATGTTAATTTAACGTGAGATTACACTTCGAAACATTAGGTGTCAGGAAACCCTGATCAAGGAGAGAGAGAAAGTGACATAGATCAGAAAGATCTTTCCACAGAAAAGCCTTGACCTGTATGTACATCCTAAGTTGTACCTGCTATCAGAACACAAAAACAGCAAACTGTCCCTAGGAAGAAAAAAGATCACTACACAGCATTTATGAACTGGGTTTAAGATGCATGTTCATTATTTTACAGAAGGAATGTTCAGCAGGATCAATATGCCATCAAGACAAAAGAAGAGTATAAATTGTCCTGAGAGTTGGTCAGAATTTTCTTTACTGTCAGCCAGGGAATTAAAAACAGAGCAGGAGGCATATTAAAACTGTGCTTTTATAAGCTTAATCAGCAGGCTGGAAAATGAGTTTCACAAAGAGATAATGAGCTCCCAAATCATAATTTGCCAAGGGTGCATCGATTTTCACTGGTCTTCAGATCACCCATGAGCATCCAGCACAAGAACATCTTTCTGCCCCAGGCCCCCACCAAGCAGAAACATGTGCAAGAACAGGCTCCACCCGTGCAAGGAAGAATTATGGGTTTAATGGTTGTGGAAGCTAAAAAGGTCACGAATTTGGATCCACTCAAGATGTGGTCAATACCAAAGCTGAGAAGGAAAGCGCTTTCATGCCCTGTTGAATAAACATTTTCCTTCCCCTCTTGGGCATCTTCACAGAGATAGCAAAGGGCTAATCATAATAGTTGATCACAAAATCGGTCGTGCTGCCACGACTGTGGCTTTGCCAACCCCGTAATCATTGTCCTTGTTACCCTCCAACCCCAGCAACTATTAGGGCATTTATCCAGTACAGGGGAGAGCAGACTGATGGTCCCTCCTCCAGCTCTAGGGAGCACATCTCCCATTGGGGACCACCCACTTAGGTCAAAGGATGAAACCTACTCCAAGATTACTGACAACAGTTTTGGTCCCACCAACTCAAACTGAACTGTTTATATAAACACTCTAATATCAATTATGGCAAATGAGAGAATTATCCAGCTTAGCATATGTTCTCGATCAGTCCCTAAA
The DNA here is from genome assembly GCA_013398815.1 of Ibidorhyncha struthersii. Taxonomy (NCBI): domain Eukaryota; kingdom Metazoa; phylum Chordata; class Aves; order Charadriiformes; family Charadriidae; genus Ibidorhyncha; species Ibidorhyncha struthersii. Next base: position 28,758 of record VZSZ01011824.1, on the reverse strand, counting down.
TTACCATCCTGAGAAAAAAAACAAAGTTGAAATAAAGCCCTCAGAAAAGAAGGGCATTAAATCTGAGTCTTCTACAGTTTAGTCAAGCAGCCAGATCACTGGACTAACAGAGAGGAGCTACTGCAGAGGCAGGTTTCTATGAGGGCAGAAGTGATGTTAGACATTCTTTGAATTAGTCTTGACAGGCTGAAATACAGTCAATGGCAAACTATTTTGTCACATGGAAAGAATATCAAGATTGGTTTTAAATTTATTGGGCTGAAAGAAGTACTGATAGGTCAAGTGTTTTTGTTGCATTTTTCAAGACATTTTTAGCCTTATTCAAAACAAATTTTAATCGAAAGACATGTTGGTAAGGCCATGTTCAACGTAAGTTATATTTTGTTCTCTACATGTTCTTACACCGTAGCTCGAGAGTCTCCTGTACTTTGTGTCTGAAAGGAGCTACTCTTTTCTCTCCATTTTTTTTGAGCAGTGAAAACAAAAATCAAAATAAAAGGGACTAAAACATTAGTATGTTCATCATCGAGAATATCTCAAAATGTTAAATAAATCATTAAAGGGGCATCAGGGTTTGGGGTTGATTTTTTTAGTTTGATACATCTGAAAGATTTTGTCAGAACCTGAATTCCATAGAAAATTTTGAACTTAATTTCTGTTTCGAAGCTGGATGTTGGAGAAATAAAGAAGTAATTTTCCTAAAATAAGGGTGAGTTAGTTTTTTTTCTTCTGTGAAATGGAGAAATTAATTTCTCAGCCAGCTGGATCTCTATTAGATCTCTCTCTGAAATCAAGCCACTAAGAAACAAAAACTTGTAAGTAATGTAAAAAAGAACACATTGAACACTCCAGCTAAACTGGAATACAGACAGAATTAAAATTAGAACAGAGAAAAGAACATATGAATAACAATGGGTCACAAAACAGAGAAGTAGCAAGAACTTTAGCAATGTTATTCCTGAATAAAATACAAATGACAGCTTCAAGAGCATCCTTGTAACAAAGGAGAGCTGTAGATTTATGATGAACTGAAAATACTGGAGACAGCTAGAAAGCTCCTATCAGACTGCAGAGCTACAGAAAGTGAAGATCATGTTTTAGAAATATGTTAGACATACATAAAAGCTCCCTAAAATAAAATTTTAGCCTTGTGTAATAAATCTTTTTATACATAAAAATATACTATTCTTCCCTCAACAGGACCTGTGTACAACCTTGGAGGCTGTCACATGAGAGAAAGGATCACTCTTTCGATGTCAAAATAGGTGTAAGCTCATGGCAACAAGATTACCAATAGTAAAAAAAGGGAATCCAAAGAAAGTAGATGAAAACTCTTGCTAAAATAAAGTACAACTAATCACCAATGACTATAATCAGTCTCTGAATAAATGCATCAGGATGTGATCTTGTGTATGTTTTAAGGCAGTATGTCCACAAACTACAACTATACTTGTAGTTTAAGCTAGCGCACAGGAAGATCATAAACTAGGCCTACTGGTTTTTACATTTCATTCAATAAAACACTTTTTCCACATAGTCCAAATCATTTTCAGCTATACTTCCAAGAGTAATTACTATTGCTTTTCATTATTATATGCAAAAACCTCCTCTCTCGAGATGAAGGCATGCTATTTGCAATATAAATACATTTGGGAAAACAATTGTACTTTGGAAATCTTACTGTCTAGTTTAATATCAAAGACTATAAGTGGGGATAAAAATAATATAAGGAAGCAATATGCAATATTATGCAAAAGTTTTAACAAAACCCTCAAATTCATTTTTCCTTAAATAAACACCAACCTTTCCAATTCTTTCAGCTTTGCATTTCTATTTTCTCTCAGCTAACACTCTAGTTAAAGAGTCTTATCTAGTTAAAGTTCTCTATGAAAAATTCATTGATTATTATATACTGTTTCTATTGTAATAGTGCTACATTTGTGCCAGAAACTGCATAAATACCAGGATGACAGCATATGTCCCAAAGACTTTGTAATTATATTTGCAGTACACGAGAACATGGGGATATAGACAGGACAGCCATCAAAACAATGAGTCCCCAACTAGGCAGCGTGAGTTGTTGTAGTCTTTGGCTGTGGTTCCCTGGACATTCCACTTGGGCCAGTGGGGGAAATAAACTGATTTTATCTCTGCCCCAGCCTTTTGCTCCCAGCTTTCCCATGTTCTTCCCTATTGTGTTGATGCATCTCTCCTGGGAATGGAAGAGAAATGTCTTAGACCATGAGCAGTCCAACCAAGAGTTGCCCAGGCCTTAAGGCAAAGGAGAGTTAATAGGGAGATGAACAGGGAAGTAGATTTAGAGACATTTGTTAGGATTTCTTCCCTGAGATGAGGAAGCAAAAGGATGAAGATACTTTCTGAAGATTTAACCAGGACACATTGCTGGTTACAGGGAGACAACATTCTCAGTACTGAATGAGGAAGGAGATACAACAGCTAAAACGTGTGAAAGACTTTGGCAAAGAGCACAGACAGAAATCAGTGCAAAAGAAGGCAACAGCAAGTCAACAAAGAAACAGGCAATACTGTACCCCCAGCCTGGCATTGCCAGCTAAAGCCGTGCTTTTAGCAGCCTAGAGAAATACAAGCAGAGCATGAATGCACTCAACAAGCCTACAGAAAAAGATGCAGCCCCCATCTCCAGAACAAGACACTTGAAGGTATGGACAAGAACAGTCTCATCTGCTCACACAGCTAGGCAAAGCGTAGAGATTTCACAAAAGGGATCTGCAGTGCTTACGCACTGCACGGAGATAATCACATTAACAGAGATCAATACACCTGGGTACATATATAAATGTTTGGAAGTAGTTACTCCCAGAATTCACTTATTTCTACTTATACTCACATTCTTTGTATAAGCAGAGTAAATTGAAGCATTTCATCACTTTATTTCAAAAACCTACATTAATTAGTACCCAACAAGGACTCGCAGCTAGTGAACACCTCAACTGCTCATCCATAATAGAGTTATTCAGGAAAAAAAGCCTACAAACTATGGACAAAAGAACAAAACTGACTATCAGCATAAATACTTTGATCTGATTTATAAACCATAACTTTGCAAGGACAGCTGACCTTGCAGGCAGATTCTTTTACAGTAAAGATGTTTGTTCCTGGGATATGAAACACCATACAATTAATGATGCAGGCAGACTTCGCTTTCAATAACAATTTCATATCAGTTCTTTTATCGACTTAAGTTAGCATGGTACATTTATTAAGAACTATTGGAGCTAAGATACGCCTATAGGAGTAATAATTAGGCCACACAATGTTTGTATCCCCTAAAGAAAATGTCTACCAACCAACCTGGCACTTCAGGCCACTTAAGCTTTGTGCCTAAATATTTATGCTAGGGAAAATTTAGGCAGAGAGTCAAGTGAGACTTCAGTCTATTTCTATGCATGTACGCATTTAGGATCTCCTAGTAACCAGTTGATCAAACAGACTTAGTGGCTGTACTACATTACAGTACCATATATTTACAGAGTATTTCATCACCTGTACCTTTAAGTTATTTATCTGGAAGAAAAATTCTCTCAGCTCAGATCCAGCCTAAGGCCTTTTAAGCATTAAGTAGGAAAAACACTGTAGATTGGATATGCCTACATGCCAGTCTAGCACAGATCAGGACCAAAGGATGGGTGTTTGGGATTAAGCATAAGAGGGACAATAAGATTCATATCTACAAGCATCACTGCTACAGAGAAGCTGGCAACATAATCCAGTATTCGGACAAAGTGGGGAGCAGGAGCAAGTGGGGTATAGGTAGTTAAACAATATCATGATTACTTTCCTCAAAATTCACATTTCTCTCTCTCTCTCTTTTTTTTTTTTTTTTTTTTTTTTTTTTTTTACATAGTGTGTTTGGCACCCTTATACTCTTCTTTGGAAGATCAGACATTACAAACTCCTTGAAAGTGTCTCAAAAAACTGATAAATGCAAGTCAGAATACACATCCCGCCAACAAATAGCTGTTTTTAATTTATGTGAGAAAGTAAAACCCACATGGTCACCTTTGTCAGTCACAGAAATTCAGAATCTTCTAAATCCATGATGTACCTGATGCACATCTTCTGCCTCTTTTTTGGTTATCCACCTTTACTATAGCCACTCAACTGCATTTCCATAACTTTCAGTGCTGTTCCTGTCTATGACTGACTTGACTTAAATGCGTAAACCAAGGTAGACCACCTTCCTTTGTTTTTGATACACCAACTACCACAAGTTCCCCTGCTCTCCTAAGCAAACCAGGATCAGCTCAGGTCACTACTGCTATGCTCCATATCCCCAAAACCCTCAAATTTTAAGTCCTCTGCTCACACCCCTTTCTTCTGAACACTGCAGCACTCCAGCCCTCTGTTTTTTCATGTCAAAATTGTAACACATCTCAGACAGAAGCACAAACTTCTACACGAGGTACATGCATGGGTAAGACCCTGCAGAATTCAGAGCAGAGAAGCTGAGTCTCATTTAAGGGTCCAGACAAGACTAGCCTGCTCTAATGTGAGGCAGCAGCACTAGATACCGCCGACTGACTTTAGTCTGTGCTCCCATGAGAACAGATACCTTCCTTCTTCCACAAGACAACACAGAGCAAAAAAAAAAAAATCCAGCAGAAAACCACAGTTATGTTTCTAAATATAGTTCTAGAGATCTTAGACCATCATGGCATTGTTTTATTATGCTCCACAAGAGAGACAGCAAAGAGCTATTTTCCATCACAAGCTACCATAAATATTAACATTATTTCCCCTGTAGAGGTAACACCCTAGATAAACAATTAGGGAGGTACAACACTGGTTTCGAGACCTGATTCTTCAAGAAAGCACCGACAAAGACAAACAGTATCTTCAGACACCTGAGTTATCCAGTGCTGGTTAGCAGCAAAGGCCTGGCTGCTCCCCAGAGCAAGGCCAGCCAGGAGCACTGGTGGCCCTCACCAGCAGGCACTGTCCCCCACAGTCTGGGGGCAACAGGCAGACCTTAGCCATGGGGTGCATCAACGGCCCTGGACAAGGAAAGCAAGGAACCAAATCCAGGGCCCATCAGGGGAACCCAGCTGGGAGCTATAGGCAGGGTGACACAGAGGCCATTCAGGGGACAGGGCCACCATCAGGGCTGGAGACAAGCCATCAAGAAAGGGGCTGCCAACCCCACAGGCCTGGGGACCAGCTGGCAGACAGGCTTGACGCAGAATGGGGGACAGGCTCTCTTCAGCCTCACTGGGGCAGGCATCAATGGTCCTGGGCAGCTGAAATGGGGTCTGTGCAGGGGCAGTCAGGGCCATTGGTTCCCTCAGGGTCAGAGCATTCAGGACTCTGCATCATGTTGTGACCACCCTCAGGGGTCAGTACTGGGACTGGTGCTGTCTTTGTCAGTGACGTGGACAGCAGGATGGAGTGCACCCTCAGCAAGTTTACCAGTGACACCAAGCTCTGTGGTGCAGTTGACACGCTGGAGGGAAGGGATGCCATCCAGAGGGACCTGGACAGGCTTAAGAGGTGAGTTGGTGCAAGCCTCATGATATTCAACAAGGCCAAGTGCAACGTCCTACACATGAGCCAGGGCAATCCCAAGCGCAAATACAGGCTGGGCAGAGAATGGACCAAAAGCAGACCTGAGGAGAAGGTGTTGGTTGATGACAAGCTCAACATGAGCCAGCAATATGCACTCGCAGCCCAGAAGGCCAACTGCATCCTGGGCTGCATCAAAAGAAGAGTGGCCAGCAGGTCCAAGAAGGTGATTCTCCCCCTCTACTCTGTTTTCATGAGATCCCACCTGGAGTACCACACCCAGATCTGGACCCTCCAACATAAGAATACGGACCTGTTAGAGCGAGTCCAGAGGAGGCCCATAAAGATGATCAGAGGGCTGGAACATTTCTCCTATGAAGACAGGCTGAGAGAGCTGGGAGAGAAGGCTCCAGGGAGACCTTATAGCAGTCTTCCAGTACCTAAAGGGGCCTAAAGGAAAGATGGGGAGGGATTCTTTATCAGGGAGTGTAGCAACAGGAGGATGGGTAATGGTTTTAAACTGGAAGAGGGTAGATTTAGATTAGATATTAGGAAGAAATTCTTTACTCTGAGGGTAGTGAGACACTGGAAGAGGCTGCGGATGCCCCATCCCTGGAAGTGTTCAAGATCAAGCTGGATGGGGCTCTGAGCAACCTGGTCTAGTGGAAGGTGCCCCTGGGCATAGCAGGGGGGGTGGAACTAGATGATCTTTAAGGTCCCTTCCAACTCTAACCACTCTCTGATTCTAAGGAAAGGGAAGCATTTGTTAACAGCTTTGTCAGCTGTCTCCATGCACTCTGTTTTGAGCCAGGCAGAGGTACCATGATTCTCACCCAGCCAAGCAGAGGTGGGGCAAGGGCTGTCACAGGCAGGACAAGGCATTGGTTTCCCTCCTGTCAACCACAGGTCTGGACCTTCCTTTCCAGCAGCACCCAAGGAAATGACAGACTGGTTTCCTGCTGCCGTTCATGGCAGCTGCTCCCTACAACTACCCCAAAGGCAGCTGGCTTCACACACCCATGATACATGGCCTGCCGCTCACACATAGGAGACATAGAAGCCTACTACCATGCAGACTGTGCACAGCACAGCAGCTGGCCTAATCCCAAACTAAGGTGTTTATTTCTCTCAGCAAGCAGATACATAAAAAAGCACCACTTTGAGATCATGATTAACATTTGGTTTCATCAATTATCCAGAAGTTTGGCTTAAGAATTAGATACTCAACTTGTTACAACTTCTTAAAACAGATTATTGAATAATCAGAAATATTCTTACTTGCCATGTTTATATCTTGCTGGTATAAAATAATGACAATACCAGGGACCCTTTGTCATTCTTATTACCCTAGTTACCAGCCTCCAGATGATCCAGATGAACTCTCTACCCCATCATGTACTCATTTCCAGCGGCAAGGTACCCATGCCAGGGCCCTGGAAATACACTCACAGGGACTGGTTAAACAGGGACATTGTGCTGTGTCAAGTGTTCCAAGAAGCCTCTTTGCTGGAGTAGTCACTAAACACCTCCAGGAAAGAGAATCAACACAGGTGAAGCAGAGGCACTAAGGGGGAAAAAAAAAAAAAAAACACCAAAAAACTCTTCAATGGAAACCAGTATTGCTCAAAACCCTACAAAGTACCAAAGGGCAGAACCGGCAAGGTAGTGGTGGGGAAAAACATGACCACCAGCAGTTTTTATAAATGCTAGAAAAGAAGTTCTGAGTTCTCTGTACCATGCTCCATACCATGAATTCAATTACCATCATTTCCACCACAAACAAACATTTGCATGTTCCCTCTCTAGGCTGTGATTCAGCCTCAGAACAGCATAAATCTTACTTCTAACTTCAAATAAATATTGAAGACCAGAGGCACTTCTGTATTGTTCTAGCCTGACCCTCTGTATGACAGACCAGAGAGCCTCCCCAACTCTTTCCACTTCAGGCTCTAACTTCTGCTTGAGCAGTTGTTGGTTTGGGTTTTTTTTTTTTTGTTTTGGTTTGCTTTTTTTTAAGAAACTTATCTGGTCTTGATTTGGAGGCAATAAGTGCTGTTTCTAATCCATATCAATCAGCTGTGAACAGGCTTGTCAGTAACACAGGACTGAATATTGCCAACTCTAGGTAGTAAATAAAATAAAATAAAAATGTAGAGAAAAGCATACTGTGTGGTTGGAATAGATAGCATATTTAAAAGGCAGGTTGAAAGAGGGGAAAAAGACTTCTTTACTACTCTTAGGTTGTGTCAAACAGTAATTTTAGTGCTGGCTGGAAAAAAAAAATAAAATCAGTAATCAGAGTCCTGGGTCAATGGCCGAAAGTGGCTGTGATCTATGCATTCCCTATAGCATTTGGGAATTTATTCATATTACATATATGGCATGTGTACAGAAAGAAATGTCCTTACATTCATACAATCTTTCAAAATCTGCTTTGAGAGTTACAGTCTCCTGAAATACACAATCAGTACAATGTTGATACAAATATTCCAATTATCAACGTAGAATTTTTAATTAGATGAACACTGACAAACACACAATACTTAGTCATACCTTATTAGTGGTGTAAGGCACACAACGCTTAGTCATACCTTATTAGTGGTATAAGCATGTCTCCAGTACAGGTACTAAAGCAGCAGAGATGCTGAGTGTAACACAAGATGCCAGAGTGGAGGAACAGATCATAGAAAATTGATAGATATGATCAAATTTTCATTTGATCATAGAAAAACTATTTTGAAGGGATTGAACATGAAACTGCAAAAAGAAAAAAGAAAATCAGTTCACATCAAGTAAGAGGGAGACAGGAACATATGACGTAAACCCATGGGAGACATTTTTTGATTTTAAGGCAAAAGATAGTGCAAAGCTCAGACTTTAGTAATAAGTACAACTGCAAAAATGCCATGTCCTGTTTGTCCCAGCTTTCCTTTGAGAAATGGAGAGGCTTAAGCAGGAATCTCTCCCTACAGTTTCCATTTCTGCTGCTAGAATCTGAGACTAACTCAAGCAGAAAAGCATTTAATGTACAGCTTTATTTAAATTTACTGTGCAAACCACAGCATCATATTTTCAACAGTTGAAGAACTGATTACAAAACTGATTGGTCTTTACAGTAATAAAATGGGAATCAAACATTATCTGCTGGAACTAGCAGCACCCACTTAATCCAAATTTTTTTCAGGCACCAGCTATTAAACACTTCAGCTCTATGGAAGAAATAAGAGTTCAGACACAAAAAGAAAGGAAATAAATACAAAAGAAAATCAAATTTAGGGTGCTCAGGGATTGAAGAAACAAGACAAAGAAATCTGATTTAAAAAAACAAAAACAAAAAAACATCCTTGTACTTCATCGTGGAATACCAAGGCATTTGAGGCTCAGACAACCTAAATATATTATGAGCAAATATCCTGAATTTTGATACACTTTCCTTTATCTAGGAATAGGATTTGTAAAATGAATGAGAATCTTCCTGGTTTTGTTTTGTTTAACCTCCATTAACTTCTAGAAACATTGTACTCTCAACCAGGCATACTATATGAAAAGGATATATTTACAAAATGTAAAGCAAAGCCATTTCAAGACTCAAAATTAACTCTGTAAATCCAAAAGCAGTTTTAGAAACATGCCTAATTTATAATGCTATGCCATTTGTAAAACTAGATTTCCATCTGATAGAAATACAGCAATTTGTACTAGTAACCTCATAAGAGAAGGCAGATACTTAATCCAGTTTCATAACACAGGATAACAGGATCTTCCAAACACTATTAAATAGAATTGCACACAATACCACATGTGCCATGAACAGCATCAACTCTGGACAGAATTCTAACAGCTACACTAACTAGAAAGGCACTATTATCTTAAGTTTAAACTCATTGGACAAGACATTTGCAACGCCAAATCCTGCACATGCAGGATCCTTGCACAATGTATTGAAAAAGAACAACCAAACTGTGGTCAGTAGAGAGTGTGCATTCCTTAACTTGCAATAATAAAGTTGTAAATAGCTAATTACATAAGTGGGTTAGTTGCATATAATTACACAATGTAAATGTACATCAAGTAAAAATTGCTAAGAATGAATTCTCATGCATGGCAGCCACTGCTCACACACACTTGCTGTTTCACAAGGGTATTGCTTTCTGTTAGTTCAATGAATAAGAAAGTATAGGATATACAGAGAAGCACTGGCCTGCCAGCATCAGCTGACACAGGACTTTAAGTAACATGGAAAACACCATTCCAGTAGTGAAATAAGCAAAGAAACATACACGCAAGTATTAAACTTCCACTGAGAAGCAGAAGAGAGTGCTGTTCAGTAGTCTGATATTCCTCTGAGCCCCACATCACCAGGCTAGAGATTCATTCCTCGTATCTGCCTCTCCACACTTATTTCACAGCCTTAACATTTTTTTAATGTAGTAGTTTGTTGGTGTTGTGAAAACAAGCATGTGCGCACTCAGCTGCACTGAGCAGAAGGTTCATATCCCAGGTAAAAGAACTCAAAATTCCATTCCCACTTCATAATTACAGCACACGACTATGGAACAAAACATGAAGCAACTGCCCACCCCACGCAGGAAATGACAATCCTATATCATCAAAATGTATTCAAGGAAACAAAGCACTAAAAGGACTGCAGTACATTTCCATATGTCAATATGCTTACAATGCATTCTCAACTGGAGTATCCATCATACTCCTTTAACAGTCCTTTTATTATGATTGTTATTATTATTGTTATTATTACAGTACCTTCCTCCCAGCCTGGACAAGCAGCCCAGGCACTGAGATTGATGAGACAGCCCTATCCAAGCAGGGAAATGACAGCTGTGCCACATGCCAGCAAGCAATGACACAGCCTTTTTATAATCTAAAATGCCTGCAGCAAGTTGTGAAGGCTGACACTATTGTGTTTGCACTGCTAGGGTTCCCACACACACACTTTCTTCCTTAGGAGTAAAAAGAAAAACCCACAATGTCGTTTGCCTGCAAGATACACAGCAACAGGTGTTGTAACACCTCACCTGCGTGCTGCTCAGTGTTTCACTGTTCATAAGTTACACTTCCCCTGCAACAGTCAGAGCAACAAACAGCTTCCTTGCGCTCCTTTTTCCTACTCCAAAACACAGAAGACGAAGCCAACTTTTACAAGGCCTTTCCCAAGGGCTTTAAGGACTTCTTTTCTGCAAAATATGCTTGCAAAAAGTATTTCTCCACCATAAGTAGGTTTTCACAGCTATCCCACTCTCCCTGCTGGTCTTGCTGCAGCTCAGTGCAAGTTGAGAACAAGCCAAAGCAGATGCTTTCATAGGATCCTAACCCCAGAGAGAATCAGAACTGGGAAGGTAACTACTGGGGCTCAGCCCTCTCAGACAGGCACTCAGCCCCTGAATTATCGGGGCTGAGACCTAAACCAGTGCCTAGTTTCCAGTTAGCTGACCATAGGCTAGATGCAGATCTTCAGTCCACAGAGGCTCCTTGCAAAAGCCCTGCCAAGAAGTAGGCTGGCAAGATGGGCCCCTGTGCAAGCTTCCAAATGTAACACAGAGTAAACAAATTGCAAAAGTGATATTGTATCGCCAAGATTAATGTATCAAGGACCCTGCAGACAAACCCTCACTCTGTTTTCACTCCACTGCTGATTTTCAAGCCATACCTATGTTTAGCACTTGGCTAGGATGTGATGGTCAAGCTTCAGCCTGAAGCACATTCCTCAGGTCCATTGATTACAGCAACCATTTAATAAAAAAAAAAAAAAAGCCAACATACAAATGTCTGCCTTCATGTCTACCAAGAGAGGCTTACAGAAGCAACATTTCAAAACAAAACTGGACAAATTCAATTTGTAGCAGCTCTGCTATATACTTATTCCCTATTAAAAGTATTGCTCCATAAAACCTAGTTGCAAGCCAAAACTTGTATATAATTAAACTTAATATTTAACCATTCTGAATTTGAAAGAATCCAGCACATTATATGTTCCATCCATTCCTTGAACCAGTGCTGACGATTGTACGCTATACTTTGTCTAGCCCAGATTTGAACATCTCCCATGATTAACCTCCATATGTTCAGGCAGTGCCAATCTCTCTGCACACGAAAAATACATTAATCACTGATTACATTCTCCCTACAGCCAATATCAACCTCCCCCGGCAAGCTAAATATTAATGCTCATCATTTGGCTACTTTTGGTTACTGAGAACAGTGCTTTGGAATTTCTAGATGCTTCATTTGCTCTGAATTTGTTCTGCTGGGTAAAGAGCTGAAAAAAGCCAGATCAAGCTAATTAAGAGCTAAATTCTGCCCTTGAGTACATAGGCATGCCTCTGCTAAAGTCACTGAGAGCTGTACTACTTGGGCATCAGGAGACCTAAGGAGACTAATCAGAACAGGATGAGTGTTACTGGACTAGTAAGGTAAATGGGAAATTATAAGCCTCAAGACCAAATAATTTCACTCACACAAAAGCAAAACCAGCACATTTAAAAATCCAAACTGCAGAACTGATCCTAAAAGATCAGTTTTGAGACAGGTTTTATAGCTTCTTTTACTCAGGAAAAAAAAAAAAAAACACACCACAATCACACACTACATGCTGATATTGTAGTATTCAGGAAGATCTGCAAGACCCTTCAACTTCTAAAATCAAGGTATTAATCAGATGTGTAGAAGGTGCAACATTAATGACTACGAAAATGGAAGAAGGCAAGAGAGGAATGAATGCCAGTGGCAGGGCCTTCATTTCTTTCTTTGCCCTGGGATCTAGGCTTCTCATGCTATGCATAACTAATTCCTTTGAAAAGAAAATGAACGTAACAGAGGAAGAGAATTACCTTCACAAATGAGTGCTACTCAAGCCCATCTATATGACATTAAAGGGGCGTGGCAAGTTCTCATGGACCTCCTTTAAATGGTTCCTATTTAATTGCTTACAGAGCTCCAGACAAGATCTGAGATATGAAATAGGTAGGTCAGGACATAAGTGCTCTCCTGGGAATCAGAATGAACCCCAAAAATTTCCATTTTATCTGTGTCATTGTATAGCAAGAAAGCCACAACTAGGAACTTCCAAATAACCAGTATTCCACTTAAATGTCACTAAAACTCTGGTTTTAGTAACTCCAGTAAACTAGAACATAATTTAGGAACAGCATAATCTTAATTCTGCAGTAGTCAGACAAAAGACAGTACTAACTGAGTAGTAGGAGATTGAGTTCTCAGTATTCCTAATGTTTTTAACTTCTTTTTTTAAATATAATTGAGGACATCAACACCACTTGAGTTAGGAATGTCAAGCTATTTGCAAAGCAAAAGGGAAAATAAGAAAAGTTTTACAGATCATTCAGATTTGAATTATCACACAGAATAAGTCTTGCAATGCCTTTGGACTAATACAGTGAAATGTTTAGACAGCAATCTATCATCTCCCCGTGACCAGCTAGAGTAGTTGGTGTTGTGTCAAACTGATAACTGTCAAGTAACCTATGCAACCGCAAAAAGCGGTCACACCACAGTGCTGCAGTCCAACTTCTTGCACAGCTGTAAGAGCACTTGTAGATCACAGGATTTTGGTATTAAGGAAGTGGGAAGACAGACAGACACTGGGCTTTTCTTCTCTGCTTCACCCGCTCATATGACCTTCAGTCACCATCACACACATGCATCACACACCTACTTTCCAATTGTTTAAACTTCCTGTGCTCACATATGTACATCTGCCTTAGCTTCTACCTACAGGCGCCCTGCTAAAGGATCTGTTTTTGACAATGTTATGTCAAAAATAACACTGGACTCTGTAACACATAACTACATCCTGCTGTTAGACTGACAATTGACTTTGCAGATATTCTTGTTCTGTGCTTGTGATCCCCTAGTAGCATTGATAGGAATAACAATGCCAGAGAAAATATGAAGGTACAGAGCACCATATTCACCAGAGGAACTGGACAAGACAGACAATACTTGTATCTCCCTTGCAGTACATTAGTTGCCCTTGCTGCTACCTATGGTGATCCATTCACTTGGAAAAAAAAAAAAAAAACAAACCCTAACTAAAATTAATAGGTATTCCTAGAAACTCTGCATTATTGATGAGGAACATTTGTTTAACAACAGTTTCTTTGGGATTGTCAAAACTGATGACCTAAAGTGCTCACTTCCGAGGCATTATGTATTGATAAAAGCATAAACTGATAATACAATTTAGAGTGGATTTTCTCTACAATGCTATTTAATGACTCATGCTAATGTTTAAAAAGGTTATTTGAATTATTCTGGTCTTATTCCTGGAAGGAGAAATGTCCATTTTTTGGCAGCTCTTCTAGCTTGGAAAGGTGGGAAAGGGATATAGACAGGGAAAAAGGCAGACAGAAATAGACCTGGTCCATTTGTAGAAGTCCACGGGAAAAACCTATATCACTAAAATATATGATTAAGTATACAACTATATTGACTATATTGAGAGCAATTTTTGGTTCAGACCACTTCTAGGAATCAGAACAGTTCTTAACTAACTTTACACAAACAGTGATCAGAACTAGAAAGGGGTGTCTAAATCCTATATCTGTATGGGAAACCTGTATTAAGTATGACTATAGCAACAATACACCAATGCAATTCTGCCATTAAAATTCCATACAAAGACAAAACTTCAGGTTACAATTTTCTAAAAAGTCTAAAAAAACTCCCAGTCCTTCCAAATTTCAATGGGAGCTGGCATTTCTCAAAGGTTAAACTTGCAGAGAATGCTAGACTATAATTTTCCAGGCACTGGACAGCAGAGGCAGAATACTGCAGTGAGACAGGACTCTGTCAGAACATCTTGGCCTAGTTTTCAAACCCTCAGCCACAACAAATACACAGACTCACTTAACTTGCCATATGCAAGTATAACCTAGCCCAAACCTCAGATTTTCACATGGATATCTCCCAGCGTGAAAGTTCAGCACATGGCCTTTCTCTCAGTTATGTTCAGGTCTGGCAGGAGTCGCATTGAGGCATAAGCTTAAAACTGAAGCATTCCTGAACTAGTCTGATATTCAATCACAATGAACTGATACATTCAGAGGAGTATGAAAGCAGTGGCTCTATCATTACAGGCCTGAATCTGAGGGTCCTGAATTCAGCCAGTATTGCCCTACTCATTCCACCTTTGACTCATTCGCAATTTCCATCGCCCTCATGGTAAAAAAAAAAAAAAAAAAAAGTGTTTCCTGATGTTCGGAGGGAACCTCCTGTGTTTCAGTTTGTGCCCAGTTCTTCCTGTGTTTCAGTTTGTGCCCAGTTCTTCTTGTCCCATCACCAGGCACCAATGAAATGAGCTGGGTCTGTCGTCTTTGTGCTGTCCCTTCAGATACTTGTATACATTGATGAGATCCCCCAGCCTCAGGGATGTGGATGGGTTCTTCAGCCCAGGCCTCAAACACCATGCCTCCCTTCAGAAAGAAGATATCCAGGATACTAGCAGGGAAGACCAACTTATTGCAAGTGGAAGGCTGGCCAAGTTACATGGGACACAAGATAGGAAAAAGGCTCGTAATTTTTCTCTGCCTTGTGAGTCCATGCAGAAGTCAACTTAACTGTCCACTCACAGTGCAAAACTACCACCCCTGAAGAAACAAGAGGCAATATGAGGTATAGAATAGACGTTCTGTTTTATTTTTTTAACTATAATAAGCAGTGTGTTTAATTTATTTGGTTAAAAAAAACACATACCTGGTATTTTTGATCTCAAAAGAAACCAAAATAGCAAGACGCATCCTGATCACTGCGTTTATTCCAAACAAATACTCTTTGTTCCCTCAGCCAGTGGCTAATTGCCAATTTGTTTCATGAACAAAACCTGACACAGAGAACAGAATCCAGCTATTAAATATAGAGGTTTACAAAAGAATGCAGGTAGTATTAAGCTTAAGGCAGAACTGCTCTGCCAGCAAGCATCAGTGTGCTAAACACAATCCCACCTTCTCTATCTCCTGATCAGAATCTAACTTTTTTGCAGTAGATTATCTCCCTCAAGGACAAATGTATTCCAAACATTTAAGGGGCCCTTACAAAAGGCCAGCACTGATCTCTGTGCTTGAATAATATCCCAAATGGACCCTCACTGGTAACACGATAACAAAATCAGTGTTTCAGTCAAAATAGAAGAGTCTTTTTGCTCCTCTGTTCTTTTCTTTTTGTGCATTGATATAAAGATCAGAGTCATCTGCATGAATAAGATTTAGAATTCTGATGAAAACAATAAAAGGTACTAAACACTTTCTGGCCCTCCCAAATTTGTATTCAACCTCTCCCTTTGTTAAAGCTGTAATCACACTCCCATCAGTATTCAAGGGATTTATGCAAACAAGGTCTCTTCTGTCAAAAATCATAGCAATTTAATGCAGTCGCAGGCTGTTTGGTTGTGTAGATTACTGGCACCAAAAAAAGATGCAACTTAGTATTCTGATGCATGTCAGCTCTCTATAATACAGATCAGATGGTCTTAGCAGTCTCATCTCAGCCATTCTAGCATTAGATACTGTATCTACATACAACCAAACTAGAAAAATAAGGGAAAATAGCAGGAGAGGTGACTTGAAGCTACAGTCACAGGGAAATTTAAAAATGAAGTTAAAACTCAGCCTGTCACATAATTGTAAGTACAGTATTAGCTGAATATCATGTAAGTTTTCTCTCCATGGAATGTTACCCGCCTGCGTAAGGAAGGGCTCAAATGCATAAAAGCCTGCCATCTTTACCAGTAGCTGTGAGTGCTACCTACTGTTTGTGCACGTTACACATCAACCTTATACACCCAACACACAAACGATTAAAAGAAGTCCATTACACAGCTCCCAGACAGAAGACTTAACTCTTTAGATCTAGCTGTAAAAATCAACACATAGCTCTAGAGGTTCTCTGTCTGATATTCTCACCATTTGCAATATCACAGCTTCACTCAGGGCCACATCCTGCCTCTTTTGGAAAAGTTGTGCACTTTGCTTCCGTGGGCAAAATTCAATCACTTAAGTGAAATGAGGAAGATTTAGCCATGACCTACCCCCTTCACATTATTGACTATTTATAGACAAACCTGTTTGTGTTAGAGAAATTCTAGCTGCATTTGCACAGGAGATTGTGATGCCTGTGCTCACTGCCACCCTCTCAAGAATGAAAAATGGGTCTGTCTCAATGGCTTAACACCTCTTTCCAAAACCAGTTTGATGCTGTGAGGAAAGGGGGAGAGAATTGATTAAAAGCCATGATGAAATGTATGCAAGAGAGGAGTATCTGCAGTGCTGTCACCTCCACCCCCTTTTTCCCCCAGGTAACCAATAACACTTTACAGAAAAACCATTACATCATCAGGGCAGTCTCTAATTGGCCATATTCTGGACACAGTTTCTGACCCAATATATATGGGTTAGATAAAAATACACCATTCCAAAAGCATGCTTTAATTGAGGCAGCATATTACCAAGCACCTTGCAGATGTGCAGTAACTTCTGCAACTCCCTTGAGTAAAAGATGAGTTAAGATCTGACTGAATACTATATACCTAAATATTTATTTTTATATACATCTTTAAGCCTGAAAATATGCAGAAGACTTGCTTCAGCCACATGGACCCCTTTTGCATGTACTTTCCAATATGTTTATGTCACTGAGTTACACTAGCAGAAATACTTGAAACAAAGAATTTGAGGTGCTTATTTGCTAAAAACAAGTGTTACACAGTTCTTGGTGCCAAGATGACTGTACAAAATTATTTAAGCTTCCTGCACATCCATCAATGTAACAAAAGTAATACAGATGACTTACCCCAAACACAACTCATCTTCAATTCAAACAGCACATAAATGCCAGCAGAACTGGGTTTATATTCAGTCTATTAATACAAAATATTTA
Organism: Ibidorhyncha struthersii; assembly: GCA_013398815.1. Lineage (NCBI taxonomy): Eukaryota > Metazoa > Chordata > Aves > Charadriiformes > Charadriidae > Ibidorhyncha > Ibidorhyncha struthersii. Next base: position 11,310 of record VZSZ01011824.1, on the reverse strand, counting down.
TTGAGTAACCACTAGAAGAAATCAAGAGTTGTTCATGGATTTTCCACAAGCAGAAAAACAAGATGTTATTTTCAGGATAAATCATTGATTGTGCATTATTTACTCAGCTATAGTACTATAATAGCTGGTTGCAGATAAGGACATTGAGGTATATAGAGCACAGAGCCTTAGTATAAAGGGCTCATTCTACCAAGGGAATTGGTGCCAAACACTTAACTTAACAAGGAAGTATCATTCAAATCTAATGGGACAAGAAGTAAATCAGGTTCTATTCCTTACTTCATTCCAGTCCTTATCTCCTTTTCCCATACACACAACACGCATAATCCAAATATTATGGCATTCTGCAAAAATAAGCCTCATTGTGTATAAAAAGAGCCACACTAGTGAAATCCACAGAAGTGGATTAAAAAAGAGTGACACATCCTTTTTTCAGGTTGGTTTACAGTTCCTTAGAGCAACAATCACATTTGAGTTCTGTATCCACAGGCTGCATGTTACTGGTCCCTTTACTGGCTGCTCCATGCACTGATATAGTCTAAATAAATCAGCTAGTAAAACACATCATGTAATGGTGGGGAAGAGTGTCTGTCTGAAGTTCTGCTCGTCTGTGTCAAGAGATGTTATTAGGCCTAACAATACAGAAATACCTACTTTAAAGACAAATAAAAAATAGGGCAAAATCAGCCAAATTTAAGTGCCTTGTCTAGGACTATAAAACACAAAAACAAATCCTGCAAACTTGCATTCTTGCATTAAAAGAAGGCAAGAGCTCTATCTTACAAGTGCCCTCATCACACTGTATCTCTATACCACCTTCAGAGGACCTTGACACCTCCATGCTCATCTGCTTCACCTCAGTTTAGCCACAGACATTTTAGCTGCTTTTAACATTCAGTCTTAATTAGGGAGACAAAAGAAGTTTCCTTAGATGTTTAAGTTAGCTTCAGTGGTGAATAAGATGTTAAAAAGTAGGTGATGGACTCTTTAAAACAGCTTCTCTGATCTCCCTCACTCTTCCAGCACTCCTTTCAAGTTCTTCGCTGGCCTGCCCCACTATTAACCTCCCTCCACACTGAGAATTAGCTATTTATTATCAGCCTTTGTTCCCTCTCTCAAAGGGCTCCTCCTCTCACTCTTCACCCAAGAATCCTCAGCAGTCTTTCGTGAATGTGTATAACAAAATCCTTTTGAAAGTCAAAATAAATTATTACCACTGGTTTGAATATAGAGAAGCTCCTATTTTGACCACTTACAGCACACTTTGAAAGCCTTGATGCTGATGCAATGTTGCTTACTGCAGTCTTATGACTTAACAGTGGTATTAGAAGCATATCCAAGTGAGCTCTACAGTCTCTAATCTATCTCTAGTAAAGAGCAAGCTCTTTGTCCTTGTGGAGCAATATGCAGCTAGATCTCTTTCCAGTCTTTAGCTTAATACATCCCAGCAATTTATCTTTCAATTGAGAATTAGCTCCTGTTTCTCCTGTCCCGGGATCTCTGTCAGATGTACGACATGGAAAAAAACCATCATTGCAAAACCCACTTAATATTATACTTCCTTAAAGTTATGTGGAAATATAGGAATAGAAAAAAAAAAATCAGTATACCAAAACCTGTAAGACTGAAACCAGCAAATTGTGCGCAAACCCAAAGTAACAAAGTGCGGCACAATCTTTGTTAAAATTGGCAACCTCCACATTTGTCACAAAGAAAACTGCAAACTGCCTGAAGTGCAACCCCTTCCACACCCATAGGGTGTGTCTGTAAGGAATAAAACAAACTAGAAGCATGAGGCTTGGGTGTTCAGTAAACCAGGAGTGAACTTTATTTGGGTACGAAACAAATCTAACAGTTAACTAATTTAGTGCCTAAGGACAAAACCTCATTCCCAGCTCCTGCACATCACAAAATGTCACAACATTTGGCTGCCTCCTATCAAGCAAGAGCAAAATACCATGACTTCTCTCAGGGCAGTATTAAAGGACAGTGTCAGTGCTTTGTTACAACACTGGCAAATGTTTTTTCTTGTTTTGCTCAAAGTCACCCTGCCAAAGTAGCATGGTCGTAAGAGGCTGAATGGAAAAATGGGCACAGGGGAAGGAAGAACCATATTCCATCTGCCTGGAAGTGCCCGATAAAAACTGATCTCCTCCTATTTCCTTTAATCATTGTGATTTTCTAACAGAAAGATGTAATACGTGTAATACAGCAAAGCTCTTTGCCATCTTTATACTCCATTAGAAAACATTTCACTGATTATTAAAATGCAGCCACAAGACAGCGTGATAATACCTGATGAAAACCTTACTTTAGCAAAAAAAAAAAAAAAAAAAACCTAAAATGAAGTGAAACCACAGAATCTATTTTAAAGACTCAATATCTGGCCAGAGTCTCAGCAGTACATCACATCTGAAAGTGGAAATTCCATCAAACCTTAGCATACTAAGCACTACTTCAGACACTTTGGTTTAGTTTAGACTAGATGGGAAGTGACAGATTTGAGTCACCAGGACTTCTTCCTACCAAACATAAATCTTCTCCAGAGTTCTTCCACCCAGGCACTGACCAAGCACACTCTGTCAGATTTGATGAGACAGGAGGCCACAGAAGTAGAACTGCTCAATCGGATCTGAGGGTAATCAGACTTCCTACAGCATGACACAGCGTTACAGTAAAGCAATGCTGTGGAACATTGCATTCAGGCTTGGTAATCAAGTAAAACTGTCATTCAAGATTTACTATACTCCTGTGCATAGTTATCCATTATCGGTAACAAAGCCTGAACTTATTAAATTACTTCATATTTTCAGTATTATGCTGTTGTTTATTATATAGCAATATGAAGGAATGCAGAAAGAGCCATTTTCTACTAATACTGAACAAGGAACATTATTAGATTAAGGACAGAACATTACCCTTGAAGATTTTCTCTCAGCTTTGTGTCACTGCAGAACATCTAGTTATATACTTCTCCCTGATGCCTCCTGCCGCAGATTTAAAGACCCAAGGCAAATCACTCCCATTGCTCCACTAGCACTGTAGGAGAGTCACAGAGATGGAAATTGTTCATTTTGGTAACAAACCAGAGGCGTACATTGGTGTCATATTCCTCCCACCTGCAGACAACAAAAGGCCAGTTAGTTCCCACCACATATCTATAAGATGACAGGAAGAAGTGTCCTATGATAAAAGGATGTTTACAAAAAAAAAATGAAAGTTGATACACATGTAATAGCAGTACCTGGATAATGGACAGGAGGGAAAACATGTTTCAGACAAGGCCCCAGAATTCCATTTTCAGTGTTTCAGGGACAATGCACAAGCACAGAGGAAGGAGGCCCAAAAGCCTGGAGTCTCTGCCCTTACTCTTCCCTTTCCAACCTTGTATGAGCAGAAGCCCCAAGGGATAGGAGTGTAGTTACCAGTGTTTGCCCATGAGTTACTCTTCTAGTTGTTCAGTCTGTCACAACTAGTTAGCTGCTTGCAAGATTTGAGTGCAGAAGCACACAGAGCACAGACAGTAGTTCACAGACTTTACAGAAGCAGCTTTGCAGGGCGTCTTAGCTCCTTTACATCCTACAGTCACACCAAGAGAGCAACGAGTCATCATACTTCAGTTTTCTGGTCCCCTGAGCTTAACACAGAGGCAAATAGGAACAAAGTAGAAGAGTGGAGGAGAAGCCCAACCAGATCCACTTTCCAAGTGGAAGTCAGCAAGGTGATCTCGAGCCCTGCCAAATCCTACTCTCCTCTGAGAACTCTGTCCTTAGCTTTATGATGAGGAAACAGCTCTGCATGCAGCTGCTAGTGATTTCCGTTTAACCCCATCATTTGACAATGCCCACACGTGAGGCTGTGGAAATAATTTTTTCACTCAGTGTTTCCATGCGTTACTGGCTCATTATTCTGAAGCTTTCTGCCCAGACAGCATTAGAAAGTTACATCATTTGCCAACAGTGTTTGGAGTGCTTAGTATCCATGAAGAACAGATACAAGGTATAATCCAAATGCTACAGCTTTTTCTGACTCCTAGACACTTCATTTTGTTAAACAATGAGGGAGTTCTGCAATGAAAACTGTCTCCAACCCCAGGGTCCTAATGAGGACTTCTTAACCGTTATTCCAAGTTCTTGGATCAGGAGAAGGAAGGGGCACTCAGGTGAATGTTGTTTCAGGATGCACACAAACTTATGCTGCTTTTCTCCATGTCCAGGGCAGACAGTGCACAGGAGGAAGCAACAAAGACAGCATACCAAGGGGCAAAAGCCCAAACAACCTCTGATGTGGGTAACCCAAAAAAAATAAAAACTTGGATAACATTTTAACCTCAGGTTGCAGCTTCTGTAGGCAGAAAAGGAGGCTTTATGCAGCCAAAGGATCTAGACCTAGATTTAACACACACTATAAACACAGCCTACAACGTGGGCAACACGTCTTACCAAATTTGGTACTGACCGCTGTCACCAAAGTACAAGAAAACTGAATTCACATAATGGGGTTTTATGAGACTGACAATATCCTCAGCCTGCACTCAGTCCCTAAAGCAAACTCAGTGAGGAAAAGTCCATCCCTTCCAAGTGACCTTTTCTGGCTTTTTCTGGCTTTAACACAAGAAAAGAAAGAGACCTCATGTTGTTTCAGAAGTTAAAACAACAGACAGGAGACAGGCATGGAGATATCTACAGCTTCTGAATTAGTGTCACAAAGAACACGAGAGGGTGAAAACTGAAAGGAACAGAGCCTCTGACAAATGGAAGCGATATGAAACTGCTACAGATTGCTCACTGTAATGTGCAAGAAAAGAGATGGGGCATTCCAAAGCAACAGACAGAAAAGTGGAGAGAGTTGCTGTATGCGCTATCGATATGCTGCAAAACCTAATAAAATATGGGCAACTTCTACTCTACTATTTTCTGGACTTTTCTGATTACACCATATGTTGGAAATGCACATCTGCTCTTTACACAAAATGGATAGTATGTACTTTAAAAGCAAATTTGAGGAATCCACAGGGTAGAAGCTGATTAACACTGAGCTCAGCACATGAATTTGTTAGTCCGGTGCCGCATGTCTGAGTCACACTGTCATACTGGTGCAACATTCTTTAGCTCCATTGCTGTGAGCCTGGAAATTGAACATCCATTTAGTGCTAACAGCAACAACATTTCCAGCAAGAAGCTCCTGGGACAAATGAACACTTTGTACTGAAATATCAGGCTTTTAGAAAAAGCACTTCTTCCCTTTTATCAAGTTATTCGTATCTCGGTCTCATTTGTATTTAAGAAGAAAGAAACCTGGATTGTGCAACAATCTTTCAAACAAAACTGTGCTACCATTCCACAGTGAAAGGTAAATGCATGAATCCGTATGGGGCTGCTGATCAATTTTTGACAAACTGATATTCTCATGACAGATTAACAGGGCATACATTTCACAATTTATAGCACTGAAAGACACATGCAAATGCATACTTAGCAATAAACACTTGGGGTAGAGTTTCCTGCCTAGGAAGCTTTTGTACAAAAGCCTTTTTAAATATTTTCTTGTCACTAATATGTCTAGCTCCTTAATGTAGGATTGATCTAGAAGCGGATGTTTCGGCAGATCACCATTGTGCTCAAGTTTTCCTCACCTAAAATACAAGTAATTTTAACTCAGAAAAGAGCAATTGACCCAATCCTGTACAAATTGTAACAGAGTTTATAGTTATTATTGTTAAATAGGGATGTCAGACAGTAGAAGCCCTGCCACAATGGTAGAAACAATGCATACCCATGTTTTTTGCATTTTGGGACATAATCCCATGACTACAGAGTGTCAGGAAACTACTTGAAAGAGCTAGATGAAAACAAGCAATCCCCTCCCTCTCAAATAAAAACACTCAACATCAGAATATTTTACAGAAGTATCATTCCTTCTCCAAAATTTCCACAAAACACTGACTTGTTGAAACTCAAGGTTTAATAAAGTTAGTCACAATTATGTAGTTTCTATTTTTCAGCTCTTGTAATTCCGGACAGAAAACACTAAAGTGTTTCTCATTTTCTAACCATTTAGATAGTTGTTTCTAACATACATCTAGATAAATAGTAGTGCTCTCTTTGCACTCCTCAACATGGAATGTTACATTTCATTCTAGGAAGCTCTCTGCGATGGAACAGCATTAAAGAGGCAAAACAGCCTGTTTGTCTTTCTGAGCTCTAACCAAATTCTGGTAAGAATGCTGGGTTAAAAAATAATCTCCCATACAGGCAAGTTACCTTGATAAGAAAATTAATTTGTAGACAATCATGGAAAACTACTTCTTGGTAGTCTGATTCACATTTTGTGGAATTTAACATAGCATAGAAGGTTGCAAGGTATTGCATAAAAATATTGGTTTAACTTTTACCTATAAAAACTTTTTATTTGCTCTTTAAGTGTTATCTCTTGAAAAATCAGATAGCTAGGGACACAGAATGGGGTGGGATAAAAGGGGCAGGAGGAGCTGCCAAAGCTCACACTGGCTAAAACCACAGCACCACCATATTATACTAGCTTTATGTTGATTTAATTCCATTCCTGTACCATGATAAACCTGAAATACCACCAAATAAGATCCAAACTTGAAGCTAATTTGACTTTTCAAAGCATTCTTTCTGGGATGTTATGCCTCCACCAGTCTATTTGAAGATGAACTACAAAGACGATTAACTGTGGAAAAGAAATTATTTCCTTTTTTACTACTCACAGGCACTTTTAAAAATGTATTTTATACAATGACGTCAACATTTTGTGTTGTATGCATGCATATTTCTGAATACCAGTGCCTGTAAAAATGTCAATGTCCACATAATTTAAGTGTTATATTCCTACTTTAAGAGTTGAATTAAAAATTCTTACGTAAATAGCAATCACAGAGCATGTGTGTAGACTGATGGGTAGATAAGTAGACATTACCAACCGTAAAACATGGTTTTATGTATGTCTAAAAGCACATGAGTTTTTAAAGTTACAGATTATCTTAAGGGAGAACAACAGTCATCCAATTACTTTGTGAGTAAATGGTCTGGTGATTTCAAATCTATTTTTTCTTTGTGAGTCCTTCATGAACTAAACCCGTTCTTTCCCAATGTATTTGCTATTTGCAAATTATTCACTGAATAATTTATATGAAGGAAATTCACCCTTAGGGTTTGTCTGCAAGCTTGTTTGCTTTTACTGTTCCCTACCTTTCCAATGTGTTTAAGCAGGTTCCCAAGTCACACAACATTATTTCTACTCCCTAAGTGAATGAGTGAAACTTTAAGCTGCTATATCTATACAAGAGGAACAACAAATCATGAATCAGGAACAGCCAATTTTGTTTCCTAGTGAAAAGCGATCTTTGCCTAGCTGTTTAGAAGCTGACAATATTTCCTCAGAAAGCACGTCAAGAGTATGACCAAACTCACTAACCACAGCAGCGTGCTTCATCAAAAGGTAAATGCCATTTCAGACATATACAGCAAGTACAATGTTACATGAGGCTCTCACAATGGCTTTTCTTTCATTTCCAAAGCCCAGAACCAGACCACCGACCTCTCTATGGCAATCGCAAGACTACATACTTTGCATACATTCATTAAGCAGTTATTTAGCGTCACCATGACCCCGCAGTTCTTTTTTCTTATATTACTACTGTACAAATCACAAATTGGAAGACCCCACCCAAAATGAGTGCATCACATTCTCCAAAATCTCACCACTGTTTTCAAAAGGCATTGCATTCAGAACTATGCAATATTCATAAAGTAAGCTATTTTCTAAGATTTGTACCCAAACTGAGATAGAGAATGATCAGTGTAGAAAAACTGAGTTGATGCCTCATGAGGGACAAGCAGGGAGCAAGGCGACACAAAGAATATGCACTGTTCAAAACTGGGATTCAATTAAAATTCAGGTAACTGTTCAGGAAGACTGACTGGGAGACACTACACAGAGCAGCTTACCAGCTACATTTAAGGCAGGATCCTGCCTTGCTGTGAGCACTGTGGCCCTTAAGCCTGGGAAGCAGTAAACGCTTAGTTAGCAACGACAGCAACTCTGACAGTCTGCTGCATTAAGATGATGCATTTAGCACTTGGCAGGGTTATGCCCACCAGGTGGAAAAAACAATGCTTGGGCAGTACCATTTCCCTCTCATCAGATCTCATAGCCTTCCTCCGCTTTCAGAGCAAACCCAGACTGCATCATAAGAGAAAGCTATTTTCAAGATATTTTTAGAAAAATAATCAACTTTTATGACTTAAATGCTACACACAGGGCCCAAGAAAATAGCTACATTACATTTTTGGTAGCTTTTGTCTCTTTTCCTTTGTGTGTGCATACAATAGAAATTTTTACACTGGATCATGTAATAATACCAACATTGACTTCCTTTTCAGTCTACGGAAGATTAACAGTCCCCTGAGGGTTATATTGACCCTGGCTTTGCTCTCACCAATATTTACCTCTCAGGTCAATGAATCTTGATGCTGAATACAACAAAAGTCAATACTTGCTTATTACAGTTAGAGTGAGAATTACTGAGAAAGGTTATGAACACTAGGCTGGTGCCTGCAAACACTACTATAGTTAAGGAGTCTGTCAAGGTTTCCATCATGTCTGTCTTTTTTCTAGTAAAACTTGTCCCAAGTAACAACAAAAAAATGCCATTTGAAGACTCAATAATCAAGTCAGTTCTTATAAAATGAGTTGATAAGCATATTTACATTTTAAGACATATGCAGGTATTCAGAAGTATATAAATTCAAGTTCATAAGCCCAGACTTTACATCAGTTTGGGGTTTTTTTTATTATTATTATTTTGGCGGGGGGGAGGTAGAGGAATTGTTGTGGGTTTTTTAATAGTTATTGCAACTTCTAGGACTTAATTTGAGTCTCCTTGTATTTAATGTCAAGAACTACTCACAAAAGCAGGCAGTACATTTAGTCCTCTGCTCCTATTTAGCTTTATTTTTATGATAGACTAAAAAAAGAGCTCTACAGCTCAGTTGTTCACAAGTTTCCAATTAGAGAGCCCAGAAGACTAACAAGGTAACATCTTTACAGCCCTAAGAACACCAGAATCCACAAAATCCATCTATACATCCAAATACTGAGGTAGGAGGAAAAAAATTGTAAGAGTATATTGTGGAGGGAAAGCATCAGGGAAGGAGTATAGTTCAGTAAACTTTGACAAGAAACATGACCAAGCATATTTGACAAAATTTGTGGCAAACAGGTGGATATCCTCAATTTGCAGATCTGGGCTGTCCATCCTCATTGCTCCTGACAGCAAGATTTGACCTCATAGTGCAGATAAAGCACACTGGCAAGTTTATACTTACTTGTGTTTTATTCCATTAGTAAGATACCATAAGTGTCTCAAAGCCACAGACAACAGCTAAACCTGTGTTAGAAATCCTACTTCCATGCATTGGTTGAATGAAAATTCAGACAAGCACTATTGAAATCCTTAAGACTCTCCCACCTTCCTTGTCCCATAGGCACATTCGTCTCCAGTGCATTCAGTAACACTTGCCTCTTTGCCCACTGTTTGTATTAATGACTCTCAGTCAAATGGCTGAGAAATACTCTGCTTCACAGCTGTGCTTTCATGAGCATTAAGATGTATAAGGCATTGAAGCTTCGAGCAAAAGTCACCAGCATAACATTTAAGAGAAACATTTTAAATATCTTCCAATTGCCCACTTCCTGTGTTAAAAAACTGAGAACCTATAGGGGGAGTTAAGTCTACACTTTGTCTTAAGGTCCTCTGATAGGCAAGGACTTTGTGAGTGGTTGAGCTGCATTTTAAGAGGTCCACCACCCTTCCAGCAGTTGCAATGTTTCTCTAAGGACCGGTGTTTGCCTTTTTGCTTAATAACCTGCCCATTCTTCAGTCTTTTTACTAGAGGAAGAAAGGGGAGTTTCTAAACTGTTTGTTATAGTTACACATAAAAATTCAGAATAGATTTTTCTAGTCAGTTAACCATATTCTTGAGGGAAAACATAAGGTAGCACAATTATTAAAGAGCACTCTTAGTAATACTCACATCTTTATTATGTCAACCCTTTGCCAAAAAAAAGAAGATTTATAGTAAGCGCCACTTACATTTCTTCTTTGCAGAACCAAGCCATCTGCCTCAAATATACCATCAACCCCTGCTAGATGAATTCACACATATTTTAAAGCCCTGGAGTAACCATTAGAATGGAAATTGGACACTACTTGTCATTTGCAAAGCTTTCTTAACTGGAGAGGCTTCCCATTTGTTCAATTAAATGTTTGTATGTGCAATACACTTTATGAAATTTATCCCAAAACAGTGAAGACTGAAATAATATTGGAGGCAGATGGCACAGCTGTTCCATTTAGAGAGCTATCCTCAGCAATATATGAAGCGATGGACAGGACGGGGAAGTGGGAGTGAAAACTTGGTACTATGAAGAAGAGCAGCCATATATATTAGCAATAAACAAACCTTTTTAGCTCAGACCTTCTCTCCCCTATCATATGTAGCTCCTTGACTCTTTTGGGTTAACTCATCAGCATATTGATTTAATTCAAGAAGTCAGCCACTGAAGACGTGTAAAGTTTGCCCCTAAGAGAATCCATCCCTCTGCCTTAAAAGCCAAGGGAGTCTGAAAATGTGTCTGTCACATTGAGAAAAGGAGGCACATGGGCTGATGAGGCAGTGCACATGCAGAAGAGACACAGATACCATTAGGAATAGGGAACAAGTTCAAGTTGCTACTTATTTGCATGCCTCACACAGAACAGAAATCATTGCACCATGCTCCAGATGCTGCAAGTCTCAAGATGCACATCTAGAGCTCATAATTAAAACTGGCAAACATTTCCACTGAGGAGAGGGAAGAAAAAGAAAACCCAGAGTTATCCCAGCCGGTATGCATCTATTTAGAGATTTCTGGGATGCTGGCCTGTTCTACCATCTCAGTATCAGGAAGGTCACCTTTTCAAAGGAAAGGGCATGCAAAAACACTTCCTTGCAGATTGAAGATTTGAAAGAACCTGGTGAGAGCATACCTCTTTCTGTGCAGCACCTAGACCAGGGCTGCAGGTTCAGCAAACTAAATGAGCAAAGTAATCAAACATTTCTTTAAATAGAATTTCCAGCCCTCATGAAATAAAACTATAGAGAATACATGGAAATAGATTTAAACCAAAATAGTGTGGCAGGAAATGTTTTCATCTTTTAAAGCACTGCTTTACTGGAAAACAACGACTGAGGATCACAGTGTCCATCACAGAATCACAGAATAGTCAGGGTTGGAAGGGAC
>VZSZ01011822.1:0-11049 GCA_013398815.1 Ibidorhyncha struthersii | reverse complement strand
ACTGGTGAGGCCACACCTCGAATACTGTGTTCAGTTTTGGGCCCCTTATTACAAGAAAGACATTGAGGTGCTGGAATGTGTCCAAAGAAGGGCAACAAAGCTGGTGAGGGATCTAGAGAACAAATCTTATGAGGAANAACAGGCAGTAGGACCAGAGGAAATGGCCTCATGTTGCACCAGGGGAGGTTTAGGATGGGTATTAGGAAAAATTTCTTCACAGAAAGGGTTATCAAGCATTGGAACAGGCTGCCCAGGAGAGTGGTGGAGTCACCATCCTTGGAGGTATTTAAAAGACATGTAGACATGCTACTTAGGGACATGGTTTAGTGGTGGACTTGGCTGTGCTAGGTTAATGGTTAGACTTGATGATCTTGAAGGTCTTTTCCAACCTAAACAATCCTGTGATTCTATATGTGATTCTGGAGTTGTAACTTTCCTATCCTGTCTCAGGTTGATTTTACTCTCTGGCACTAGCTTGGGAAATTCTTTTCAGCCGTGCAAGCAGGTAAATGGTTAAATCACTTAAAAAGCAAACAGAAGTGCAATGTTGATGCATCTATGCATGGTAAATGTCTAAGAGACAGATAGACCACTAGGCAGGAACTCTGGTTTCTTATGTGCTCTTCTTACATCTACCATTTGCTGTCATGTGTCCTTGGCACTCACCAGTCAGGTATCCAAAATGCCTGCAGTCCTTGCCTTGGGACAGGCTGTGTTCAGTATCATGGCTGTGAAGGGCTGGAGCCTTGAGAAAGAAGCACTGGAGTGGCTTTACCATGACCACCACAGCTCTCTGCTCTGTTCCTGCTGTCTAGCCCTAAACCTGTATGGCATGGTTCCTCTTCTCACACTTTGTCTTTTTGCCCAAATAGACATTGTCCTTCACTACGTGTTTTTAGACTACTTGAGAGCAGTGGAAGGCTCTGTGCTTGGTGTTAGAGTAATGTAAATAATCTTACAGACAAAGGTCTAACATCTTTGTGCTTGAGAGGCTTACCTAGATTTTTTTGGTGCATATAGTAATTTTAAATGCTGTTTGTAGAGGTTACTATTAGAAGGACAACATTTATAAATAACTGCTTCATTATAGTCTTTGAAATAACACAGCTGGTTTACAGTCATACAGCTTACCTTGGTGTGCTTGGGAAATACTGTGTTTTTTAAGGCACTCTGGGTAAGGTGGTTCTTGAGTTACTTGCACTTGCAGCACAGAATCAGTCTTGCAGGATGTGTCCACACTTAAGTTACTAAGTAAATCTTCAGACAACTGACTGATTTGCCTCTATTTTAAAAAATCCTGAATTCCTGAAAGCTCCTGCTAATTTTAAGAGTGTAGATTCCAGAAATGACATAGAAAATTGAGTACAAAATTCTTTCTGAATATCAGGTTGACTTTAGGTATTACATTTTGAAAAAAAATGCTTCAGCTTAGCACTACCAAACTATTCCGCGAGTTTCTTTGTTCTGTTGCACTGACTGTGTTCATGCCATTAAGTTTTGACAATCTCCCTGCCCTTCCATTTTGCGAAGTATTGCTTATTCTGTTTTGTTTTTTTTTTGGTGGAGAAAGGGAAGGAGGAAGAGAGTATTTAAGGAAAATGTAGATATATTCAGCACTACTTTGAAAAAACTGTCACTTGCAAAAAAACTGTACACATCCTTGTTGTTTGTATTTATGACTTAGCACAGTACTAGTAATAGCATAGAGAAAACATTCATAAAAGACAGTATTTTCCTTCTTTGATGGAGAACAAACTGTAGCTCTTTTAAAAAGGAGGATCATTTGTATTGGGCACTGTGGTTCTGACAGATTAGTAATAAAGCTGCAGAATTTTTCCTTTGAAATCTGTGGTTTCAGAAGATTTATAGTGGGACAGAGAACTCCTTTTGATTCTGCTTAGAATTAGGGGTATGAAAAGCTTAAGTCTAAAATTCTTTTGAAGAGAGAGTCCAAAGTAATTGAAAAGATAATTTTGGAGGGACTATGGCTTAAAAAACGTGCTTCAGAGTTGGGAGGTCTGCAATGAATTTTGCGCTTTTCACAAGCGCTTTAATGTAGTTCTCTAGCGATGGCTTAAGGCCAAATACTCACCACTTTCAGGTAAGTGATTTACAATGTGTTTGTGCCTTTAAATAAGACAGCTTGACTTCTCTGTGAGATCTTTCCTGTCAAAACCAGTCATTGCCAGTCTTCAAATAACCCACTATATTTCTTTAATCAGCTACCTTTTGGATTATATTTTGCTGCAACTGGTTTTGTTATCTCCCTGTCAACCTTCATAGTATAGGAGTGTTAAAAAACAGCAACATTTTTAAAGAGGGGCCTTTAAATCTGGCTGGTTGGTTGTGTTATGTCTTTTTGCTTGTTTTATGACTATTGAGGAACAATGATGCAGACAAATATATTTTTAAGCTATCTTTTAAAGGCAGTATCTCCTGCCAAACGATTGTCTTTAATGCCGTTCATTGAAAATGACTGAGTGTACCATCTGTGTATGCATGTTTGGAAACACTGTGTTATATTCAGATGATGAAAAAATTCAATTCACCTCTGTGCAATAGGGATTGTAGCACATATGAAGGAGTAAGAGTTGTTATGTAGCTCTGGAGCTGGTTTCTTCAGGACAGGGAGTGTCACAGGTGGGATCTTTTGAACGCTACTGCACGACTAGTCTTCATGCTCTTTAAGAGAGGAGTTCTTCTGAAGTGGGGCAGATTCAGTTCTCACCTCAGTTTTGACAGCCTTAAATACTTTTTGTACCACTGAACTTTTTTAAATGATCTACCCAAATCCAGTGCTGACAAGTCTTCATCCTCTAGGATGGAGTGGACAACATCTAGCCCGATCTTTGAGGAATCATTTTCAGGACCTGCATTTAGGGTCAGAAAGGTGGAGTGACATGGGATTTTGAAATACAGGAACTACATCCTTGAGGAAGTTCAGTGTTAAATAGGGAAGACGTAGGTGGAACTGTCAGAAAACTTCATGAAAATGGTGAGATTTATATAATAATACTTCTACTTCCCTTATTAGTGCATTATTAAGAAGCAGGAACATAATTTTTAAGTCAGAAATTTTCTGCAGCTGTTCTTTGAAAGGGAATAGGATGGTGTTGATATTGCCTTCTCTGTAACTAAATTTCTAACAAGTGAGAAACTCCATGGTACTCCCTTCAAACACAACTAATCCCTGCCTCTCAGGCCTTCTCTTGTCCTCACTTTAACCCATCTGCTCTCCCTTCAGTCTGTGCAGCAGCACTGGCCTTCAAGAGTAAAAAAGACTTGATGTGCTTCTCGGTTTCAAACTGAAAGTCTGGTCTGCAAGTGCTTAGAAAAACAACTGCAGTTGGTGTCAACAGTGAAGCAAAGTATTGCCCCTTTCCCTCCTGCCTTGGAACCACAGGCACAGCTTTTCTTTGTTTTGCCTCTTGGATAGACACTTCTTTCCAAGCTTGTTCAGTCTACCTACTTTACAACTGTTTCTACAGTGACTAATTCATGTGTCTTCCAGGGCTTCATTCTTGTACCCAGGTTTGTTTATTTATCTCTGTTTCCATTTACTGCTATAATTTGGTGTCATAGAGTAGAGTTCCAGTTGTGTCCGGATTTTTTGCAAATTTATTTTCAGGTGGCTGCCAGAAAGCCAGATGATATATATTGATTGTTATGATTTTGATGGACATCAGCATTTTGACGTCAAGCGGTTGGTTATCTTGTTTTGTAAGGATGAATAAACCACTTTTGTAAAGCGTTTGGCATCACCTTTCCCATCATTTTTCCCCTGTTGCGATTTCTTTTTTCTATACTCCAGGCTGTAATACGTAGGCAGTGTTCTGTACTAAGTTGCTTGGTGTAGCTCATCATGCAGTGCTGTTTCTAAGAATGGCTTATTATTATCTCTGTTCTGTCAGGATGCACAGAGAAAGGAGTGTATTTTTAGAAGGTAAGATCGAAATACGCTTACATTCACTCCCAGTTCCTCTCGAGTGCTAGAGAGACACCACTTCAAACAACCATAAAAGTTGAGAACCAAATATTTCTGCTTTGAGGCAAATGTGTGTCTGGAGCCAAACTGTCCTCAGATGCTTATGTGCTGTTCCCATTGGAGTCTGGGGCCTTCCTGCCTGGGAATGCAATGCAGATTTTGACACAACACAGTGGCTTGAGAATTAAGCCTTTATGAATTGGCACTGTCGTTTTTACTGCTTTTGTTTAAGACAAGGGTTGGAGAAAAATTAAATAGCCTCTGTGAGGCTTAACAGTCACTTTGCTTTCCACGGAGCAGGGATTGTCTGTTGGGGAAATTTTAAAACCTGCATTTACATTTTTTAATGAGTGCCCTGAATCTTATATATATTGCAATATACATTGCTTTTTGAAAGTCTTGCCCTTTTCTTTCCTGCTGCAGTCTTTGCTGTTCTTCACTATTCACATGGTATTAGCTTACCACCAATGAATGTCACTGATCCCATGCCACTTATTGTTAGACTGGAGGCTAAACCGGCATGTATCCAGATCAATGGCCATAACATGAAGCATCCTGAGTTTTAGGAGCTCAGCCTGTGTCTTGCTTCTCCTCCCATTCTCACAGAAACCTTTGATTAGAGAAAGCTCACCTTGGTGATCTGGCCACTAGACTTGCAATTCCAGGCTCTACCACAAAAATTCCAGGCTCTACCACAAAACTGGACTGGGCATCTCTATCGTACCATTTCACATCTCCTGCCTTTGTTTCCTACACCAACAAGGGACAACTGGTGTGATATTTAGACTTTGGACACTCTACAAACAAGCTGGGCATCAGGACCTCTTGTAATCTGCAGGACTGCTCAAATGGCCTCAGCTGAATGAGCTCACATTAAATTAACACACTGCATCTTCCTGGTGGAGATGTGCCTTTTCTTTCTTCTGTAAGTTATAAGTGGTGGTGGTTTGGGCAGATTTTCTCCCAAGTGAGAGCACTGCCAGCTCAGTATTATGACTTGAACAGCACGTTCCTATAATGGTAGGCTCTTAAAATATTTTATGGGATATTTGTATGGGATGGAGTAAGACTAAATAGAATTGCATAGAGCATTTTCCACAAAATTTGCTATAAACCTCGAACAGGGCAAAGCTCATAGCAGACTAATTAAAGGGATCCTGCTGAAATGAAATTTGTCTTGATTGCTCTCACTTGGATAGCATGGAATATAGCAGTATAAGCAGACCATAGACTTTTTAATCTTAAGATATAGTAGAAGTATTTAATAACATTTCCCTTAGTTTACCTAAAAATACAACAGTGTACAAGTTCAGATCATCAAAGGTCATCTTTTAAAGCCGATACAATATTTGGAAACAAACTTTCCAGGCAGCTTCCCACATTTTACATCTCCTCCATATGGTGGGGACTTTCTGCGCAGGTGTCAGCAACCTGCATCTCTGCTGAGCACCCAGTGCTGTGCGGATTAGGGTTTGCTGTGTCTGTCAGTCCAATGTTTGCTTTCTTTGTGTTAGGGTTTGAACACCTTCTATGAGAAGTCTGAAGCTGTAACAATATCCTTGTGCTAAGAGGTAAGAGATGGTGCCTGGCTTTAAATAGGCTACGTGGAGCACTCTTCCAACTTCTCCCTGTTTTCAGACTTTCCCAAGTGCCTATGCTCTGTCAGGAGAGAAGACAGATGCTATAATCTTGATCTGCAGGCCAGAGAACATATCTTCACATCTTCTGGGGTTTTATTTTTTATCTTGCTTCCTGAAATTTGGAAGAACTAAGCAATACATGTAGTAGAGGAGAAAGATTTTTCTTTCAACTTGTGTGGTAATTGCAATGTCTGCCCTGGTGTGTACTTCATTAGACGCTGATGGTTTATTCATTAAGAGCTTTATTGTGAACACAGACATCTGACGTTTTAGATGAAAGATGGAAAAGTTTGAGAATTGTTTTGTGCCGAATGCTGATGTAAAAATTACAAACAATTCCTCTTCCTGATATATAATGCTGATTTTTCATGCTGGAATGCTCTACCTGTGAAATTTTATCCAAGAGAGCATTTTAATAGCTGAGTTCTTAACCTTTCCAAATAAAAGCATATAATGGAAATAATGATAGAGTGAAATTCCACCCTTAATTTGAGCTGTGTTAGAAAGCCTGGGTATAACATTATTCTATTACTTTTTCCTTTTTCGAAAATGAGTATGTACTTCTGTCACTTGGCTTTACACATATTCATACACTGTTTAGCACCTTTTACTCAGATAGATGAGATATTACCTAGGTAATCTAGCTCATTTATCTTCAGCAGTGCAACTTGTGCATGGCATTATTCACCAGTGGGACCTGTTAGACTGGAATATATGATTTTTTAGCAGTAATGTGTCTGTTTTTTCAGTTGTAATAAATGATGAAAAATGTATATATAGGCGCAAGTGCATTTCCACATGGCAAAGCCCAGCTCAGTTCAGGAAATACCATGTGTAGTGCTTTACACACCCCATTCTCCACTGTGTTGTCCCCCTTGTATGCTAGTATCACCATGGACAACTGTGGTGTAGTAGTGATGGGGAAGTGGTGTGATAGAATCCCCAAGTGCTTTCCAATCTGTTATGAATGAAAGGTCATTACTGGCAGACAGCAGTGCATGTGAGCTGTAGCTCAGGTGACTCAGTTGCACAGGGACTTGGAGATAAAATTTGGGAGACCTCGTTAAAGAGGTTAACGTTTGAATTGTTCGATTAAAGCCGACTGCTGGCTCCCCACCTCAGCACTTTTGAGCAGAGTCCTTCGGATAAAGCACGTAATGAGGGCTTCTCTGATACACATGCCTTCTCCAAAACATTTTTAGTTATGCTCATGCCAGCAACTTGGACTTCAGTTGTAAAGTCCAGCATGACACAAGCTGTTTGTTAGTATTGTTCCACCTAAGCTGATGCAAAGTCCCTGTGAACCTCTTTTTATACTCTGTCTCAAATTCCTCGCTGGAAGACTGAGCAAGCTCACAGTTTTGGACTCATCTTCAGTGCCACATCCTGGCTTCCAGCTCCAGCATTTTCCTGCTGCTCTCTCATGATGCCAGGGAGACTCAGTACTTTACAAGGCCACAACATGGTTTTCTTAGTGGCATCTATCTTGCCCCAAGTGCTCAGGGCCAAACAGTTGTGATGGCACAGCTCTGAGACAGTAAAAAGTCCCCAAAGCCCTAAAGGTGTGCGCTTTGCAGTGAGAATGGTGAAGTCTTTTCTGATGGTCAAGTGGTAAACAAGGAAAACACAAGGTCCAAGTGCCTTTCTTCAAGTAAAAGCAGCACATAGTTTGGAGGCCTGTTTAGAAGACTGGAAAGAGTTTAATTCTACCCACTTTGGGCTTCTCTGTCATGTTCTTGCTTTGACTGTGAAATAGCCGGCAAGTGGCAATGGAAGGAGGCAAGCAGGTTTCAAGTCCTCATCATTAAAGTTGAGACAGGAAATTGCTGGTTTGTTTTTTTTTAAATGACTCTCCAAAGGTTTAGACTAACAGATCTCACAGACTACCGAGAAATGTTGCTGCTTTTTAGCTTTAAACTTAAGGACAATCAGTGCTTTATGCCCTACAATTTAGGAGCACTTGATTTATATAGGATATTCCCTGCCACTCTCTAACAGAAAGAGGATGTTAGAATCAAGCTGTGTCCCTGCATAAGAAAAATATCCTTCTTATGTAAATGTCTCGTCAATGTAGGTCTGTCAACCTACATTTCAGGAAAAAAATGGATGCTTTCTTCCTCCTCCCCTCTAGGCCATGGTGAATCATTAAAAGAGCCTTTTGTTTGTTTACAGCAGGGTTGACCCCATGAGAGCACGGATGTCACCCATGATAGATTCATTGACAGTTAATCCTTTGTTTGGGGCTCTACCATGAAAAATGGTTTCATTTCATAAGCATCACCTTCAGAAATTATTTAGTGCCTTTTCTCTTTAAATTATGAATCTTTTGCAGCAGGGAGAATTCTTGACAGAAGCTATCTGTAGGAACAGGAAACCTTCTCATATATCAGTAGCATTAACTCAGCAAGTAACCTCCCCTAGGGTACACCTACATGGCCCAGTGCTGTACAGCAGAGATATCCATGCTGGCTGAGAATGAGCTGCAGTAATGTAAAATTGTGAGCTGGTTTCTCTTCCCTTTTATGTGTGCACCCTATGTAGCTCAGACAAATGGAGTATGGAACTGGTCGCAAACCAGATGCCTCCAGTACCTGGGCTGCAGGGCTCAGATCTGGCTTGCATGTTACAGCTTAGCTGTGAGTTAAATCAGGTAACAGAAAAAAACTGTTAGCATTAGTGAATGCTAATATTGAAGTGGTAAGAACCACTCCTATTGGTCTGTTACAGTCTCTTTATAGTTAGTAGTACATGTACAATTCAGAGTCGCTCAGCTGCAAGACTCTGAAGAAGAGCTTTACACTGATGCTTCACAAGTCGCTAAAACCTGCTGCTAATTGCCTCAGTCTGGAGGCCTCATAGGGAAATCAAAACAAAGGTCCTGCAGGTGTTTTAATCACTGTTGATAGAGCAGCCCTGCTGTGCTTCATAGATTTGATTCAAGCTGTTCTCAGTACCGAGATGTGAGGTGGCAGTGCTGTTGCTGTCTGTAATCTGTGGGTGCTGCAGCCTCTCAAAGAGCCCCAGCAGGCACTGGGGTTTCAAAGCAGCTGGTGCTGTGCAGTCAGGCAGGGTAAAGGCATTCTCCTCCTCCAACAGCTTATGCTCTAGGATCATGGCAGTGTGCCACAGGTGAACAAGCAAGTGATGCAATGTGGGGAAGAGTGCAGAACAGCAGGTAATGTAGCATAGACAGTTGCAAACACAATGCAGTAGTTAAATATGCATCAGTTAGCACCATAACTGGTACCTGGTGGCAGTGCTTTCTAGGCACTGTTGCAGTGACTGTAGGTTACTTAAGAAGATAAGGAAGTTACCTCTCCCAAAACACTATTTTCTTTGGGGGTTGTTTTGTGTCCTATAAAATTTAGTTGATCCATTATGAAGAGCTCAAAGAAGTTTAATACACACTATACAGCAAATGCAGTGCTTAGGAACACTGTATGGGTATTGGATATATGCTCATGATAATAGTGGCAAATAAGCGTAAACCTTGAATACCTGCCATTAGATATTGCAGTATTTTTGTTACAGTATGTTATCTCAATATATTTGTGTTAGCAGTTTATCTGGCATGAATTGTTATAAGAGAGAGGTAAGCTAGTCTGCTAGAATTAGCTAATATTAATTATTGTGAAAACTGATGTTTAACTGCTCCTTTGTGTTTCTTACAGTACAGAGTGCTCTTGTGTCCAAGTGATTATAGATTGATTCAGTTGTGCATGAATAGTGCTAAGTGCTGTTAAAATAAAACAATGCTATTTGGCATTTGCACACCATTGTGCATATTCAAAGCATTTAAAAATATAAAAGTTTAGATTGTGATCCGCTGCAGCTAATAGCAGCCCCACATCAGTGATGAGACACCGGTCACCGAAGAAGGCAATGCCACACAAATATTTTCCTCCCTGGGTTAAAATTCTTGTTTGTCACATGAGTGGGAAAATTATCATCAAATCATGCTTATGGGTCTCTAGGGTTGTATGTGCTTGGAATATCACAAGGCTGACTTTTGCATCAAGAGTCAAGCCTGTTCACACAAAAGTGCAGTTCTTATTTAAAGTAAAGTAAAATCAAAGCAGAAATGGATCAAACTCTTCACATTGAAAGTTGATTGGAAATGTGTGCCTGATGTCTTCTGCCCTTTGAAAATCCAACCTAGATATTTTATTTTAGGAATTATAATCAATTAAACTCGCAGGGTTGGAGGCATGTAGTTTTGGACATGTCACTGCCCAGAACACTATCCTGGGCCTTGAAAAGCAAGTCTTGTGGTGACATGGCACGTTAGAAAGAATTGAGTCAGACAACGGGACTCATTTTAAAAACAATCTTATAAGTAATTGGGCCAAAGAACATGACATTGAGTGGATATATCATATCCCCTATCAGGCACCAGCTTCTGGGAAAATTGAGCGATTCAACAGACTGTTAAAAACTAGTGGAACTTTTAAAAATTGGTACAAGCATTTAGCGCAAGCCACCTGGTTAGTTAACACCAGGGGGTCCATCAATCGAGGTGGTCCTGCTCAATCAGACCTTTTACATACTATAGAAGGGGGTAAAGTCCCTGTGGTGCATGAAAGGAATACGTTAGGGAAAACTGTTTGGGTTTTCTCTGCTTCAGGCAAAGGCAAACCCATTCACAGGACTGTTTTTGCTCAAGGACCTGGATGTACTTGGTGGGTGATGCTGAAGAATGGAGAGAGTCTACTATGATAAATGGAATCCCGCAATAAATGAGTGATCTGTGTGTATATCTATCTGTATATATATGTGTATATATTTGATGGATAAGAAGTAAAAGTAATCTGAGCACAACACAAATGGTATGGAATAAGGGGTGGAATGTCTGGTGTGAGGTAAAACAGAACCCATTTTCTGTTTTGTAGTTTTGCTTTGCAGCTAAGCCTCTTCTAACTGAACTTTCTGAGATTAACAGCCTAGTGTTCAGAAACTGTTTGCTCTCAGAGTGATAAGACCTGATTAGTTGTAATTTATGCCCAGGCATGGTATGCAGAGAGGCTCTTGCTTACACTTATTGCTATAACACCCAAGGCCAGCTAACTTTATTATTTGCCCCATTGGAGGGTCAGAAGAGGAAAAGCGTAGAGGGTCCCACCCGCAGGGAGGAGCGGACGGGACAGGTGACCCAAAACTGACAAACGGGGTATTCCATCCCATCTGCCTCATGCTCAGTATAAAAGCTGAGGGATCAGAGTCAGCCCTCTTTCTTCAATAGCCAGCATCTGAGGAGGACTGTGTCTATTCATCTGCCTTTAATCCAAATCTGTGCATTCCTGAATCCAGATCCGGAATCCAGTTCCTGTTCATCACAGAGTCCAGTCTGGGATTTTCCCTGTGCCTGTTGGTGACACAATCGTCATCCTGGGAGCTTGACACTGGTTTTTTTTATATATTGTATAT
>VZSZ01011820.1:256597-274591 GCA_013398815.1 Ibidorhyncha struthersii | reverse complement strand
CACTCCAACAGGTCCGTGTCCTTCTTGTGCTGAGGGCTCCAAAGCTGGATGCGGGACTCCAGGTGGGGTGTCACCAGAGCAGAGTAGAGGGGCAGAATCACCTTCCTTGAGCTGCTGGCCACGCTTCTTTTGATGCAGCCCAGGATACGGTTGGCCTTCTGGGCTGTGAACGCACATTGCCGGCTCATGCTGAGCTTTTCTTCACCAACACCCCCAAGTCCTTCTCCTCAGGGCTTTTCTCAACCCATTCTGCACCCAGCCTTTATTTGTGCTTGGGACTGCTTTTGACACTGTCTCCCACATCATCCTCACTGGCAAGCTTAGGAAGTGTGGGCTAGATGAATGGACAGTGGGGTGGATTGAGAACTGGCTAGCAGATAGAGCNAGAGTGCTGACTACCGCATATTTTCTTCCCATTAAGGTACATTTAGACTGATCAAGTTGTCTCTTCACTGTCTTTTACAATAAAGCTCTAAAACCTTCTGAACCACTCCTGTCACACTTTTCTGAACTTCCTTGAATCTTTCAACATCCTTTTTGAAATATGGATGCCACAGCTGGACAAATTTAGCAAGACTACATCCAGAGCATGCTACATTTACTCAGTGTTCCCCTCAGAAGAAATTCAAGGATCATATTTGCCTTTCTAGCAGCAACTTATATTCAAGTGATTACTGAATATGAACATCTTTCATATGAGGAGAGGATGAGGGATTTGGGTCTCTTTAGTCTGGAGAAAAGAAGATTGAGGGGGGATCTTGTTAATGCTTTCAAATACTTGAAGGGAGGATGGCAGGGGGATGGGAGCAGTCTTTTTTCAGTGGTGCCCATTGATAGGACGAGGGGTAATGGGCACAAACTTGAACATAGGAAGTTCCATCTTAACATGAGGAAGAACTTCTTTCCTTTGAGGGTGGTGGAGCGCTGGAACAGGCTGCCCAGAGAGGTTGTGGAGTCTCCCACTCTGGAGACATTCAAAACCTGCCTGGACGCTGTCCTGTGCAACCTGTTGTAGGAGACCCTGCTCTGGTGGGGGGGTTGGACTAGATGATCTCCAGAGGTCCCTTCCAACCCTGACTATTCTGTGATTCTGTGATACTGTGACCCAGGTGTAGGATTGCATTTGGCCCAATAGTCCCATCAGTGGTTTGCAAATAGAGCAATGGCTTCTAAGATGTGAAGGCACTAGTGGTATGTGGCATCTGTCACGTGTATTTCTGTTTGCCAATGTATTTTACACAAAACGTATGATTAACCCTTCAAGCCATACAGGACATTACACTTTCAATTTCTCCCTGTCATTTTAAAATGTAAAAGAAGGGTCTGAACATGATCTTTTTTTCTGCTTTTTCTAAACTTTAGAAATATGAGAAACAGGACATTCTACTGGAAAATAAGTATAGCTGTTTAACAAGAAGTTAAACAAAAAACTCCCTTTACTCAAAATGTTGATTTGTTCAGTCTTTGTTAACAATACATTTTAAGCAGTCTGATTAACATCCTTTACTCTGAGAACCTCCCAGACCTCAGTTACTCCTCAGGCCCTCATTTCATTGCCTTTCCATTCATTTATCAGCTTTTCTAGGCAACAAAAGACCCTAGTTTCTTACCAGTGAAAAAGGTGTACAAAAATAAAAACATATTTTGTTCAACACATTTGAAAAAAAAACCCACAGATAACTATGCAGCGTGGGGGTTTTTGCTGTTTACCTTCAGAGGCTGATTATCAAGGAGTTCAGCAGTCATGGCAAATAGATGTGAAATTATTTCATTTCTTCCTTGAAATCTCACTGGATCCTGAACTAACATCAATCTCAGAATGAATTCATAGGGAGTAATGAAAAGCAATTTTGTAATTTATGAACAGAGAGCAGATCCATCCTTGAAGCATATGTACAAACACATGGCTGTGGCCCAGTGCAAATTTCAAACAAACAGTATTTTTCATAAGAAACAGTCAGTTTGCTCATTTCTAGAGAACTGGCAGCCACTTTGACTTGCTGAAAGATCCAAAAAACATAATTTAAGTACTGTGTTTAAAGTTAATCTAGCTAACAAAAAACAGGGATAAACTTTCCTAGACTAAAATTGTAAATTACACGCAAATTGACAATAGGATTGGAACTTTAATGAAGTATGGTATTCCCCATTGCTGAGGAAGTTAATTTGATGGTTAATGTCATTCATTTACACATGGGTTCATTTGTTGACTTCCTCCAGTGCAATGGCACTAGCTACTCTGTTGGTAGTTAGCAATCAGGAAAGAGGGTTTTTTTAAAAAACTCATCTAAAAGAATTAGGAACAAATAAACAAAAGGAAAATCAATAGGACTGACGCTTCTGAATCTCCCCCAGTGAGCAGTGGAAAGTTTTAAGCGGAAAGGCTGAAACTTGGGAAAGCATTTCTCTAAGGCAAGTGGAAGTGAATCAGGATGCTCTAAGGCTACATAGTGGCCTGCCTGGCGGGATGGCACATGGGCACATGGGGTCTATCGGTGAAGTACATTCAACTCACTGGAGTAAGCTTGGCACAATTTGGAGGGGTTGAGGAACAAAGAGGAGGAATCTGGCTTTTACAGTCACAAATTCCCAGGCTTTTTCCAAGCCAGGCCAACCACGACCTCCCCATTATCATTTTCTTCCAGTCATTCTATACAAGCCCTTACAACACATTCAACAAAGCTGTGACCAAGCCCTTAGCTTTCTCTTGGCAGAGATCAAACCAATAGCACAGCAAATAAATTACTGAGTCAACAATGTAAATGGATTTCTCACTATATTAACTGCCTGACTATTGACTGTGCCCTACTTTATGCTAGTTCAATCATCTTCAGGCAATGAAGCTCCAACTCGCTTAGCTGCTCAGTTTCCCTACCAAAAAAAAAAAGAAGAAAGCACAAGCACAGGGTTTATTAATATCCCTGTGAATTACATTGGATTTTGGACTGGTTTCCATGCTGTATTATTTATTGTGCATAGGGTGAACAGGAACCTACTGGAAGAGAGTTCCAACATTTTAACAGCAGCAGCTGAGGAGAACTTAGTTTTTTCACAGATGGTAAAATACATGTTTTCTATTTTTTTTTATATATGAACAAAACAAAGGGAAGATTGAGAGAGAGGAAAAACTAAAAATGAGAGAGAGAAAGACTTTTATGAGAGTCTTATGAAAACAGTTTGCCATGCATATTTCATTTCAAAATATATTAACTGTAGTCTACCAAGATCAGATCAAACTACAGCATAAAAAGAGTGCATTTGTTTTCTCTGTACTCGGCAGGATTATTCATATTTGTTGTTTCATCAGACATTGTTAACATAATAAATTGCACATGTTACACTAACTGGCCTTTGCCAACATTCCTAAATTAGTCTTCAAAGAAACATCTAAATAGTCTTCCACTATAAAGGGAAGAAAATGCTGAATGTACTGTGCATTAAAAATAACAGAGCAGCATCATAAATGTCTGCATGCACATTCATTTTTGCTAGCCCTGTCTGCCCAGAGGCCTTTCATTGCCAGGGCTCTGTAGAGCCCAACTAGACCGACAATGATATATTTGCCCAGGAAGTCCTTGTTTTAAATAATCTCACCACTTTGATCAGCTGCAAAAGGACCAATCTGAAATCAACGGTGGCAGAACAAACTTTAGAGAACAAAGGCTTGCCAGATGGGCAGGTGCTGAGAAATATTAGACTGCTGTTGTAATGTTTAACCCCCTTACACGGTGATGAAAGAAACACTGTATGTGTCACTGAAGGCGATGATAATAAAACCTAATGAAAGTAATAATGAATCCCCACAGTACGTCTGCAACAGGCTTTGCACTGGCTCATGCCAAATCAGCTACCATTTCAAATTATTCCCGAACACAGGTGCTTTTTGAGGTAAGAATAGCAATTTACTCTTTTTCTATGTTCACACAAGTTAATATTAAAGCTGGTTTAAAAGCGAGAAGGAACTGAAGGCTCCCATTCCTGTTTGCTGGTAGATGTGCCTCAGGTGACTGAAACAGTTATTGTACCTGCCACCCCTTCCACTCTTCCTGAAGAGTTACTGTCCTGTATCAAGGATGGCTGAACAGAGCAGGAATTAGTCTGAAACTACCACAATTCACAGCCCAGTCTGCAGCCAAAACTGGTGACAGTCTCTGAATATGAGTGTCCCATATTCACAACTTGAACATGCCATACTCACCACTCCTTCACAAGCACCTGTCTCTTGGAGAAGGTGAAGATCAGTTGCAAGCACCACCCATAGCTCTTACCTAACCAGACACATTCATGAATGAAAATCCTTTATGTTGTCTACGGCCTCCATTTGACAAGACATTAATGCAAGCTGTAGACCTCAGCACAAGAAGGACATGGACCTGTTGGAGCAGGTCCAGAGGAGGGCCACAAAGATGATCAGAGGGCTGGAGCACCTCTCCTATGAGGACAGGCTGAGAGAGTTGGGTTTGTTCAGCCTGGAGAAGAGAAGGCTCCGGGGAGACCTTATAGCAGCTGGTACTTATATAGTACTTAGATAGGACTGGAAGGTACCCAAAGGGGCCCTACAGGAAAGATGGGGAGGTAATCTTTGCCAGGGAGTGTAGTTATAGGGCGAGGTGTAATTGCTTCAAACTGGAAGAGGATAGATTTAGATTAGATATTAGGAAAAAATTCTGTACTGTGAGGGCGGTGAGACACTGGAACAGGCTGCCCAGGGAAGTTGTGGCTGCCCCATCCCCAGAAGTGTTCAAGGCCAGGTTGGATGGGGCTTTGAGCAACCTGGTCTGCTGGGAGGTGTCCCTGTGCATGGCGGGGGGGGTGGAACTAGTTAATCTTTAAGGTCCCTTCCAACTCCAACCGTTCTATGAATCTATGATTCTATTTCAAAAGGTATGTCTACAGTGTTGAATAGAAAGGTCGACCTTGGTCTCGAGACCAAATAGTGCAGACTAATGTGCCTCTATACAGCTCATGCTTATCTCTCTCTCGACTGGATGTAGACAGTGTGATTTTACAGCATTGAATGTAACTATAAACTCTAAGATGCAGAATGGGAGCATGCAGAAACATTTAAGGATGCACAGCTTGCTGGAATAATGTTGGAAGGCTGCATCAGTCAGCCTCCTAGACTTGTCCACCCATCCTGTCTGGAGACAGCTAACCCCACCTGAAGGCATGGAGGAAGAAGTTAGATTCAAAACAGTCAAGGTACATGCTAAAAATAAGCCAGGGTGGACAATCAGTGAGACAAAATTATGATTTTGCTCATCACTTGGTAC
This sequence comes from Ibidorhyncha struthersii, assembly GCA_013398815.1. Taxonomy (NCBI): domain Eukaryota; kingdom Metazoa; phylum Chordata; class Aves; order Charadriiformes; family Charadriidae; genus Ibidorhyncha; species Ibidorhyncha struthersii. The sequence goes on along the minus strand of VZSZ01011820.1, from coordinate 269,318 downwards.
TGTTGCCACGGGGCTTGTAGCATTTCACCTGAGTCTTGTCGTAAAAAGTTAGACTTGGGCTCTTAGTTGTCCCAGTACCCTTTATCATCAGTGGTAAGGTGAGCAGACAGAAATCCTACCACACAGAGGATCTGTTAAAAAATAAGCATCTAAGAGAAATGGGGTGAATGGAAATCAGCAGATGCTTGTCTCTTACTTGACTATGCCTTTACCTAACCAAGGTGACAAGGTGAGCCCACATATCTGACTCCTAGGTTCTTAAAGCAAATAAGAGAAACATCTTCTTTTAATACTTTCACTGAAGCTAAAAATACCAGTGATGCTTTGAGCATAACTGGGAACTCTTAGACTACACTACTGAATTTAAAAGGGTCAGGAAATGTTTCCAGGCATTAGTCCTTGGACATCTGTACAATAGGGCAGTATCCCTGGCATGATTTCAGCGTCTGCCAGCATTTTTCCAGATAATTCCCAAACACAGCTGAAGTGTCAGAAATTGCCAGGAAGCGTTCCCGAAAAGTAGTTTGGATGCAGACACTCTATCATGGAAGATAAAGAGCTTTCAATAGCACAGATGCAGACTGTGATATTCCAGCTGGCCTCAATGCCAGGGAGCAGCCTCAGGCCCATTTAAATTAGTGATTGCCTTAGAGCAACAGAGGGAAAGCATTGAGAAGTCCTATAAATGGACACATGTTGGAGTATTACATCCAGTTCTTGTTTCCTCATTTCACGAAAGAGGTAAAAAATAGGATAGGATGTGGAGGAGAGCCACAGAAATTATCGGAAACCTTGGAAAAGGGCCTTGCAGTAAGAGATTAAAGGGGTTCAGTCTGTTGAATTTAATAAAAACATCTAGCGATGATTTCAGTGATTACAATGTGCTAGTATCACCACAGGGAGAAAATACTGAGCAGTAACAGCAGCACTCTCGTCTCACAAAAAAAAGGCATAATGAGAGGTGATAGCTGGAAGTGAAAGCCAGACAAATTCAGGCAAGAATCAAAACACACATTTTTAAGAGTGAGGGTGATAACCGCTGGACTGCACTGCCAAAGGAAGTGATGGATTCTCCAACTACTGATGGCTTCAGATCTAGACTGGACGTCCTTCTAGAAGATAAGCCTTAGCCAAACACAAATTGCTGGACTTGGAGCAAGGCTAACTGGGTTAAATTAAATGGCTTGTGTCATTCAGGAAGTCAGGCTAAATAATCTAAAGGCCTTTCTGGCTTTCAAAAAATCTATGGATCTATAAAGTGCAACTGTGTAACTGTGAATTCTCATCCAAGAATAACACATTTTGATAAAATAAGATTTCCATAGTCCAGTGCTACGTTAGTGGACACAATTCCAAGAGATCAGACCATAGTTATAAAATTGAAAATGAATAACGCATGACGACATGCTGATATCAGTAACAATACCGATTCTCCATGTGTTTACAGGCTCAGTCAATAGAAATTGCAGCAAAGTCAGTGGAATTTTAGTGCTATAAAATTAGTAAGAGAAAATACGCTTCAGTTTTCCAGAATGGTCTCTGAATGTCGTGGAAGTAAATTAAACAATCACATCTATTCTGTTAACACTTGAGGGAGGAAGGGGGCATTTTTTGGCTCTGCTTATTCCACTCAATTAAGGAGTGACAGGGCGCCAGCCCAGGCACTGAAATTTGAGCATCTGCGCTGTTTAATAGTTAGGGCAGTTCTTGGCACAGTTTTGGCTCTGGCCAACTAACGCTTTTCGAAACAACTCTTTGCATCATTCAGGAGTCAGCATGGGCCAAGGAGACACTCCTAGCAAGCAGTTTGGATGTACCCATGCCTCTTCTGGAGGAAAACAGAATATGGTAACGTGAACACTGCCTCACTATCCCATTCAGTCTGTGGTTCAGGAAACAGGTCCTGGCATTAAATGCTTAGCAAGACAGATGCAGCCAGTGAGTTCAAAGCACCAGCTGCTCCACAGGAAAAGAGCTGAGCTCTCAATTCCTTCCCTATCTCTGCTACAAAATTATCTACACTGTGTATATTTTAATTTCACCTATAAATTCACCTATTATATTCACCCATATATTTAATTTCACAAGCACTTTCAAAACTGTTGAGTTGTCCTTAAAATCAAAAAGGCAGCTTCCAAAAAGGACAATGGCAAATTGAACCATAACATTAACTTTTTGAAGTGACTTATCAAGGTCAGATCCAATTAAAAAACAGAAGTGACTAAAATAAGGTGCAGCCAACACTTAAATTTTAGGTCTTTCAACCTCAGAGTGGAATCTGAAACCAAAATTAGAGACCTATTAGGCACACGGAGTTAGGCACTGTGGAAAAATCACTCAAAACTCCCACACATTAAGAACGGAGCCATTATATTGTCAGCATCAGAACACCAGCGCCTCCCTAGAATTTAAATACAAGATATAAGTGAATGCCTTCATCTACTCATAGCTTGGGATCTGCTCCTCAAGGCATAATCCTCTAATCATTTTGCTTCCCGAAATAACTGCTCAAGACTCTTTCTTTGATATTACAGCAAGAGGAGGCAGCCTAACATTAATATAATAATGAAGTAGCTAGATTTTTTTTTGCCTGATAAATGGAAATATCCTGATCTGGAGACTATTTTGGCTCAGGTTAGGAACTAAGAGAGTTCCTTAACCACAAAACTACTGGTTACAGCATACAGCTGTCCTGCTGAAGTAGCCTTACTTCCCGGCAGGAATACAAGTTTCATGAGGTCGGGAGAGGACCTTACAGGAGCAAACACAGTTATCATCAGGGCAAGATATCAGTCTAGGGATGGATGCCCAATGCTCAGGTCCCACCTGAACTTTGAGGTTACATGTAAGTGTTGAACTGAATGGACTAAAGCCCAGGAAGAACCGGGGTGTATAAAACCTTGAAGAGAAAGAAAAGGAAACATCAAGCTCAGTCTGGGTAGCGAAAATGCTTAATAAAGGAAAGGCATGATGAGTTTGGCATATCCCTTTCCTTAATACCGTTCTAATTTTAAACAGTCTATTGTACTGTGCTGTTGATAGCCTTGTGTGAGCCATCTAAGGTTCAGCCAACTCAGCTGCATGATCAGTAAAGAGACAATGCTACCACACACAGGGTTATTTGGATTAGTGAATACCATACGCAAGTAAATCATCTGCCAGATGGCATCGGAAGAAAGCTGCAACTCTCTCACTTTCAATTCCACAGCAGCAAACAATATTCCGTGTTTAAAATAAACTCTTCCAGATGAGTAAAAGATAAACTTTGTGGTGCTTTTTCTTGGTCTTTTCTTTGACTTCAGCCTTTTTTCTTAAAAAAAAAAACCCAAAACACACACACAAAACCAAAAAAAAACCCGAAAACCCCACCTACTCTGATTGGTTACATTAATGAAAAATCCCAGTTTAGACCACCACAGTACAAAGCTGTCCCTCTAGGCAGCATCAAAATTCCATGCTATTTACTGAACAAAAGGCAAAAATGAAATACAATATTTTCACTCATCAACTTCTGTCAACAGAACCCTTAAAAATGAACACCTACCACATTAAGCCATTTCCTGTCATTTTATGGGTTTTCCACAGTGAAGAAAAGTGCCGCTTTGTTGAAACATGGCTGTTCCCATATTTTCTGCAGTTTTAAACTTTTTTTTTTAAAAAAGGCAAATATCTAGAATTAAACAAAAAAAAACCCTCAGAAATAGAAACAAAATAACTGTCATCAAAGCTTTTTAATTATTCCTTTTGAGTTTTCAGGTTACCTCTCCTGCATCTACAGATGATAGCTCGTTATCTTTTATTCTGTTCTACTGTCCCAGGACCTCAGCCTTAGCTGTGCTTCTGATATAATTAGTTAATAATATCATCTGGCCACTGCATAAAATGTGAAATTATGATTTTTGAAAGTCTCTGCTTACAGCAAAATTTTATGGACAAATACTTCCACAAAGCAGGCTTAAATTGGTTTTCAATATCTGCAGAGATTTCCAGGAGGGCAGACTGAATATAAGGAAAATGATGCTCTGGTATCTTCCTCCTCCTTCCCTCTGAGTACCTTCAAAACCAGGTGAAGTCTCAAGCAACTGGAAGTACCAGTGACTTCAACTGATCCTGTAGGATGTCCACCCTTCGGAAGAGCAAATGAAGCATTTTTCAACTTGCTGGTTTACCCATGGGCTACCTCTACAGTGCTGTACAGAAAGACTTTGTAGCAGGCTGAAGTCTAAAATACTTATCCATATACACCGGAGAAGGTGTTCCTGTCTGTGAACGAGTATATAAAACGATACTAAATCTACTTGTTGCAGTGCATGTAGGTTCTGTGCCTCCAGGTGTGTCACTTGCCTTTCTGCAGATGCTGCCCTTTCTTGAAGCATCTAGAAAGACCCTGACGTTGCTTGTCTTGAGGGCAGATGGGATTTGGAAAGTGGATGGTCACGCAGTGACCTGGGAGGGGCTCAGGACAGTGACCTACTGTTGGGGAAGATTGCAACAGGTCTTTATCTAGATAAACTGAAATAACATCACTCATCACCAAACTGTAGTCCAGGTGGCAAACGGACAAACATCCCAACACCTGCAGAGATGGGCTCACATTTTTTGGGGGGAAAAAACACATACATTTATGGAGAATGTTGCAGGATATTTAATATATACATAGCACCACCACCCCACCCCCTTAATTTGTGAAGTATTTTTTAAAAATGCCACACATATACAGAAATGCATAAAGCCTCATTCATCAAGCTTGAAAGAACCGTCATCCAGCTGGCTGTAAGAGTCCTGCTGCCCAAACCTAAAGCCAGGAGATCAAGATCAGCAAAAATATTTAGGTGTCTGACTCCCAACACTTATAGAGGGACCAGGATTTCAGACTGCTTGCTTTGGCCACGAAGCAGACGGCAAGAAACGCTCAGTGCTTTGCTAAAGTGATTATTATAGATTTCAAGCATGTGACAGCCTCCTGAATCATTCATGGCAAATAAACTATTGATTCCTTCTCTATCCAGATTAATTAAGCTTTTTTTCACACTATCTGAAAAGAAGCAATCATTCTTAAATGTAGAAAGAAAGGGCCATCAACCTCGTTAGGCGGTCAGCGTGCCAGCCCTCAGCCAAGAAAGCAATTAGGAAAGCACTCCTTTCTCCATGTTACATAGGCCATTTGGAATCAATTAAATATTCAAATTAGTTTCTTTGATCTGAATCCAGTTACGACAGGTGTGAGGCTGCTAGTGGTAGCTACAGCGGCAAGTAAAAAGTCTAGAGGGAGGTCGTCATTTTCTGTTATGAGAAATAGCAGCACCATTCTGGAACAGATCAAAAATAATAATTCCACTGTGGAGACCTCCTGGATGGTTTTGCAAGTCAATTACTCTCTAAGTGATTAGTTTGGAAAAAGTTATGTGAAAAAGGGAACAGGCCTCCCATTTTAAAATTATTTGTATGACTCTTGCAAGTTGTTTATTTTCTTTATAGCCTCAGGTGGAAAGAAATTAAGTGCGCTTGAAGTGGGAATTATCTACATATTTCAGCAAAAACATAATCACACCGCCCATTCACAGGGCTCAGGCTTTGAAGCCTGTGACGCATTCGCTTAGTAGGAAGCTTAGGCGAACCAGGCAACCACTGAAGAAAGAGAGGAGAGTTTAAATACTTCTGGTTTTATTGCATCGTGGAAAAACTGATCATTTATCTCATTAAGGTGGAGAATTTTTACCGGAGAACCCCCGCCGGGTTTCGAAGCCTGCCTGCTGCTTTGCCTGCCCTAACTGAAAGAGCGGCGTTGTCCCTGTGCCTGGGGATAGATGTTGGCTGTTGTGGCAAGGTAAGGAAGGTAAATTAGTGACAGATTCAGAGTATTTTTTTTTTTAATGTACATAAGTCTCCCTTGACTTAAACAGACGTGGCATATAAAATAAATACGTGCAACTGCAATTTAGTTCACTTGCAGAAGCCTCAGCTGTAATAGCTCCACGTGTGCAGGGAGGACTGCCTTACAGGGCCTGGGACTGACAATCAGTAGAGAGAAATGTAAAAAAAAGGAAATTATTTCTTTCTTAAACTCTTGGGTTATCCACGAGGGAAGTTGGTTACAGGGGCACTTTCAAAAGCACCATCGCCAAAGATGAATAAATTATGCTGAAGCGGTTAAAAAACGTTCTCCTTGAGACACTTGAAGCCTGTTTCTCTCAACCGTTACACGGAGACGTTTCCTCCCCTCGGCCATGCCTGTGTGTTCTCCGGCTGCAAAAGCCGATGATGGGTATGTCTACCCGGATGCAACTCCGAGCAGCTAATCTCAAGCCCAAAAGCTCTGCCCCTAAGCCCGATGTCTCACCACATACCAACGCAGCGTGGGGGGCAGGTGACGCTCCCGTGCCAACCGCCAGCTCTCCTCGCCCCTCAGTCCCTCCATCAGTCCGTGACAGCTCTTCCCATCTGTCTTTTAAAATGAGAGATTAAAGTGCACCTGCACAGGTGTTTGTACACACATTCTCTCATACCCCAATTTTAAAATAACTCTGAATTTTAGAGTACGGTTAGCCTGCGATGTTGCTGTACAAAATGCGACCATTGCGAAATGTGGTCACTTGAAAGCTCTTCCACTGGATGCCAAGCCGGGCTGAAGGCTCCAGAGGGGAAAGTTTGCAAACAGAGTTAATTGCCGCTGTGGCCTCCACCCCTCAGCTATGGCAGGGCAGAGGCATCTCCCCCATGCAAAGCAGCAGGGCAGGGGATGCTTTCTCAGGAGTCACCGTTCCCCAGACACATCCCAGACAGTTTTTAGATCTCCAGTGCACAGGTACGGAGCGTTGGTCCAACCCTGCTGGTGGACCCGAAATCAAATGCTCAAATTCGAACAGTTTATGTAAGATAGCTGAAGGTACATTTTGGCTTGGAAAGGAGTTGCCTCATAACATTTATGTTTATCACAGACCTCAACAAGATCTTAACCTCAGCTGTGGCTTCCTTGGATATCCGTAATGTACTTGCCAGCAGTGTGATCAGTGACTGTCCCCAAGTTTGGCTCAGTTTCTCTGTATTTCTTTACAGAGAAGTTCAGGTTAACAAACTTCTCTTTAGCCAGCTGTTTAAAGGTGCCACACGCAGCTATTTACAAGTATTTAGAGTGAAGATGTGAAATGCAACACTGAAGATGAAAGCAGAATCCTCTCTAAGCACATTACACACCTCCCTCTGGCATTAGAGAACTTTGTTCAAGGCTGGGAGCATGCTTCGACAACATGCTTTATAGTGAGCAGCCCAAAGCTCAACATCTTACAAGAACTTAAAAACCTGCTCCCATTTGTAGCTTGTCGTGTGACTTTCTGGAATTCCACCTCCTGCCCCCTCCCAAGTCACTCACCCAGAGCACAATCTTGCTGCTGAAGGGTAAGGACAGGTCAGACCCACTCCAGTGTGCAAAAGGTAAAATATGTTGAGTCTGAGTAAACAACCAGAGAGAGAATGTCCAACATTTGGTTGGTTGCTACCTGAAGTGCAGAACTGGTATGTATTTGTAAGAAGGTAATAAGGGTCTACTAAATACATCATTTATTATTGATACTCCTTCCCTTGAGTAATATTTACCAAGACAGATCACTTTAAATCATTCTTCCATATTTATTCTATATATCTTAACTGCTAGAACATTTTATTCATGTAGAGGAAAAGAAGTCAATATGAACCCATAAGTTACATGAATTTAAAAAGAATAAATCAGTACAGCTTTCACATAATACCCATGTGTTTATTTAGAGCCCATTTTATTTCTAGCAACCGTACATGACAGGCTCCCTAAACCAATACAGGTGAGTCTTCTGCTTTGAAACAAGGCTACTGTATCAGGACTGCTGGTTTCTGATGTATCTTTCACTGTGAAAGAATGAACGCTAAGCCTTTTTTTAAAATATTTTTATTAAAGAATATTCAGTAAACTGACAGACTTAGCTAATCTCATTACTGAGTCAAAGTGCCATCAGTCAAGCCAAACACATACTGTAAAGCATATTCTCTTCGGTCTAATCCAGGTGAGGTCTTGTAAACTTTGTATGCACGCAATTCATGACATGCAAAGCCCTATCAAGACCATATAATACATCCATCAACTGCATTTTTAATGAAACCCAATGTTTCTGCATATCAAGAAACAGTAAGTTCAGCACACATGAAAGTAAAAGCACAGCTTGCACAACCAAGTGTATTTACTCACTGAATAGCAGCGACACCACTCAAAAAGTTGTCTTAGTGCTTCACAGCTAAACTGTATGCGGCTCAACAGTTTTGTTCACTGAACCACAGGGCTGACAACAAGTCTTTGAACGGCACTCAGAGCTCTAAACGATTAGTGTGAGATATCAGTAAAACAGTTTATTCCTTTTTTCATTGAGATGGCTCAAAAAAAAGACAATAATCCTATTATTAGGATCCATTTTCAAAACCTTTTTATAGAAGTGTTTCACCATCAGTACCCTGCACTTTCCAGCCCAACTACAAGTAGTGGAACATGGCAAACATGCATATAAATTGCAAAACACAGTTTTGTTTCATTTTTATTTTTAAAACATGAGCTTCCAAGCAGATTTAACCAGAAATCACATTCACACCCTCAAACTCTATTTCAGACTTTTTTTAATGTCTCTATTAAATAGATTGTCCTTTATTTCAAAACAGAGTTCCAGTATGAGTCACTCCTTTATTTAACACTTACTCAGCAAAGCGATCTGTATTCCCACAGCATTTTAAGTGTTGCAAATATGCATTGCATACTTATCTGCATTCTCTTTGCAGATACCCCCTGGCACTTATTTCAATAAGCCAACCATCACTTCACTGATATCCCACAACTTTCTTGCAACCAAGTCATCCATGGCTTTGGGCAGAAGTTCTTCCTCTTTGCAGTCCCCAAAATATTTTCCTGACACGCCTTCGACATCAGGAGAAGAGGCCAAATAAATAGAAGTCTGGGCTCCTTCCAGAGGTGTTTTGAAGAAAGCCCATGACACCAAGTTGAATAGGGGTTTTGCCAGCAAAGGAATATTCACATATCTGCCCAGATTTGTTCTGACAATCCCAGGATGAAGTGAATTGACGGTGACTCCTGTCCCTTCTAACCGACGGGCTAGCTCCCTTGCAAATAATATGTTAGCAAGTTTACTCCGACTGTAACAAAAGCTTTTATTGTAACTTATTTCACTGTTCAAGTCTTCAAAGTTGATCTCGCCATATTTGTAAAGCTTTGAGGATACCACAACAATCCTGCTGGGAGCAGAATTTTTGAGGAGGCCCAGAAGAAGGTTGGTGAGCAAGAAGTGACCCAAGTGGTTTACACCAAATTGCATCTCAAAACCGTCCTCTGTCTTCATGTACGGACACTGGAATACCCCTGCATTATTTATCAGAACATCCAGCCTTGGCTCTTCCTTTAAGTAGGAAAGAAAAAAATCTATTCAGTTCTGGAATTGTCATGCAAAATATACTATTATGCTTAATATTTCTCATTGGCCATTGTTAGAAATAATTTCATTCCTAGTTTTCTGAATTGTAACTTCCCAATATTCTCTTAAAGCATGGCTGAAATAAAGTCTTGTAGTGAACCACTAAACTTGACCCCAGTAGGATGCAGGTACACGACAGTAGGTCTGTATCTGCTTTTAATGCAGGCGGAGAAGCTGATGGTTGTGTTCTCTAGGAGCAGCTTTTTCTATAGCAATTCAGTGATAATTTACCCTTGTGATGTGTTTTGTTTCTGTATAAAAAGTAACCTCTTTATTGCACTGCAAAAGCACACGCATTAATTTATGGCAAACCTCAGCCATCTGCAAGGGCTCTACTAAGCAAAAGCCATGCAAACATGGAACAAAAAGTGTCGGCTCAAAGAGCTAACCTCAGGGTTGAAGAGAAACAGTTACATTGTAGACCCACCACCTCACTGGGGTAATGTAACAAAAAACTTTCCAAAACATTGTTCTCATTATTTTAAACACTACTTCATTTTAAAATCACTACACGTCATTGTGCTGCTTGGTGAGAACTGTGGAGCAGAAATCATCATAGCAAAGTAACATTCATGTTTCATACAATTTGAGTCTAATAGGTCTGCTCAAGAACTAAGGTGCATCTATGGGACTGAGGCTCAAAATATTTATGACACGCTCAGCACACAGTTTGATGGATCAGCATTCTGGTTCAGGTCCGTAGAAAACAAAGACTCAAGGAGGTACATCATACTCTACAGAATCAGGAAACATAAGTAATTAACAGAGAGGGTGGTACGGATAATTTTAATGTATGTATAATACATCGTGTACTTCATGCTTCAGCATCCACTCAAAAATTAAGAGCTCTCCAATTTACCCAAAACAATAACTTTTTCAAAACATACGGATTAAAATAAGCTGCCTGAATAGGCTCTGAATTCAACACTTTCACCCACCTCTGACAAAGGACTGTGGAAGTATCACAGGAAATTCATGCTTGCCTGAATCAGAAGCAAATGTATTCCCTTTATAGAAAGAGCAGCATGAGTTTTATTTGCTCCTAATTCTTTAAACCCAATGCAAGGACTTGAAGACAAGCTGAAATCATTTTGGGTCATCTGATGATAAAAATACAGAATCTCAAAAAGAATTTTGTACCATTTGCCTTTTATTTGACTGCCATTAGCAGCAACAACACACAAAAAAAAGAGTAAACCCCAAATCTGCACTTGGCATTCAGTTAATGATGCTGCCATCCGATCACACAAAACATCCAGTACTTCAACCCCAGATTGATTTCTGTGGGACCTGAGGTTGCTCAGTGTTTCATGTAATTGGGTCCCTGAGGCAAGATCCAAAGAGCATCAAACTCGCTTCTCTTCACCCAAAGGGGCATAATGGTTACTGTCACTAAACCAGGACAGGACTGAAGAAGTCCCGACCGTAGAACTGCTCACTGAAGCGATACTTCTTTCTTCTTTAGAGAAAAACATTGCTTTAGAAACTTTCTGCAGCATCTGACTGGAGGATTTATTTTGCAAGACTTAACACTTCAAGAAGCAAAACCTTCACGCGTGCTATTTTCTGAGACTCCTACATTTAATGATCTAAAGTAATGTGACCAGTGCCAAGCAGGCAGCTACTATGACCAATTGCAACACAGTGCACAAAATGTTGCTTTGATGGGCAATGCTATTCCTTGTAGTTTCTGAGCTCACTTCCATTTCCTCCATTTTTCTCTGAAACCCTCCAACATCTTAAAGTCTTTTATTTTCTGCAGTGAGCCTAAGGAGTGAAAGATCTAATCACTTGCAGTTTTGCAGAAAAAAGCTCCCACACTCCCACAAATTAAGTTAGGTGGTGAGAGTGTCTTGCCATTCTGCCACTATTTAAGGTTTTTTTCATCTCAAACAAATAAAAAAGACCATAAAAATCCCCAAACAAGCCCAACAAAACCTCAAATAAACAACTCCAAAAAGGAGTCACATGTTACAAAACATAAATAACATGAACACGGGTGGCACAGCTCTTGAAAGTATTTCTCGAACTCACATCCCTTGTCATTCCACTGCTTTTAGAATTATTTTCAAAATGAAAGGTAAAACACAGGTGCCAGCATCACTCTGCAGATACACGCACTCTCTTTTTTTTCACCCATTTCTCACTTAAAGTCACTTGTACTGGCTTTACCAATAAACAGATGCTAACAAATTCACATTTTTTGATATTTTGTACTATAAAAGATATAATTCTTAGAAGTTAGACAGTATGTTTCTTTTTTTTGTTTGTTATGCATGTTTTGTATCCTTTCGTCTACGCATATTTTCCCAGAACACTGAAGCAAGATTAGACCTTACCACTGGATTCATATGTATGAATGTATATGACTACAAAGAGCCGCACTACAGAACTTAAAATTTGACTCTTGCCATACATTTAAGTTTTAGAAAAACTATGTGAAAATTAACGCAAAGTCCCTCTCTGGTTTTTTTTTTTTTCCATCTCACAACAGCATCTGAGCATCCTTCAGGTACTCAACAAGCATCTCTCTGAGCAGCAGCAGAACTTACTAAGCCTGGCTTCCCATGACTTTGCGTCTCACGGCTTGAGTAGTCAAAGGTGGCGAGATGAGAGCCCTAAATGACATTTTTCGTGGGAATGGAGTAACACCTCTAATGGTGCCTCCCCCTGCTCTCTGGTGCCTAATAAGACTGCCGAACTCATCTAGTGGCGTTTCTGCCAGGCAAACCAACTGGATGCCCCTGTTGTCCTTAAACTGAGATTTTCAGGAAATCTGCAGAAAGTTTATATATATTCAGAAATGTCTGTCTACTAAAGTCAGCTAGCACTGGCCCAGAGGTGATGGGGGGACAGTCTGAGGAGGTGGCAGAAGGATGGTTGGGCCTGTGAGCAGCGCATTCGGGAACTTTTATTTCTTTGGAGACAAAGCTGAGCTGTAACACCAATTTAAAGCAACAAAGGCAGGTGAAGGTACAGCTAATTAAGAGAGAAAGAAAGACAAATGAGTTATCTCATACAGCATCAAGTGCTTCCCTTCCAGAACAGAAAAAGACTAGAATAGTTTGGACTAAAACAGACCAAACCGGTAACAACTTTATGCTTCCAGGTGCTAACTCACGGCCAACACCCTCCTTCCAAACCCTGCCGTGACCTCAGCAGCGCCCCGTACCCCCAAACCCAACCGCCAGCAGCAGAAACAAGCCCCATAAACAGGGCGC
>VZSZ01011820.1:243109-256345 GCA_013398815.1 Ibidorhyncha struthersii | reverse complement strand
CGCGCGGAGAAGGCGTGATCCCAGCGCCGGAGGCCCCTGCGAGGTGCTTAATGAGCGTACGGCCTAATTGGAGCGTCCACCGGCAACCCTCGGCGGCCTTCCCGGCCCACGGCGTGGTCCCGAGGGCAACCCAAAGCAAACTGCGGGTCGTGGTCAGAGTTACCCCTGCGAGGCTGCCACTCCCTTGCCTGGCTCAAGACCAAAACACGGTAGGATATCCCAATAGTAGGATGTCCCTTTAGTAGGATGTCCCTTTAGTAGGATGTCCCAGCAATAGGATGTCCCAGCAGTAGGATGTCCCAGCAATAGGATGTCCCAGCAATAGGATGTCCCAGCAGTAGGATGTCCCAGCAATAGGATGTCCCAGCAATAGGATGTCCCAGCAGTAGGATGTCCCAGCAATAGGATGTCCCAGCAATAGGATGTCCCAGCAGTAGGATGTCCCAGCAATAGGATGTCCCAGCAATAGGATGTCCCAGCAGTAGGATGTCCCAGCAATAGGATGTCCCAGCAATAGGATGTCCCAGCAGTAGGATGTCCCAGCAATAGGATGTCCCAGCAGTGGGATGGCCCAGCAACAGGATGTCCCAGCAATAGGATGTCCCATTAGCAGTAGGATGTCCCATTAGCAGTAGGATGTCCCATTAGCACGCTGTCCTGATGGTAGGATGTCCCAGCAATGGGATGTCCCATCAGCAGGCTGTCCTAATAGTAGGCTGTCCCAGCAGTAGGCTGGACCAGCACTAGGATGGACCAGCAGTAGGATGTCCCTCCATCTGTCCAAAGTCCCTGTTGTTAACAGCAATGTCCATGCTAATAAATTAAACGTACCGGGGGCTGCTGTTTGGTGCTGAAGCAAACCGGCGCAGAACAGCCTTGTAAACCCTGACACATCCAAGCTGGTTCTTGGGTTTCGTCCCATGCGGATTCCTGAAATGTGGATGGGCATCATCTGGGAGAGAGCTAGCTGGCCGGTACCAAAACCAAACCAGGGACTGTTCTAACAATTTTAGAATTAGAAGACGATGATAACAATTTAATGACATAGAGATGGTCGAGTTCTAGGGCCCAAGAGCATTTCCTGGTAGCTTTTAATTTGCTAGCAGAGATTTTACCAAAATGTTGTATTATCATTTATCAGTCTCATAGAGGTGACCCCATCACAGGGAAAACAGACATTAAGGCCATCTATATTTCATTACCAGTCTTTGAGTCTCCTCGCAGATCAAATGCTTCTGCAAAAGCCACGCTCAAATCTGTCTGCCTTGGGTCTTCAGCTCGAGACGCAGAGGCCGGAGCAGCGGCTGGAGCAGTGCCAGGGAAGACTCCCAGCACAGGAATGCAATGTCCCTGCTGTCATACTTCAACAGCAGCCCGAGGCGGCGTTTTGGCCCAAGTCTGGGAGCTGGTTAGGGCTCGTGAGCTCTCGCTAGGCAATTTGGAAGCAGTCATCGTGTTCTGGAGAGTTAGCATGCACGTGGACTTTTCCTTGCCTGCTGGCCTTTGTGCCGATGAAACATTCTGGGAAAGTTTAGGGTACTAGTATAAGTGGAGCGAGACAGTACGTCAGAGCGGCATGCTGAAACCTACCCCCATGCTGCCTTCAAAACCAGGTTTCTTTCTTAGGTATTTCAGCAGGTTCTGTGGCTCTGGATCAAGTTGGATTGTGCATTTGAGCATAGCAGAGGTGTTAGCACATGGCCAAGCATGTCTTGATAACCTACCTGCTTGTTCAGGGCAGAATTGATGGGGGGTGTTACAAAAGTCATTGCAGCGGTGTCTGCTCTGATAGCTGCTCTGGAGTCTAAACCTACCAGTGAGCTGACAGTCGGACCTGCTGAACACTTGCTTCTGGGATCACCTTCAGCTGAGTAATATTAGCTTAGAGGTAGCCTGCTTGAGGTAACCAAATTTAGTGGACCTCAGGACCAAGAAGGTCCATCCCATCCCAGCCTGGTGGAAGGGAGGCTGCTTGCGGAACATATGCGTACGTCCACTCACTCGCCTCACACGCACACTTACATTTGCTGGTCTCTTAAATATTAGTATACACCATAAGTCCATACAATATCTATACCCGGAGACCCAGGCACCTGCTTTGATGCCGGGTTTCCCCAGATGCTGGTCTCTTCCTGTTGCCCAGTTTGAAGCACGCTAGTGGTTTACATGTGCACATAATGTGGGTCCCTCAAATATTTTTTTTTTTTTTTTCTGGTAGCTCTCACCCAGACTGAACCTGTCCAGTTGTTGGGACTGAGATCCTTGGGCCCCTTAGACCTGCCAACTTTGTTTTGAATCCTTAACCCAAAACCTGTTTTCAGCCATCATCTTCATGTCCTGTCTCCAGATCCCGCCTTTACTAATCCCAGACCTTGATGAACCCACCCAAGGCCACAGGAACCCATCCAGGGAGTCAGGAGTGGCCATGAACCTCACTCACTCAAAATCCTTTTCATCCTAGCCCTGGGAGAGTTGCTAGTAGGAATGTACAGAGAGACAATTAAAAGGTAACTGAATTTTGATCAAGAGCAATGTAAGTTAAAAAAATGTATTTCAAAAAAAAAAAAAAAAGCAGTAACGGGTTCAGTGCAGATTTAGGAATAAGTTAGGGATAATGAGGATGGAACAACATGGATTACGAGAAGTTCAGGATGAGGACTAGGGGCCAGCATGCCGGTGAGTAGAGTCCAGGGAGACAACTGTCTGCGGGCGAGGCCAGAAACAAGCTTGGCTGGTAATGAGCATGTCTGCCTTGGGTCAAGACCTAGCACGTTTGGGGAAATGACTAAGAAACCCAAGAGGAAACCCATGAACTTTTCGTCAGGTTTCTTGTGGCTGGTCTGCATGCGATAACCATTTGCAACAGTAACCTCCTCTTAACTGTCACACGTTGATGCTACCCACAGTCTGTTCACATTGCTGCAGTCTGTTCTGAGACTGAATTCAGCTCATGCTATAGCTGAAGAAACGTATCAGATTTTTCTGGAAGTATTCTTACCATCTCTCCTCCGACTGTCCGTCATACTTCTCAGGCACTTTAAGGGCTGTATAGGTACCACACCTAAGCACGTTGGATTCGCTGAGAGACCTCTTCTGTCTTTGTTCTCATCACAGAAAATTCTTTCTCTCTTCATTCTTGGCTCTTCACTCTGTTGTGAGACTCATGGCTACACCAAAGGGTGTTTTAACCATGCCACACCATTGCATCTGCTTGTTGCAGAGATAGCTTTTGGCATCCTTAACCAGATGTAAGAGCCATAACCAATTTGAGGCGTTCTTCCATATATTCTGCTCATAGTGAATCATATCTTTAGGGGGTGTTGGAGCCATGCTCACCTCTGCTGCCTGATGACCCTGCAGCCAAGGACCGTGAGAAAGGGACACTGGTTGCCAACAAGATGCCAAAATAAAAGAACCAGGAAATGCCCTGTTAGAGGAACAGATTCATCCTGTAAGAAATCCTCCTGGTGGAGGATACTTAATCTGCTATTAAGTATCTGGCAGTGGGGACTCTGGCAGTCATCTCTGATACACCTACTATTTTAGAAGACTTTGAATGTGTTGGAGAGGGCACTGCATCAAGGATCCTGCCTGGGCTCATGGGTGGTCAATCCAGCCTTCAGTGCAAGGAACATTGTGCACAGGAGCTCACGGGTGACAGTGATCGCAAGCTGCTCATCTAGGCAGGGATGACATACGAATTCAAATGTTGTTGGTCCCAGATACTACTGAGCAGGGTGACTGAAAGTCATTTTTTCTCCTAGGACATTGACCTGCTTCACTGCTTTCTCTACCCAAGTGTTGCACTCGAGGAGCTGCGTGTGTTCTGTTTAGCAATACTGCACATCAGTGCAGGTTACAGGATCTGGCAGAGGAGCCCCAGGGACCATACCTGAGGATCCTCCTCAGGATGTAGGAGCCCTCTGATTCTCAAGTCCTTAGAACAGATCACAGTCCAGGAACACAGGAGGACACGTGTTGGAACACCTGTGACAATGACCATCTCCAAATCTTCATCTGAACTATTTTGTTTCCTCCAGACAGTTCTTTCGCTACGCTTGATGTGCTAGCCTGGAAACTGAAAGGATGTCTTGGAAGTGTGAAGGAACAGAGGAACATGGGTTTATCATGTCTTGGTAGCTGGTGTATCTTGGTATCTTGGTATCCAACGCACTCTGAGGATAAGTGCTCCTGTAAAAAAAATAAAATAAACAATAGTCAAGTCACCTTCAGGATCTTATTTCCAGTATTTTTGTCCATGGGGATTGGTAGCAGTAGGAAACATTCACATGTGTCTTACGTGGACTCTTCCCTGTGATGTGGTGCATGAACCTGGAAGCTAAGGGAACAAGGACTGGCTTTGCCTGACGAGGCTCTTGTTTCAGCACAGAATTCAACCTGTGTTATCATTAATCCTCTTCCAGGTTTTGGCTGGGATGACAGTTTCTTTTTCATGAGTCTGTCTTCCAGTGTTATAAACAGGCTGAGAGACAGGACAGTGCAGAACCAGAGGCCTCTTCTCTATATCCCCTATTGAAAAATGTTATCTGTTGTAACTGTGACTGGCTTAGGGTTATGAGGTGCTAGGGCATAAATTCACGGTACCCTCATAAACATGAGAAGCAAGGGTGGTTTTTTTTTTGTTTGGGTTTTTTTTTTTTGTTGTTTTGTTTTGTGGACTGGAATGCTGTTAACAGACAATTCTGGTCTATGTCTACAGAAACAGAAAGCCCTTTCCCTCAGCTCCCATCCCATTTCAGAGAGTTTTCTTGAAAATTATTATTTTGGTCTGCTAGCCAATCTGTGCCTTGGAGCAGAAAACAGTAATTACAATGTGCAGAGATTACTTGGCAAGCCCAAGTCTCCCCAGACATCCAGATTAGTCTGGAAGGGCACTTGCATAAACACATGAGGCTCCACTCACCCAACGTGCTGCCAGAGGGATATGTGGAGAAGCAGTCATCAAACCTGGGACAGTTGCCTCACAATTAAGAGGCAGTGTACAATCTGAATGAACATCTAAGGGCATTTTGCTCAACTGACTTAGGAGAAGTGACTGTGGACCCTAACATCGAGTTCTGGACTTCGATGTCGATTTGAATTCTATGACTAAGAAACCTACTATGTAAATTTAATATGTGAACTCTATTTCTCTTCACACATGCCTTAGTGCTGCTGTCAGGAATGGCACTGCAAGATATAGTAGTCCTCTGTCACTGTGTGTACAGATAAAAAAAGATGTAAGGACTGGAAGCTCGAACTATATCCTGGCCAGTAGTTTTCTTTTTTGCTGTAGGTGGATTGTTGATTGGAAATAAAGGTAAACATAATAGACCAGATGATTCAGTTTCCAATTTATTCACTGATTTACATGCTTACCCTGCCAGGCATGAGACACTCACCTTCGGAGTCCCACAGGGATCAAGGATCCCACTGGCCCTTTTCAGTACCAAACCTGAATTGCTAAGTTCAGGGAGAGTCAAGTGCCAGCAGTCTTTGCACAGCACATAGCCTTCATGTTTTTCTCCACCCAACATCTATAGCTCTAACAGCGCGTGGATGAAAAATGGCTGATCCATGTGCTGCTTCAACAAGGCAGGACAGACCGGTGTTCCTGAAATGTGCAGCCATGCCTTTGTGGGGAAGGTACACACGCAATTTATATTCCACAGCTAAGGAATATTTTTTGGATTCCTTGCTGATTCTGAGCTCTCACATAAAAACATCTGCTAATAACATTTTTTATAATCTCCATTTGGCGAGGTAACTCTATCCCATCCTGGCAGACAATGACCAGGCCTCAGTTATTCATGTCTTCCTCACCTCCTGGCTGGGCTGGGAAATGTGATACGTTTTGGGCACAAAGCCTTTATCGCTTATGAAAGTCCATGTACACCAGAACTCTGCAGTGCATCCCATCAACAACACATGCTGGTGTGAACACATAAAAACCTTTCTAGTGGTCTCTATTCGAGTTTCATGCAGGATCAAGGCTTTTGCCTTTGTTTCCAAAGAACCTTGTGGCTTGGACCCAGAAGATTTAAAAGATTGCCTATGTTTCTGGGAGGGAAACCACAATTAATGCAATGGAGCTTTCTGCAATAACAGGACAGCTCATCCGGACAGAAGAGACCAAACTTTCTCAGAGGCTAACGTGAGATTCTGGAGTGAATTCCCCCAGGAACTACAGATCATCACAAGCCTCCACCAACTTCTACTCCCACTGCAAAGCACATTCTTTTGGTTTTGTCTCTTCTGGTATAAACGCACGGCAACAGCAAAAATAAAACAGGACACTTGTTCCACTAGGGAGAGAAAAAGAACAAACACCACCTGACAGATGTTAGTTGTGTCATTTGGAAGGCACTCAGATACACGGATGACACTGAGATACAGGAACTTAGCATAAAAGAGGTAGACTAGACCTACAGTGTAAATTTACATGAATTCATGTTGCAAAAGGCACCTGTCCCCTGGAAACTCATGTGAAGTTGCCAAACTGAGTTCACGCAGATCACAGAACAGCTGTAAATCCCAAGAGAATCCAGTCAAGGAACAAGGAGTTCCATCAACGGCATTATTTAGGGTAGATTCTCTGCTGTTACAAAGGTATGTTCTAAAGCTTCAGTCTTTGTCCCAGTCAAGATACTCACAGCATCTCTGACTTCTGCCCCGCTCTATGAAATCTGTTGGGACTTAAGTGTATTTGAGACTTCTAGCTCTCTCAAGTTTGGCTGAAAGTGGTCACTTCTAGTTCTAAATATCCAAAGGACGCAAGAGACATTGATTACACAAACTCCAAATAGGAAATGATGCTGAAACTTCTACACAGAAAAATGACAATGTTCTGTAAAGCCAGCTTTATTAGAATAGGAAAACAATATAGAAAAATAAAGGGTTCCTCTAAACACAAGCTCAAATAAGCTAACATCTCACTGGAACCTGAAACCTTGTGATAACAAACCTACTGAACACATACTTAACAAGCAAACCACCAACAGGTAAACACTTACACGTAAACTGTGCTTTTGGTAATTTCAGAAATAACTGTCAAGGACTAGCATGACAGAATGATTTTTCTTATAAATAACCCATCAACAGTTTTTTAGAGAAAATATAACCGTTCTCTCTGTCTCTCAAAATATGTCTCAAGCTATAAAAAGAGTACAAATCTTTTCCTAATATCAAAACCACGGTGTTAGATCCAGCTGGGTAAAAAATTTGAACTGCTTAAGAATTCTATTAAAATAACTCCATTAAAATTTACCTATATTAAAAATATTTCATTTAAAGGCTGTTCTAGCCAGAATTTAAATCTTTAAACATAGCACTTAAAATATACAAATGTAGAGGTTTTCAGACATAACTATTGGTATATTCAAGGCTGGCTGAGTTAAGAACCTTATCATTAGTGGTGCCATCCAGTCATGCACCTTTGTGGTATTTCTGAGCAATGCCATAGGGAACATGCGCAGCTACGGTGCCTAATTTCTGTGCTCCTTCGATGTGAAACATCTGGTCATCGAAGAAAATGTGAGGGCGGATTTTCACCAGGATCGGTCCTTTAGGAGCTCCTGCTAGGAAAAGTGCCTCATCAATCTCCAGACCCCAGCTACGAAGAGTCTTCAGCACTCTGGCGCCAGAGCTCGCCGCACTTCTGGCTGTGACCAGGAAGGTCCTTATAGGACAATTTAATCGTTCGTTTTTTGCGTAGAACTTCTTCTGGAGTTTCCCTAGGTCTTCCAGAAAACCTTTCAAAGGACCCTGAGTATGAAATACCAGAGGCATATTTAGTATTAGCTCCCAACATCATTCTTTTGCTTTATTCCAGATGGTCGGTTACATGGAGGATTCCTTCCCTAACGCTATGCTGCTCAGCAAATTCTCTACCATCTAATGTGTCCAAGTGGGTCTGCACCCCCACTAGGAATTCACAAACTGGAAAGAAGTTAAAACCACAATCCTACATTCTATGAGCCCTGGGAAACTGCTTCTCACTAAAGCTTACAAGATCTCTTATAAACTTATAAAGTTATAACTATAGTCTCTAATAAAATGTTCTTTAAAAACATTGAACTCTTTTTACTATGAACCATGAGGTGCATTTTTTTTTTCTTTGCAAAAACCAGTAAGAGCCCTAATTACATAGACATTACTGAACTCTTTCCAGGTTAATGACAATATTAAAATTACGCTCCGATTAAAAGAAGTAAACGATAGTTTGGGTCAAATTGCAATATATTGCACTGTCCAGTACTTTCATAAATCACGCTTTTATTCTTAACTTATACCATTTTTAACAATAGCAGAATTGGTCTTTCAGTTTAAGCTAATGTTAAAATATTTGTGGTTTTTAGACAAATGGCATAGGTCTGCTTGGGAATAAGCAAAGATATTACAGATTATCAGCAACCTGATCTAGTTGAAGATGTCCCTGCTCATTGCAGGGGGTTGGACTAGATGACCTTTAAAGGTCCCTTCCAACCCAAACTATTCAATGAATCTATGACTCTACGATTACCCTGTTTCAATAACCATAATATCCCAGTGTCTGAAATTAACATTACCTACACAATCTGATAAAAAAGTAATCAAGGAGATGAGTTGTAGCTTTTCCTTTTTCTAATGATGCAACTAAAATACAACTGTAAGTCACTGTCTTCTATACGCAGTGAAGTGGGAGATCTGGTGAAAGGACTGCCATGGTGGGCTCTTTTATGTCAAACATGCATTTTAAAGATTATCCTTGAAAAAGGAAATAAATAGGGCAGTCAGCTTCTGCAAAGAAGAATACATACACACTGAGGAAACTGGAGAAATACAGCAGCAAGGAAAATCAACAGATGTTTTGAAAGCTCCCTGATTCAGAAGTACAAACCTGTGCAAGAGGCTTATTTTCATTCAGCTGTTCATGTTCAAAAAATCTGTCTAATCCTTGCTCTTTGACAATCTGTTCTGATTCATCAGAAAAGAGAACCGCATCCCCATCAAATGCCACCCTCAACTGTGTATCTGAGTAAGCCACGTCTTTGTTGGCACTGAACATCGTAGCTGATGCGATGCCTGAAAATGGATGAGAGAACCTCAGTTAGCATGTCCCACAAAGTCATTCATTACACTGCCAGCCGTTCGGTTCCAACAACTTATTTGTAGTGACCTTTTTATACGGTGAGCAGAAATGATCGCTGAAGCTAATTAGTAATGGCTGTTCTTTAACACAAATGGATGGAAGCTGTCCCACTGATAATTTCTTAGACACGCTTCCTTCTTCTTCCATATAAGAATATAGAAAACCGGTCCCCAAGGTGTGTTGCACATGAGACAAAGCAGGAAATTCCAAGGACACCATTGAGTCAAACTATTTGTTATTTTTTAACTCCTCACAAAACGCAGAAGTTGGTTTTTGTACATCATATCAAAGATCTGACTCTAGCCAAACCGAAGTTGAATAGAGACGAGTAGTTGTGTATGGGAACTCGTTTCTTGTAGCATGGGAGAAGACAGAAAGGTGCAACAAAGGTAGAGGCTGATTAAATTGTCATTATTGGCAGGCTAAAGGGTCAGAGAGAAAAAAATACAGAGAAATAACCTGATTTTGTTTGATTAAGTAAAAATAAGTGACGTTTGCACCATACATAGTTGTGACTTTCTGCATTTGGTGAAGCAGCACTACTTTCTGTGAAGGACACACAACACATTATTTTTTTAACAAGTTCAACAGAGAGGTAAAAAAGGTCGATTCAAACCTGCTTCTATAGCTTCTTGCACTTTTTCAGAGTCTGCTGAGAGGTACAAGTTCGTAAGATATGCAGTCAGGTAACCAACAGGGCTTTTTCCTCCCGTCATACAGAAACGTTCAATTGTTAAGCCTAAAGTAAGAACAGCACAACAAGGTGTGACTCCGTAAACCTGTAAAAGGAACCCCTAAAAAGGTACACTAGCCTACAACTGACAGTAAACTTCAAAAAGAAAAATCTGTTCCCTGTAACTCCAGCAAGTTACACGACTTAAACTGACTACAATGTTTGATCCATCCTTCCTCCTTGAGAATTTAACACAAAATCCCTCTAAGACAGCAGAATAACTGCTGTGAATGTGTATGTATAGGGGGCACAAATACCAAAGAATAAAAAGTTTAAATACTTTTTTTCAGAAATTAAAATTCACACCTGACAAGTTAATACCTAGAGCTTTGGACCAAATTCTGTTTAACGCTATCTCACTTATGCTGACACCCAAAAATAAATATCATCCTCTGAGGGATGGGTGTCAGTATCAAAGAAGTTGCTTTTACCAAGGTTAGAACAGGAAAAATAGAATTAATTCACTTTATTATGTATCAGCAGGCAGTTCTACAAGGTAGTATTTATTTTACTTACCATAGTGATTGATGCTGTTTATGAGTCTCACTCCCACTTGGGCATGGTTATTAGTCATCAGAACAATATCAAATCGTTCTTCATCATCAGGGTACAGCTCGAGAAGCCGGGCATTGACATGCTCCAGCGCCTGCAGGTTAAAAACGTGGAAGACGATAGACAAGTGGAATGTGCCTCAGTTCTTAATCACTGTGGGTTCAGTGATAGGACCGTCTTGAAGAAGAATGTGAAATACCTGATAGTTTAACTCGCTGAACTCGTTCTATACCTTTCTGCTCTGCTGCTCCCAGCAACCATCTGACTGGGTACATTTGAAGGGAAGCAAGTTAAGTTTCTTTTGCTGAGTTACAGAATTTAACTTCAACATGGAAATACTTTTTTGTTGGGACACCACGATCATCCAGAATAAAACAATGAACACTATCACAATCCCTATTAATCTTTTTTTTTTTTTTCCTCGTCCACTTGAAACTTGGACTTTCCTGTCCACTTGAAAATTGTCCTTGTGAAACCAAGGAGAAAGTGTTAAGGAATTTAAACGTGCAACTACTTGTTTTGCATGCACAAATGTGAATTTGGGCCACATGCTTACACAAAGATTTACTGACACAGGTCAGGTGTCTAAGACTGTCCTTAAGTAACGAGTACAAAACCATACCCTGTCAAACATGATTACCTTGGTGATTTCTAATTGCAGTACTGAACGAGACAGATTTTGATTCATTTGAGAGCTCTTTAAAGGTAATGGGCCAAAATGTTATATCCACAGTTCGTCATTCTTACTTCCTTGACCTTTCATCTCCTTGTCTCTCTCTGTATCCATCTGTTTTCTCATGATATTTAGAATCTTATCCCTTCAGAATAAGACTTGCTTTTTGCTCTAGGTTTATACACAGACTTCTGCTTTGGGATCTTGGCCTCTAAATGGAATTCCTTGGGATTATGGCAATAAAGTCAACAAAGAATCATTAAATGAATGCAAGATGGATTGATTTTCATTAAGATGCTTTAAAAAGTCAGGCCAGTCGTTGAGAATTAAAACGTTGATTTTATAATTGAAGTCTAAGAATCTCACTTTAAAAAGCAGGGCTATGTCATGTGGGACTGTGCTTAGGAAAACTCTTAAGTGAGAGGCTGATATAAGACCTAGGAAAAAAACCTTAGTATATATTCATAACCCCTTTGTACCTTTTTTCTTTTTGTACTCCCTGCTAATACTGTAGTGCACTAAGCAATTTCTTAAAGCATTAGAGAATAAGGGGGAGTGGAGGAGAGGATGCCATTTTTTTGTCCAATGCCTGTACATTTTGCAGCGCAAGGAGATCCTGGCCTGTGATTAAGATTCTTAAGTGCTACGAGCACGAGTTGTAATACTTTTAAGTTAATGTCTTAAAGATTTCAACAAAGGAATCCAAGCAAAAATATATTATTTCTTTTTGCCTTCTTCATCTCCAAGTGTCAGCCAACAAACCTGCAGTTCTCTAGCCTAATGATTCTTGTGACTAAGCAATTTATGCATATCTTAAAAAAAATTAGAATTCAAACCCAAATAGCATACAGGAAGGGAACAGAGGTCAAGGTGCATTTAGCTGGGCGTAGCTAACAGTCTGATTTTCAAAGCGTGAGGAGTTAAACAGTCAAATCTTGCTTATATTCAAAGTGAATTTGACACCGAACTCTAACAAATATCTTGAAAACTGACTGTGCTAGCAGGGCTGCTATCGCTAGCTGCTACACATAGGAAAAGATGCAGTAAGTTCGCTAGTCAGCGTAGCCTCACTGGTGTACAAAGTGAATTGTTTTGCAGCAATGCTTTTACATAGAATCACAGAACGGTTAGAGTTGGAAGGGACCTTAAAGATCATCCATCAAAGAGTTCTGATGGTTTGACAGGACAAGGGGTAATGGCTTCAAACTGAAAAAAGGTAGATTTAGATTAGATATCAGGAAGAAATATTTAGATTAGCTATCAGGAAGAAATTTTTCAGTTTGAGGGTGGTGAGGCACTGGAACAGGTTGCCCAGAGAAGTTGTGGAAGCCACATCCCTAGAAGTGTTCAAGGCCAGGCTGGATGGGGCTTTGAGCAACCTGGTCTGGTGGGAGGTGTCCCTGTGCATGGCAGGGGGGTGGAACTAGATGATCTTTACCAACCTAAACCATTCTATGATTCTATGAAACAATTCTCCATAGACATAAAATGAATTCTGTAGACGGCATTTTTTCAAGTCAGTCTCACTAAAACGTGTGTTCTTCAAACTCATACATATTTTCTTTTCCTTTTTTTCTTTTTTTTTTTTTGTAATTTCACTTGCTTTCCATGCTGGATGCTGTTTACCTTGGCCATTTCTCTTATCTTGTGCAATGAAAGCCAAATATTTCATTTCAGCTCTACTTAAACCCTTACTCCCAACTAGGGGGTCTATTTCTTTTGCTGGTCCTCAAGAACAATTTCCAGGCTGACGACAAAAGCAAGGAAAAATTAAAGGTGACCAAAAAAAAAGAAAAAAAAAAGAGGTTCATTTCTGAATAAAATAATTAGAATAACACCGAATCAATGCTGTCTTTAATCATAGCAGTCCTATTACGTGAGACACAAAAATGGAAGGAGGAACTAAGATACTTTGTTTTTTTGAGGGGAAGAGGCTGCAACAAACTTAAAACAATTTGGGGGCCTATCTTTGCTGAAAACAGTCTTAAAAGGAGAGGCAGAAGGTGCGGGTTGCTCCTTACCCGCGGCTCGGATGCGAAGCAGAGAGCCGGGGGGCACAAACCGCGATGCTGAGGGTAAAACTCCGGTGCGGGTGACGGGAGCAGTACGTGATCTCCCGCAGGCGTTTAGCATTAGTGCCGGCGGGAG
>VZSZ01011820.1:158559-239040 GCA_013398815.1 Ibidorhyncha struthersii | reverse complement strand
GAGAGGTTGTGGAGTCTCCCACTCTGGAGACATACAAAACCCGCCTGGACGCTGTCCTGTGCAACCTGTTGTAAGTGACCCTGCTCTGGCGGGGGGGTTGGACTAGATGATCTCCAGAGGTCCCTTCCAACCCTGACTATTCTGTGATTCTGTGATTCTGTGTTCCCCACCACCCTGCATGTACTCGGGAGCAAAATCAGAGCTCCTCAAGCGTGTTCTTTGGTTTTATTTTTGTTCCCCCCCCTCCCTGTCCACCCAGGAAAAGAGTCATCACTCAAGTGATGAAGACTCCTTTTAACCTTTGCAAGACACCCGAAAACTTAAAGGATGGTAACTTGGTACTGGGCCCGAGCAGTGCTGTTGAAGTGCTGCTGCTGAAAGCAATGCTACGCTAACATAAATATTTTGCTCTCCAGACCCTCATGGTATCCCTGCATAGCACTCAGCTGGGTGAACATATGCGCTGAACTGACTTGTCTCTCTTCTGTGCTCGGTTGCTTGCCACTAACGTACCCTCTGTTTCTTCTTTTTCTGGAGGCTGTGAACTGAGGGCCTAACATGAAAGCCTCCCCGCTTCAGCACCTTATAAATGAAATCTCGACTTTCCAAATGCAGAGCGTAGCAGCCTTATCTACATCTGAAAAATGCAGTAATGCCCATGGGGTTCCAGGAAAGAGCTCTGTCTTGCTTTTACTCAATCTCCTGGGGAGTTTGAGAAATAGGAATGGATCCAAAATTGAATGACTGTGGTTTCCGAGCTAAGCTAGAAAGGAAAGGAATTTTCTGCTATCACCCATTAATTTGTAGGGTATTTGCATTTAAACAAACACACAAAAAGTGTGTTGCTATCTTTGTATGTACTTTTTTTTTTGCAGTAAGTATGTAGCAAAAGTCATGAACATACTCTGAAGTCTGAGAATGAAAGGAAATTTCCTCTGCCTGAGCTGCCAATATTTGTCCTATGTTGAGAACAACCACTAAGTAAGATTTATATGTTCTTGTTCAAGAAAGAGCTCAAAGTGCATTACTAATGAAAAAAAAAAAAGTGTTTTTTTTTCTTCTTTTCATACCTACTTCTATCTGGAAAGTTGTGAAATATTTCCAAGCATTTAAAATAGTGAGATCAAAAGTAAGGAAAAGACTCTCAACAGAAGGCATTTTCTCCCTTTAGAAGTATAGTTCCTAATATGTATTGTGCATGATTATATCACAAACACGTAAACTCTAGGGCCTACCTCTCCCAGAGCCACATCAGGGTCACTTCAGGGTGCAATTGCACTGATTTTTCTGTCATATACTCATTGTGTTTTTTCACGCTGAGACTCCAAGACCTGTAGCATAAGTATGGCGTTCCCAGAAGGAAGGGACCTGAGAAGGGCTTTGATCTCGGTCAGCTTGCCGTGGCAAAACG
This sequence comes from Ibidorhyncha struthersii, assembly GCA_013398815.1. Taxonomy (NCBI): domain Eukaryota; kingdom Metazoa; phylum Chordata; class Aves; order Charadriiformes; family Charadriidae; genus Ibidorhyncha; species Ibidorhyncha struthersii. The sequence goes on along the minus strand of VZSZ01011820.1, from coordinate 237,629 downwards.
TGTAGCAACACTGTCACGTTACAGCTGACCTGCCAGATAATTAATTTGGAAAACCCTCCTGTTTGCTGTTTGTACATAACATAAATACTTTTAATGCAATCCTAGAATTCAAAATCCAATTCATTAAAACAGTGAACGGCTGATTTTCTGTATGTTTCTTAGAAATCCTCAGTGTGGATCTCAGGCAGTCTGTACTCCTTTGGTTACCTGCCTCCTGTTGATCAAACTTAGCCTAACGTGGGCAGAAATGAGGAAAAAAAGCAGTTGGTTTGTGCCAAAGATGTGCATGATGAAGCTGCATCATGCCTTGAAGGCATATGTATTTACGCTGAAAAAATCTTCTCATTGCATCAAAGTATGCACTTTCCTTTTGCATCTCATGATGCTTTGTAGTTCATCTAACAGTCATTCAGGTTGTTGTGGTCCCTCCTCAGCAGTGTTTTCCATTCTCTGTCTCTTCTTCCCTCTCCTTCCCTCCCTCCAGGTTTGTGCAAGGAAACAAGAATGCAAAATCCTGTGGCATCGCAATGTAATCTACGGCAACCGCCTCGTGCCTTTTCCTGGCTTTGCTTGGCTACTGGTGTTTCTTTAATGATATGTTCATTTGCAACGGCCACATAAATTACCCAGTGACATCGATCTTATGCTCTTCAAAGGTGATCTATTCCATCTCCATCACTCTGAGCATGACTCATTCCAGTGTTCACGTGACAGGTTAGGTGACAAGTGAAGCTGAATCCAACACAAGTACAGGGGACTGCTACAGAGAAGGCATAAGGCTCACTGACCAGTGACCTCTTTTCCCTAAACAATCCTGTTTAATTATTGCAATAGAAGTTTAATTTCTCCTATTATTGAACTTTTCTATTCCTTATTATGGTCAGGACGAAATCAGCAGCCAAGTTGTTTCTTTCAGTTTTTGGAGATTTCTTCTCTCTAGAGGGCTTAANTTTTTTTCTGAGGAAAATATAATCTATCACCCGTCTTTATAGAGCTGAAATATCTTCCTAACACTCCTGAGCTGAGCAACAAATTATGAGCTTATTTTACCCCAAATCATCATTTAATTGCTCACCATATAATTGCAAGGTTTCAAAACAAATCAAGTAGAATCCTGAAATTCAGAAAAAATACTGGTTTTACCTAGATGTTAAGTAAAGAAGTAGGAAACCAGTGCTTTACCTCCAACACTGAATATGCCTGCCCCATCTAGCAGTTTGCTACAGGAAGATTTAAGAAGCATTCAGTGATTGCTCTTACAACGGAGCAGGAGTCCAGCTTCAAGCAGTCAAACCGTCTTGCCAAAAGGAACGTGGAATATGACAAATAAGACAAGAATACAGTCTTGTTGAAAGTCTGTGGTCAGAAGAGGCTCAACAAAAGGCACATATGCTATCACAAAATAATTACATTGCTGTTTTTTGAGTCAGAAAAGAATAAGTAATAAACCCATAACCTCTGTATTAAACAGAAAAAGAGAACCAACAACAATAACAATAGCAATAATAATAGGTTTAGTTGGTCATGATTTTCCTTTGCAGTACTGGAATTACTTTGTAGGCACTTATAGAACAGATGTAAAGACAACAAAAAAAAAAAAAAAAAAAAGATGCACTGCAGGAAGGTTTGTCCCTGTTCCAAGCTTAAACAGAAGAATATTTGCATTACAAAACAACATAAGATAGAAGGTGGATAATTACACACGCAAACCCTATGGAGCGTCTAGCTTCTACTGAATAAAATGCACAGTATCATGAAACATTTTAAGTTCAGCTCTGTATAATAAAGACAGTTGTTTAAGTATTTTTCATTATGCACCAATTATCCCTTTAATAACAGAAATAAATGGAGGCTCCAGTCACGCAAACAGCTCTGCACAGGGACATGCCTGTGCAAGACCGAGACCTAAATGTTGATTCATTTTACCATAACAAAAGCAGTTAAACTATTCTAAGATTCACTCTGGTAATTACATGTTCTATTCTGCACTAAATACCCACGATTTAGCTGTTAGGTTGTGCTAGCTTCCACGAGGGTTCAAGTAAAGTATTAAATTAGGTTAGAATCTTTAATGAGAAAATCATATTGGAAAAGATTCTTGGGTCATATATTTGTGTGCTTGTACAAAAATGCCACAGATATATCACTTAATCCCTGTTGCACCGTGCTAGCTATGGTTTAAAAAAAATGAGAGAACAAGCAAGACTGTCAGATGCGTTTCTCCCCCCCTCCCGCCCCGAGGCACATACAGAAAACCCATTCAAGCAAAGTGTGGTTTCCCACCCGTTTCCTGAATGGAAGAAGGCATCAAACAATGTGCGCGCTCGAGTGACACTGACGGGGGGCAGCCCCTGATGCGGTGGCTGCGCGGTCCCACGGGCTTTGGGCAGCAGGAGCGGTGGCCAAGCAGAACCATTAGGGCAAAACCATCCACCGGTTGTGTTGTGGCACTGCCTTTCACACATATATTGGGAAAAAACGACCCACTGTTTTCCTGAAAAGAACCCCAAACATCTGCCTTTCCTCTTTATATACACAGCGATTCTCATTCTAGCCTTACTCCGTGGTGTAACTCAAATAATGGGACCTACAGAGCAGCCTGGGAGACAGGACTTTTGTTTACATAGCCAACCCTCCTGCTACTGTCCTTGAGGACAAAGCCTTTTTGTTTGTTTCTTTTGAATATGGGAAAAAAAAAAGTTACACTTTCTAAACACTCCTAGGCAATGAAGGATAGGGACACAGGCAGAAAATGTACAAATCGCTCCAAGCAAGGGGTGTGAAACAGTGTGATTACACCTATTAATAAAGGAGACAAGCTTTAATTGCAGCCAGAGCACTTTTGACTGCACAGAGTTAGCGCCCAGTTCCAAGAAGAGGATTGTAAGTGATTAGTGCGGTGCTCCTGAGGGGAAAAGAGGAGCCAGAAGTGTAAATACAAGAGGAGATTTAGGGCTTCTCTAAGCTATGGCTTCAAACCTGTCAGCAACCTGCACACGACATCTCTGTTATTTAAGTTACGACGTGATTCTGTTTTGCAGGGAATGTGTATCCCATTTCTGGTTCAGGTCCCCTCCCTCCTTTTGGTAGGTTAAACATTTGGGAGAAAGCGAGTAAGGACTAAAAGTGATGATAATGTATTATTGTTTGTGTTGTGCTAGTTTCCAAGGGCCTCAACAAGCATCGGGGAGCTGTTGTGTTTGATGCTGTAGGAACACACAGGAAGGTGCTCCCTGTAGGACATCCCTCCTCCCCTCTCCAGTCCTCTCAGTAGAAGGAAGATTATTTTTGCAGACCTCTCCAAGCTCAAGCCTTAAGCATGAGGCTCGCACAGTTGCCCTTCTCTGCGCTCTTTCCCACAGCCAGGCTGCCGTCTCGTGCATTTGCTTCAATCTCTCTCCTGCACTTGGTCCCCACGTGGCCAAGAAAACTGGGCTGACCTAGTCGGTGTGACCGCTAACGGGAATTGCCTGGTGCAGTGGGTCATGAGACGAGGTTATGGGACTGAACTGGAATCGAAGGTGAGACCCATGCTCAAAAGCTCCTTGTGCTATGGCTTCTCCTTTTGTTGTGTAACTTAAAACATTCCTCAGACATGTTCATCAGTTCACACCACCTTACAGCACTATGCATGCATCAGGGTAGAAAATACTCCAGGAGTCGGCTTTTAGTTCCCTTGAAAGCGAGTTTCATGTTGTATTATTTACATTAAAGCAGTATTTGCATTTCTCTGTTTTCAATATTTCTTGAGGGCACCGAAAGATAGCAATGACAAGAGTAACAACAGTAATAACATAAAAGCAATGTTTCCAGTAGGAGGCTTTTATGATGTATAGTTCCATAAATGTCAACCTCACAAAATCCATCCCTCATTTTACGTGATACTATAAAATCATAGAACAAAAAGATAAACTCAATGGGATTTCAGTAGGCCATGGATCATATAACTGGGTGATCTGAGTTATATTATCAGCTTCAGCTCCTGACTTTGTACAAAACACATAAACTCTCCTCCTTTCATCTTGTTTTCCGTCCTGTACAGAAATTTCCAGGTTGGATGCAGTCATTATGGTCTTCCTCTGTAGAGAAAAAGTTTTGTGTAGAAGACAGTTCATTCCACTGAAGGTTTAACTTGCACCCTGGATGCTCTTTCATACGGAGAGCCTAAGCTGACCGTATCGCTGAGGTCAATGCCTTGGGTAAACGTGTGTGTAATGCTGGCGCAATGGTGGGGAACAAATCCAGACCTCTCAATCCAAGACATTTCAACAAGATTAATGTTCAGTCTCTGCAAAGGCACTGCAGGCTTTTTAACCTGCCTGGAAAGCCCTGCGTAGGCCTCAAAAGCTAGAAGCTGCAGGCCTACCAAAAGACAGAGGGTCTGTGAGAACTGCAGTCAAAGGTAACCCAAGGATGGTAACCCAAGGATCTCCACCCAAGGATCTTCAGAGTAGCCATGTTGGGTACTGGTGTGTCAATGTGGCAGCAGTAAAGAGCGCAGCACGACTAGTGAGTGTTTTTACAGCCTAGGCTGGCCCAATGCTGCTGTACCTGTTCCTATCAGTATCAGATAATTCAGGTTTGTCCGCATGGGCTGAAGTCACAACCTTGACAACCTCCTGCTGCATGAGCACGCCTCAACAAGTAGTTTCTGTTCTTCTGAAACACGTATTCCGTGCTTTTGTTGGGCTCATATGTCCGTTACTGTGTGAAATTCAGTGGTCTGTGGCATGAAGGAGTTTATCCAAGTTGATAGGAAGGGTTGTTTGTGTGTTTAAACTCCGTGAATCACTGTGAGATGGGATTGAGTGGAGTGTTTGGAGAGACTCGGACTGAGAGACTGTGAATGCGCAGGGAGCAGAAACTTCAGATTTGCTGGTTCTCTGGGACAGTGCCTACCATTGCCTGTGTTTGGTTTTAATTAAATTGCATTGACTGTTTTTGTGACCTGCAGCCACGTCCTTTTATACTGCTGCCTGCTCATGGAGGCTGAAAAGGTTATTGTAAATCAGGGCTTCCATGTTGCTGGAGTGCAGCTGTTGAGTCAGAAGGCTGAGCTGATCCTGAGGTCATGCCCTAACAACATTACTGCAATACCCACTGCTAAGCACTAGTCACAAAATTAAGGCTGAAAATCTGCTGCATGGCTAAATTTCGATTTGGGTAGCTACATATTGTAATACACTGTGTAGAAAGTAGAAAGAGCAGTGAAGAGTAAGAGAAAATTTCCCAAGTCTGTTTCCTTGAATTCACAACAATGTGAATATATACACCAATGTATATATTAAAACCAATTAGATTTTTCTTCTCCGTTGAAGTTGGAAAACTGTTATAGAGGCTTTCTTAGATATATTTTCTCTGCTTTCCAGACTGAATGAATATGTCTGTCCTACCAGAGCTTTTCATGATGTTACCCTTGTCTCCATGGTGGTGTATCTTTACAGGCTTTATTTTGGTGAGTTTTCCACGCTGACTCCAGTTGTCCTTCTCTGTATATATTCCAATTCCAGTACGCCTTCCACAAACCAAGAAACCCAAAATTTCATTTAGTATACCAACATCTTACCAGGACTTCTTGGAGTCACATTTACCAGAAGACAGAACTTGTTATTTGGATCGCTGCAGGTGGTTATGAACCACCCATTCTTCAAGGCTCTGTACAAACAGACATAAGCCAAATACTGTGCCTCAAAAAGCTGTCAATAAGCAATTGAACAGGAATAAGAAATTTAGGCTCCTCCTAAGCCTTGGCTTGTGTGCTACTCAGTATATTCTCATTGTATTTTAGCCATATTTATTAATTATCATTGTTTCTTTATTAACAGCTTTTGTTAATCGCTGACATGCTACATTTCTTGTTCTTTTTCTTACGCTTATGATCTTGTACCTTGTACCATTACATTTCATCTCATTTTTAATTTGCTAGTTTTCAAAATGATTCATTCATTTCAAGGTCATCTTTATTTTATCTTTATTATAACCCGCCTTTGTTACGTAAATGAATGCAATTTTTCTTTCTTTCTAGTTTTGACTTAAAGCTTTGAATATTATTTAGCATCTTCAATTTATTTTCAGAATTTAAATCTTTAACTCTTAATAGATCATCTCAAAAAAGGAAAACAGCACAGGAATGACTGGGTTTGTTCTGTTGACTACAAATTATTTGGAAAGGGAAAAGTTGCGCTATATCTGGGCAATAGATTTCTTCTGGTCCTGTAAGAGCTGTCTAAGTTAGAAACCCTGTGTAGAAGTCCCTCAGATCTCCAGTTCAGCTAAATTTCATCAAATTATTAATCCTTGCCAGTCATGAATGTCAAAAAAGTACCACTGAGAGCAACGATAAAAAAAATAAGTCCTGTATTTTGTTGTCCTTTCCCTCACCTTAATAGCTTCTGAGTAGTACAAACGCATTGGTCAAAAAGCTTTTGATACTCTAGAATAGATTTTGCTTTTTTTTTTTGTGTGTGAGTTACAGCGTGTTGGCAGGAGGTTTTTGGGCATCCGGGTGAGAACAGAATATGCTGAGTGCATATTACATCTTCAGCAAATTCTTGCTAACTCAAGTCTATCTCTCCTGAGCATGTGTAAACAGATTTCCCAAAGTCTCAGAACTTGGCAAATTTAAGTTGATTTTCAGAATGGCAAAAGTTACTTTAAAATATTAAAGTAAGCCAAACAATATATTGTTCCCAAAGTGCATTCTAGGAGGTAGATGAACAAATTTTGCTGAAATAACCTTTCTCAGTCCAGGCTGAATTTTGGATAATAACAATTTAAAAATTGCAAATAATTAAAGTTTGGCAAAGTGGAAAATATTAGTCAGCTTAAATTATAGCTATTAATACATATTCTGCCAACAATTTATTCCTTCCAAAATAGGAGAACTCCTTGCAGCTGAATAAAAAGCTGTGAAATAACTGGTAGCCACATTCTTGGGTTTTATTCAGTGCCAAGAAAAAGACTCTAAAGAGCAGGCCATGCACTGCATATGATTCTGATGAAAGGCAAAAGAAGGTAAGTAGTCGATTAAATTATAGTACAAAAACATAGATGAAAGTAATCTTTCACAGGATTTGGACACCAGTTTCATAATATGTCCCAATAAAGATATATAGTATTGCAAAAATATATGAAAGCAGCAACCATAAAGTTTGTCATACTAACCATTCTGATATCTTACAAGAAAAATAATAAGCTATAGTAGGTACATGTTTTCCTATAAAGCACTCTGAGGCATTTTTTGTGAGATGGTCTCATGACAGGTTGCAACAGAAGAGATTCCCAGTCCTATTACCATTCCAAAACACTTCTTCCTATTTCAATCTATATAATTGAACTGAGGTCATAAAAATTCCTCATAGATTCAGCTATTAGAAAAAAAAAGGTAAATATCACTTTGTATCCCTAACAGAATTTTCCTAGTTTGTCCTAAAAGTCCTTCTTTTTTTAAAAAAAAAAAACAACACAACAAATAAACCAAACAACCCCCCCTAATGACTATTCCAGATGCACCTGAAATGACACTACAGGTTTGATTCTTGACATAGGGCAGCATCAAATATTATTTTCCCCAGCAAATAACCTACCCCATTCAGTCCCTAATTCTGTTGAGGGTCTACAAATGAAGTCATTTATTCTGTTAGCACAGAACAGTAATGATTTGCTTGCATAGGATCCTCTCCATCTTCCACTAAAATCACAGAGGTGCTCCAAGTCTCATTTCTGCCCCTGCAGTGGCCATGGCCACTCCAACTCCAAAGTACCCGTGTTGTGCTGGGAGAGCAGCTCCTCATCCCATGATGAGCCTGACATCAGGACCTCCAGGACACCTGCTTTCAGCTTTTGTAACTTTGGAATGCAGTGGCCACTCTCAGTTTTTGAGGATGCCTGTTGAGTGCCAGGTAATGTGTATGTAATGAGTATGAACAGCAGAAAGTTTCTGGTGCTCCATCTCCTTTGCAGTACAGGTGAGAGTGATGTTCCTCCTCACTCTTGCCATTGGATTTGAGAGTCTTATTGCATGACCTTATGGAGAATGAATGAAAAAGACATCTAAGACCTTTTAAAGTGTGTTTTTCTACACCCAGCCACTGCTAAAATAATAACTCTATAATGTTTTTAGTTTCAAATTTCCTGCCAGTGACTTTCCTACTATTCTAGGACTGGCTAGGCCTTTTACTTTGTATTTATTTTGAAAGGTTGCAACATACTTAAGGAAAAGAAAAAAAGGCAAAAATATTTATATTATAAAGCAATAAATGTGTCAAATATGATGTGTGTGATATAAATCATGAAGATGAGATGAGCGGATTTTTTTCCTTAGAAAAAATGCAGACTTAGAAAATACAAACAAATTATTAAGGAAGGCATATATGATAAACGGCTTACTCACATTCAGAAGAAAATAATACACACATTGCATCACTAATGGAGAATTCTGTCTCTGAGTAGCGTTTTTTCCCGTATGTTTTTAAATGTAGACTTATGAAATAGCTGGAATATAACTGTGAAAGGAAGGTAAATTGAGGAAAGGAGTCCAAGCGCAGAGCTGGATGCAAGTCTGCAAGCCCGTGGTCATGTTAAATATATTGAGAGAATGATCTTGCAGCTGGTGCTAACGAGAAGAGAGAGGAAAGTAAAGCCTTTGTAAACCTCTCTATTAAAAAATCCTCTTGTAGCACATAACTTCTGCTTACATTGCCTGGCTGGTAAAAAAAGCCCAAACCAAACAGTTTGGAGGTGCTCCATTTTACTATTTTACTGCCGATGGCCGCGGGAAGATTCATTTACTGCTATCGGCTAAAAAACTTAATGTGAAAAGTGTACTCATGCCAGGATCAAGGCTTTTGGGCAGAAGATTTCTGCATTCAGGTCTACGGAGACACGTTTTCCTATGCATCTTCAGTAGTTAATAATATCAGGGTGAATATACAGCAGGAGCAGTATGGAGCAATATTAATTTATTGTTAGTGATATCTCCATCATTTAAGCAAAGGTAGCCTCAGACTCTTTGACATATCTCCCCTTTCCCAACATGTCCAGTATTTACTCCTGGAAAAAATTATGGAGATAACAAGGTGGTTTTATGTGACTTTTTGCTATATTTCTTCCTAATCTCCTGACAATGAAATATATCATCTGAGTTTTCCACTTCAACAGAAACATTTTTTTCTAACAGGATGTTTTACTCCTCTGTAAGACTGAGATGATCAGAGTCCAGGCAGGGCAGTGGTCTTTCCAAGTGCCAGCAGAGACGCTCCAGCCTGATAGCAGACTCAAAACTTCTGGTCTAATGGATGATGGTGGTGCCAGCACGTGTGTCTTCTGGGAGATAGGAATGTCGATCTCACGCTGCGGCAGGATTTCTTTCCCTTCGCAACGGTGGTGAGGAGCAGCAGCGGTGGCATTGATTCCAGCTGCTGCCGCCCAGCTGAACGCCAAGACAGATAAACTGTGGGATGTTCTTAGCGGCTCCTCCATGAGGTAGTAAGATAAACAAGAGAAACATGAGGAGATATTAAAGAGTAGATGATAATCCATTTTCAGGAAACGGCATTTCTCCAGCAAAAGAGGCTGAACTTTATCAAAGGGAAAACTTCTCCTGGAGGACTTGCCAAAGTAAATCTCTTTGATGCAAATGGTTTAAGCAAAGACATTCACCTTAATCTACTGTGCGGTGACCTGGTCTTCTGATACAGAGAATAATTATGGGTGTTTTCAGAATTGCTGTGGTCTGCAAATCCTCCAAACCTAAAATAAGCGCTTCTAGTGTTCCTGCTTCACCACTCTGATTTTGAAGTCACCTACATTTCTCTTGAATTTAATAAGGCCTAATGCCTTTAGGCTTTGCTGCTTAAAAGGACTTCACTGCCTTGTGAAGGACAGATTAAAAAAATGCAAGTCCTCATTAGCAAGTTTCTTTCAGCTTTTCAGTTTTATTATTGTGCCTGTGCTAAAAGGGAGAACATCTAATAAAACGAATGACCCACAAATAACGTGCCCAAAGGGTAGTACAAAATGGAGAGGAAAAGATGAATGTTTAGCTGTTGAAATCAGTATTTTCATGCAGATTGATCATTGTGCCAGTTTGCCACCCCGGACATTTTCAGTTTAGTTTATTTGTGTTACAGTAGTAGTGACAATGTAGTTAAATATAGCCTCTGAAAACAGGATCTCTGCCTGTTTCATTTGTATTCTACTGTTCTTTCATTAAACATTTCTTCATCTTTGCAGAGCCAAATTCTTACAATAATAAATCAGAGACACCTAAGGTTCTTGCCAAGTCAAATATCTACAGTTTCTGGCAATTATGTAATTTCCAGATTTGCTACAACGGCTCTTGCTGATAAGTCAATTGTCATAAAAAGAAATGTTCCAGACCAATCTTTATTAGGGTGTCCTTCACTGATCTGTGTAAAATAATCCCCCTCCTGCCCCACTCTCTTTTAGAAAAGAGAAACATAATCACAGCTTTTTCCCTCGCTTTGAATGACTCTTCATCATAACAATTTATATCTGGAAAATGTCACAAGAAAATGTGAAAAAGGTAAGTTTAAACCAAAGAAATCAGGCACCGCTGTTATTAATAGAACAGCTCAAAAATGTTTCCCATGATGTGTTATAATGGCTCTGTCTTATAATAAAATTTAACAGTGATGTATTTCCCTTGTTCTCAAGTTGATTTTGTATTAGAAGTCCAGACAAAAGTAATTTGTAGCAAAGGTCCCTGATCCAATGTCTCTATGTGGAAAAGACTCAAAGGACTTTATGCCCATTTAAAAGCCCTTTAAAATGATTAATGGCTAAATGCATTACAAATTGTCAAGTATTTCACACTGACAAAACAGAGGACTTGTTATGAGTTTTGGCGAAATTTTCCTTCTTTAGTAGCTGGAGTATAATATCACATAAACAGTAATTGTGAGCACCCATTCAGAGTGGTGATGAAGTAAGGGCAGATTAAAAAAAGCCCTGCGTTTTTTGCCATTTTTTTGCCTTTTCTCTAAATGTAGTTGCTTTATATTTAAAGGGTGCTCGCAATCCTCATTGTCACCTCTACTGCAAAACATTCTCTGAGTCCTTCATCATTTTGATGGCAAATGAGAAAGAACAAAATGAAATCCCAGGACTTTGCCGCAAGTTCCCAGTTTCTGGTCATACCTGGAAGTGATTCTGGCACCAAGTCTGAAAAAGAAGCCTGTCCCTTTCTGCACTTAAAAACTAATGATTTATTTTCCAGCTCTCGTCATAGTTTTTTCTCAAGTAAAAAAGCAAAGCTGGGATATAGAGAAATGGGGCCCGTCCTGGCTAGTGGAGTTGGCCAATCGCATTCCCCATCGTTTATTTGACATTAAGTCCTAAAATATTATTGTTGGTTTTGCACAAGCAGAATTGTGTAGTATTGACACAAAACCAGACAAACACAACCCCCCTGTCTTTCAGCACTAGTCAAAAAACGAAAACTCTTGTTCCAATTTGCATTCCTTGTAGCCACCACGTTTGCCTCGGATGGCATTTTGGACTGCTCGGTGCTGGTGGTGGCCACGCAAAACATCTTCACGTGCAGCAAGCCCAAACACAGCAGTTCATTCATTCGCGCGGCGATGCTGGCACCCCCAGAAGGCACGCTGAGGGCATCGTTCACTTCACCTCTGAAAAGCTCCCTCTTCTATCAGCAGCCAGCACTCAGAGCGCTGGCAGCGCGCCTTCCAGGGATCTGCTGGCCGCCACCTCTGCTTGAACTGCCACGTAGGAACACCCAGAGCCCAGTCCAAAACCTGTTGACAGCTAAGAATATATCGAATTATAATGGCTATTACATATATTTAATGACAGTATGTTTACACAACTTTATTAGGTCATACGCTTATTTTATGCAGAGAGCTGCTAGCTGTTAACAAATGTGCGAAACTGCTGCTCTTAATATGTAAGATCGCTGGTATCTTTTTTTTGCGGTTGCAAGAGGTTTGAAACACACGGGAAAAGCAAATAGAACTGAATTGTCTACCATCTCAGAAACATTGTGGGGGTCATAACATGGAGGAGACTAATTAATCATGCACAAGACACGGCCAGCCTGTGAAATATCACAGAACAAAAAAATGGACCTCTGTATGTCTGTTTATCCATTAACATATTATTTTCCAGTTTCTGTCTCTTTCTACAAAACATTGTTTTTTCCTCCATGTGTGTTGTGCCTTGATACTGTGCATATAACTCAATAACTGGTCTGAAGTTTGGCACGTTTCCAACTGCCCTCATGTCATCTTTATGAAATTTGTAAACATTAGGGTTGTACATATTATCTTTTGAAGTGATGATGTGATTCATTATCCTGCAGCTCTCATTAGCCACAAGGGGCTAAGAAATTTATATCATGTGCAAACTCAGCTGTTTAGTGGTTTGTCCAGGGGCAATGTTAGGGTCAAACTTAAAAATGCTGAACCTCTCTCCTCCGTCTTTCATAGAAGAGAGACTTTCATGCCCTCTCTTTATTAGCAAGTCCTCTGTAATCAATCAGTTAATCAATCAATCATTTTTGCTCTTAGGTAATTATAGACTTAAGGAGAAGTCTCAGCCAATAGAAAAAATCCCAGTATTCATTCAAGCAGGCTGAAATTCATTGCAGTGCTAATATTTTAGGAAGAATGTGAAATAATTCCATTCAGGTCTTCTATGATAGCAATGCCAACAAAACATCACACCACCATCAAGCTTTGCTATATGTTGTAAATGAGGGCTTAGTGAGCTTTCCAGGGGGCTGGTGATAAGGGCGGGGGTGGTTCTCCACTGACTGATCCCCCACCCTCCAGTTGGTCAGGGACTTGTCTCTGGGGCTTAACCTCCAGGCTAGCTTCTGCTGTACTCGTGTCAGTAAGTCTGTCTTTGCTGACTGAGGGTCCTGGAAGCCTTTTACAGCAAAATTTTCTTTCTTCTTAGCCTTGCAGATGTGACTTGTGCCATGCCAGCTGTCCTCAGAATACAAGAATAGCCCCCAAATTGTTTTGTGTTGTAGATACGCCGTAAAATCCCAGCGAAGGCTACTCTCCTCTGCTGTAGCACTGTGCCTGGGAAACAGAGGAGCACACCCAGCTGGGGAAAAGGAATACACTACGTGGTCCCTCTTCAGCTCTTCCCACATCCAAATGCTGGAGCAGAGAAGGAATTCAAGCAGTCTTATCTGTGCTCTGAGACAGCAACCGGGGCAGGAACAAAGAGGTCACAAAGGGACTAGGAATAGGACATGAAATTAGCAGAGTGAGTACAGCAAATCTATTAACATCTAATAATTCTGGCATTGTTTGGAACAGGGGATATTTAAGACCATTTCCATGGTATTAGTGCATCTCCCATCACTATATTCAAGTATTAAAATATGGATTATAGCTAACTTTAAAATTGTCCGCATGGGACCCGAGAGACCCTTTGCACTTTTGTGAATTACAGGAATGCTTTCAGTGAAGTAGATTCATTGATGCAAATAGGGGAAAATCTACTCTTAAATTTATGGCTAACACCATAATACAAGCTAGATCTGAGGGATTTGTGTGTGTGTGTGTAAAACTATATATCTACAGTTATCCTTGCAAGTAAAAACATTGGTTTTGCAGACCAGTTATCTTTTGGGTCTGTGGAACTGACATAAAGTATCTCAGCAAAAGCAGTCTTACAGTTGCAGTAGAGCCAATATCTTACAGCTGTGACTGTGCTAGGAGAACTGCCATCAGTATGGTAGTAAAAAAGAAACAGGCAGGAAATAGGTTTCACATTCTGGCCAAATGTAACAGTATGGAAAAATGTTTATGTCCCGAATCAGGACAAAGAAGTCAAAATCTAAAAACATCATGGGCTGTAAATCCAGAAGATACGGTTTTGGTTCACATCAGCTCTGATATTTTGTTTTGCCAATTTGGAAACATTTTGGTTGTTTTCAATATATACTTTGTGATTTAAGTTGCTTATCTTTCTCTATGAAAAGTAATTTTGAGCCATGGAATGGTCATTTCTGGAGACAAAGTCTCAGTTACATCAAAAAACATTTGCAAATGTTTTTCAATCCATTACCCCAAACCAACATTTCCCCTTGAAAAAATGTTGTATGAAGTAATCAATATGTTCTAATTTGAAAAGTAGAACAAAAATGCTCCTGACCAACTCACTGATGGATCTGTAATGACAGCAATTTTCCTTGGTAAATGAGGCTTGGAACAATTCATACAAATTAGACTCATGTATGTGGGTGCTGCAGGACTGGCAGTGATAGTTTTATATATTTTGATAGTTTTATGAGCTCTGTCTTCATTTGTTGGACTTGACTGTTACTTTTTCTTTTCTGACAGTATTGGGGATCCTTTCTGCCACACTCACAGACGTCAATGAGCAGAGCTATTCCCACTACTTAATAATGATATTGGATTGGTTTTAGGTTTGAACCGGACTATTACAGCATCCTAAATACTAACAGAAAGAATTTAAGGAGGTAAGGTAGATGGGAAATAAAAACTGGAATGGGAACTGTAAACATTTTTGCAAAGTTGTATCCCCTTTTGTGGCTTGCAATATTTAAGAAAAACATATCTGAGGAGGCATTTTGGCAGAACTTTCTGATATATATTCATTTTGCTCTGGAGGATGACATATTCTCTCATTAATACATGTGCAGAACACCCCCAAGTCTGCACGCAAGACATTCACTGATGTTCACAGCAGAATTAATAATAGCTGAACAAAGTGTCATGTAATTAATGGAGGATAAATGATTAACAAATGTGATAACAACGGCTAACTCTGGACACCGCAAACTGGTCTTCTTAGGTTTCCTCCATGGCTGGCGGAGACTGGTAGATTCTTCTAGGGTATGATTCAAAGCAGAAACTTCCCATAGGGGCTCTTTGGCTGAGCCAAAACACGATAGGACTGACAGGTCCTCCGGCAAAGCCTCGCAGGCTCGGTTCACGCGGCACCATGGCCTCATTCCAGCCCTGTGAGGGGAGTAGACGGGGTTGTGTTTCAGGACTGTGCATCAGGATTTCCTTCCAAGGGAAATGCAGGTCCGCAGGTAGAGAGAATATCGCATATCATTGCAGTTTATTCCCTGGAGGGAAAAATCCTGGATCAGACTGCAGAGCGTACCTTCCCTGTCGTATGGGTGCCCCTGGGGCGCACAGCCTGCGATCAGGACTGCACGGGCACCGTGGGGTGCCCTCAGGATATTGCAGAGTAGCCTCTTGCTCTCCAGGACCTCTGACTCCCTCAGTCAGCGACAGATGAAGTGTAGGTTCAATAAGTACTTACTTCTGAAGTTATGCTCTGGAATATCTCTCCCTCCAAACTCTGAAAAAAGTAAGCTGTGAAGCAGTTATTGTTTCTTTATCATCTGGAAGGAAATCTAAGTGCCATTGAGCTAAGTCTTGCCTCTTAATTCTGACAATGCATATCCTTTAAAATATGTTATCTCCTGAAAGCAGATTATGGAATTGTTTGCTGATGTTTTTTAAAGACCGGCTTTAATGATGACTATGTCAAAATAAACCTTCTCTAGAGGCTGCAGATATTTAAGGCCCTGCCCAAATCACTGCTGATCAAACTGTTTTGCTTGATCTGGAAATATTAGACCTCCCCTTTTGTAGGTATCTGTGAAATGCTTGTTTTTATACACACACTAGTAGAGTTTCTGGAGTATTACTTAAAGAGTGTTATTATTCAGCTTAGTTTACCCCTATCATAATTTTCACTCTATGGTCCTTCGCTGCTGTGCTGTAACAGCTAAAAGCAAATGACTTTGCAAAAATGAAGAGAGAATCTTGAGGCCATTATGCTTTCTTATTCCAAATGTTATTTTATATACCTACAGAAATTATATGTTAGCTAAACCATCTGCTAAAGTCATGCACAAGCTGTTATTTAACAGGGTCTGCAAATGATCAGATACAGCCTCACAAGCAGGTCACTCAGTCGCAGCAAATTACAAATGCATTTCAAATAGGATAATTTGACCAGCTGAAAGATATATAGAAATACTTTCTGGGGAGAAAAACACTAGAAACTGCTTGCCCATTACTAGGTTTTAACTTTGAAAATATCTCTAGAAAGAGACTGGGGTCCAAACCACAAAATACAGAGCTGGATTTTAAAATCCTTGAATTTGGGGAATCTGGTCTGAAGCTTTAGTTCTGCTCATTGTTGAGGGAGATCTCATTTGTGAAATTCAGAGCTGCATCTGGGTTTGGATTGGAAATTAATGCAAAAGCAGGGTTACTTGCTTCCAAGAATCTTGGTTCCGTCCCCGCTTCTAATTATTGTCCCAATTGAGGAAGCACTGATCGCTGATGCACATCATTCAGGAACTCAGGACAAGTATACTTGCACAAAAGTTTTACTTTACTCAGTTGGAAGCAAATGTAGTGCTTGCAGCCAGACCTGGTTTGGCCATGAGTAAAAACTGCTCACAGCTCTGCAGAATGCAAACTTGAATCTTTAAGTTTAGCAGATTATTCTTTCTACAAGCAGTCAAAAGGACATCACTTGTCCATTTGAACTTTGACTGTGAGAAAATAGTCTGCTATTAGTCCATTTTCCACCAAACATTGTTACAAACTGAACCAAAACTCAGGAAGTTCTTAAAAAAATTATGATTTTTTTTTTACATTAATTTTCAATTTATTTCCAATAGTAGAAAAGTTTATGGAATGACTCATTTCTATCTCTGAAAGCTTTTGAAATTCTTGGCTAATTTCAGCCAAATGTGACAGTGGTAGACCAATTAAAGGTACCATGTTCCTACGGGTTTAAGGTAGGGGCTGTTTGAGAGTCCTGTCTGAGGAGAAGGCTGCAATGTGATTGTCAAAGGATCTACCTTATAAGTAAAAAAATGATGAATGAAAGAGTCATTGTTAACCCTTTCTGAGGTACTGGTACTCCACCCCTGAATTCCCAAGCCATAGGCAATCAGGTTGAATTAGTTTTGTTGCTTTGAGGACTACTACTTTTTGGGTTTTTTTTGGGGGGAAGTTTATGTAACTATTATGTCCTGTTTTGAACTTTATTCTTTGCACCTCTCAAACTTCACATGACATTTTTACTGCAAAAAACTTCCTAAAGCTGTAAAGCGATGTCCACTTTATAGATGGGTTCACAACAGATCAGGAGATGAATGAATTAAGAACATAAATATTTGTGAATAGGTTCCTATGACTCTGAACTTGTTCCTGAGAATGATGCTGCCACTTGCTTTGTTTATAGATATACGTATATATAAAATACAGTCTTTTTCAAGAACAACTGCTTTATTCATTCAGCTGTTTGGGGAAGGAGAATTCACTCATGTCAATGGGAAAGGGGATGCAATTTGTAGAAGGACCTCTCTGAGCTTTGTGAAGAAAATAGTACTATTTTACCTATGAGGAATACCATAGGAGAAAAAAAATAAAGGTAGTATGTTTCAATTAATTGTAAAAATATTTTATCTCTTCTTCATCAGAGGAGATTTTTTCAATTTGAAAACTCTGCTTAACATACTTTGGGAAGAAGGCTGCAAGGAATGCCACAATGGATCAGATCCGTTGTCTATATAGTCCAGCAGCCAGTATCCGACAGTGATTGATGACCGGAAGGAGATGTTTCAAGGGAAATTATGGTTCATCTCCTCCTTCCTCAAGATCTCCCAACATAGATCTGTTTTAACATAATAAGTAGAGATGGGTTTGTGCGCAGAATAATGAAGTTTAATACGTCAATTATATGAACTAATTCTGTGCAAAGGAAGACAGGATTTAGGGATTTTTTAAAAGGGTTTAATGGTGACCTGATGATTATCCAGCTGGAGTTGATAGGTTTTATTTTACAATAAGAATGATCGTGTTTTTCTGAAGACTTCACCCCAGACAGGCCAACACTTAACATACCTACTTATTGGTCACTACTGAGATTCTATTAAGGTTCCAGGATTTGTTGGAACCACTGCAGAGTATGCAACCTCCGGTTGACTGGAATTGTTTTTTTAATTAAAGATGAAAAGTAAAGATGACCTGAATAGAATTTCGAATCCTACCTCTCTGTACTTTATTTTATATATCTATGTTTAAGATCAAAACAGCAGATGGATCCAATACTGGAAGGGGCCTATTCTTTGTTTCAGACATTCCTGAATTTCATGAAATCAGCCTCAGGATATTACTATGAATATGTCTGAGCATTTGTCCAATTTGCCCTCAAACCTAAGTTACAACCCTAACCTAGCTCTGGACACTATCAGCCCATTCCTAATAAAAAATGGACTTTCTTTATCAGAATGCACAGTTTTATCAGTCATGGTCCTTTGAGGCCAAATGTCCTAACATAACGTTAATTCTCTGGTCTTTTACGATCTCTCTTTTGTAATCATCTGAAAGCACTTTATAAAAATCACTTATGACATATCTGTGAAATGCATAGTTGATACCATATTCTTTATGAACAATTCAGTGCCCAAAGACATCTGGAACCCAAAACACAAAGCTTGTCGGTTGCACCTAAGAAAAAAGTCCTGAAGTCTAGCCATCCTATTTCTGAGACCAGAAAACAGTTGTTTCACAATAGCTGAGTTTCTAGTTTGATTTTTTGGTCAGCTTTTCAAAGTCCTGTGATTTCCCTAGTAGCCACTTGGAAAATGAAAGGCAGTGTGAATTTAAATCAATGAGCTTCTCAATACAGTGTAGGAAATAAAGCGATGTGACAGTGGCACTAGATTAAAACAAGGACACAGAGATTCACCTCATCAATTAGCCACAGCTTCCTGGAGTAACCTTGGAAGTCACATAGACTCTTTGTGGGTATATATCTCTGTTGGTTTAGAGGACTAGTGGCACTTCTGATTTTTCATTTCTTGTCAGTCTGATTTTAAAATCTTTGGGGACAAAGCTGCCATTCATTAGAAATCGCAATATCATCTCTGATCATCAGACTTTGATCTCAGCTGGGGCTTGTTGATACAGCTAGAAGGCAAATTTCAATTAACATCATAGGAATACTATATATTTCTCTTGTATGGTAATTTTCCTGCTCAAAGTAAATTGAAAAATAAGATGAATTATGTTAACGTTTTGAAGTCTTGCATCTCATGGAAGCCAAAACATAGTCACTAAACTGCAAAGTGATTTTGCGTCCTGCACTATTTCTGCAAATGGGCTCTCTCACAGCTTTAAGGAACAGGCACAGCAAAAACCCTTCGGGCTCCCTGGAGCACTGGCTGTGTAACTTCGCGCTGAATGACCACTGGGTGGCTACACTTCCCTTCGGCATCTCCCAGACCTTGCTCCATTCTGTCATCCCAGTATTACGTTCTTATTAAGCTGAACAATGGAAGGATACGCCCAGAAATCTGGAAGTATTCAAAAAACAGGCTTCACCGGTCTCTTATTTGTACACCATGGCCCATTGGCCTGTACATTGAAAAGTTACAGTGCGATTGGAAAACACCATCAAACAGCAATAAATGTGCAGAGGAGAAAGGGAAATACAGAGATGAGTTAGCAATAAAGCAAGCATATTCTGCACATTTATCTTGTTAGTCTCCATGTCCTGGCCACTTCCCAATTTGAGCACTTCTGCTGGATATCCTACTGGTTCACAACTGTTTTGGATTTTGATTCCCTTTCCTATGCTGGCATTCACCAAAAAGCCTCCTGCCATGTTCTGGGACGATGTTCTGGTTACTGATACAGAGAAGAAGAGATTCTGGCCTCCGCCACCTGACATCTCTGCATCTCAGCCCTACCAGGAAGACGAGCTGTTATATTCCAGAGGTTATGTGTGTGATATCGTCAGCATAACTTCACAGCACTTCCATTTCCAGGGATAAAACCTTCCAAACCAAACTCATAACTGAAGGTCTATTTAAGTTATCTCCAAAGAGCTTTTGACACCAGGCAATTACTGGTGCTATAGCAAGACAAATAATATTAAATGATAAACAGCACCGATGTGAGCAGCAGAGCAAGTGGCTCCGCTACAACATATTCCGTGGTACTGTGAGCTGGAATAGCATGTATTATTTTCTTAATAATGATTGCTGTAGACTGCCATGAACAGTCCCATTGGAAATGGTAGCAGGGAAGCTTTGGGAAGAGAGAAAATATTCAGATTAAATCTGTTCCTGTGCTTAAACTGAAAAGTGACGGTCGTGACTGGTTCTGCCTGACGCTCACTAGTCTTCAATATCTCTTGCTTTTTTTCCCTGTTAATTTAAACAAAATAAGGAAAAGGTATATAATTTTTTTTTTCAGTGAGAAAAAAATAAATGAAGGTTGCATTTCCACAGTTAGGGCATTGCTGCAAACAGAAGATGTAGTAATTTGGAACTGGGAGATGTTTAACATTTAAAAAGAGGGAAGGAAAAAAAACCTGGCAGTAAACGTGAATGTGTCATTAATGCCTCAGCATGAATGGATAGATGTGCCAATAAAATACCCACCCACCACACTCCCATTTCAAGTAGAGAAAAAACTTTATGTTGTGTGTGACAAAAGTCAGGCCATTACGAGGGAAGGAGAAAGCAAGCAGTATGTTAATGGAGCAAATGAAGTCAAGGACCTAATTCTGGGTTTCGTATGCAATGCAATTTCCAGCCTCTCAATGCAGCAGGAGTGAAAGAAGGCTTCCCAGTCTAAATATAATGTTGGCTGATTGCTATGTGCTGTGCAGCCATGCCGAAAGCTTTCTGTCCTAGTGGCCATGTGAGTGGGAGGTGAGCTCTTTGCACCCAGGCACTACGCTGCTGTGCATTGCTGCGTGATAGGTTTTCCTGCTCTATTGAGTAATTTGTGCCAAGAGGTTGCAAGAGGTAAAAGCTTTGTTTCAGTCTGTGCAATCTCTGCAGCCTTGGCAATCTCTGCTCACGGTATTTAAAAGAGAAAGTTCAGGTGAACATCTGACTTTGTGATTTAAAGCTTTCCTGCAGGCTAGGCGTTCAGCAGTTCTGCATTTATTCAGTAATGCTCCTGCTCGTGGGGCGTTATTTGTCCGCAGGGTCAGACGCAGCTGCAGTGTGGATGGGAGGAGGGTGTCCTGGCCAGTGCTATGGCCTCTCCCTCGTCACGTACCATGAAGTGTGCCGTAGGGGGGACATGTGAGAGAATGAGTGAATGGAAGAACCGGATTTAGCTTCTTGGATTGCTGTAAATCTGGTCCTATCCCTTAGGTGAAATTAAAGGTTATTTCTGGGCAGGTAAATTAACGCAATAGCATCTTGATTTTTGTGTCTTGTAAAATGGGGATAATATATCTTATCCATCCCCGTAAAGGCTTTATGATATCTGAACGAAAAGTGCTACTTAGACACTGGATGTTATTTTTAGAGCACTCTGGTGCCTGTCCATGCCAGATGCAAATATTCACTGCACTTCCTTCAACAGAAATTGGAGAAGATGTGATCAGAAACTTGGGCCATTTCTTGAATACCTTTGGACACAGATCTGGGGCTACTGGTGCCCTTCCTCCTTTGGAATAGCATCTTCTGAAGACAGGGGAAATACTATTCCTTGCTTAATTTGTTTTCTCATTGAACATCTTTGCTTCTGCATAGATCCAAAGTAGTGCTCTCTAATAAGAGGTCAGAGTTGTTATTTTGTTGTTTTAATTTTGAACTTCTGAGTCTCCCAGGTTTAAACTGTAAGTAAGAGTAGTGCCCGTATGATACAGCTGGTTGCCATATGTGTTGGAGGGAGGAACATGTGATTGTGAGGAATAAGATGACATCCAAACCGATAAAACATTCATCCCAAGGTAAATGGGTGTATCTGTTATATATTTAGGCATTCTCTTTTACCGGCAGTCTTAGAGCCATTTAAAAGCATAAAACCATAAAAGGAGGAAAGATCATAAGGGTCTGTGAGGAAGACTGACAGAAATGGAGGAAAGGGCTTATCACGAGCTACAGTGATGAAAACAGTGGGAGGTATATAGATGAAATGGAACCACTCCGAACTTCTCCTTCTTACGCGTACATTAGAGTAAGAATGGCTGGTTTCCAAAGACTTTTTTTTATCACCAGAAATATCTGTTTTGCTATTGATTGCCTTTTACTCCCTTACAAATATCCTGTCTTTTTTCTTTGTTTTTCTATCCCCCATACTGCCTCTGGCTATCAGAGTCCAAAGCACCTCTAAAATTGGCAGCAAATTAGCATGATACTGACGTAGAGCAGCACAGCATACCTTAACAGCCCAGCCTAAGATAATCCTATGACATATCATAATAGACCATTGTTAGATAAACGTATATCTTTGCCATATGTAAAGAGAGAACTCAGCATAAAAGAAACCTATGCCTTTGGTGCTTCTTCCCTTGGGGTGAAGGTTCTCCCTAGAGAGAAAGGAAGCAAGCCCCATTCGGACCCTTCAAATAGAGCATCAGTGTAGAAATGTCCTTCTGAGGCTCCATACAGCATGCACGTTTGGGCTATTGAAGGAAGCACATAAACATTTTCCATGAGAAGTGGTACTGATCAGCTTCCTTTCCCTCTCCAGCTTTTCTCCTCTGGCAACACCATCTGCTGCTGCAATAATGCTGAGCGTGTTCTGGTCAGCCTCTCTTTTTGCACATCATGCCTAGCTGAATAAGTAGATGGGGTTTTTTATCCCCTTCAATTTATAATCCTTTTGGGAATGTAATACACCTAGATGTTTGAAATATGAGAGACCTTTTGAGATTCCAGCAGTATTTTTTCACTTGGCAGTGTTATTCAAGCGTGGTCACCCTCACATGACTGTAGACGTCTTTTGGTGTTTTTAAGCAAAGAAAAATGTTCATCATCAAACCAAGTACTACATGATTTAGAGGACGAGGTATGAAGAATTTGTAGAAAATCCAGAAAAGCAGGTAAGTAATTGACAACATCTCCAATAATGAGTAGTTAATGCACAGGGCTGAGCACAAATACGGTCCTTTAAAATCATTAATTTAAATAGGAAGCAAAGTCATCGGTCTTCTTGCAGATCACTCAAAACCCACCATATCCAATTAATTAAAAAAAAATAATACAGTGGGTCCCTAGATCTGTTTCGGTACTTGTAAGAAAGCTGGAAAGTACTACACACAGAAATTTCAAACACAGTCTGACTGGGTAGAATTGTTCAATATGTAGTATGATGCTAACGTGTAATGTAAAGCATGATTGTTGGGGTTGTTCAGCTTGGAGAAGAGAAGGCTCCAGAGAGACCTTAGAGCGACCTGCCAGTATCTGAAGGGGGCCTACAAGAAGGCAGGAGAAGGACTTTTTACAAGGACATGTAGTGATAGGACAAGGGGTAATGGCTTCAAACTAGAAGAGGAGAGACTTAGAATAAGTATTAGGAAAAAAAATTCACTTTGAGGGTGGTGAGACACTGGAACATGTTGCCCAGGGAAGTTGTGGAGGCCCCATCCCTGGAAGTGTTCAAGGCCAGGCTGGATGGGGCTTTGAGCAACCTGGTCCAGTGGGAGATGAACCTGCCCATGGCAGAAGGGTTGGAACTAGGTGATCTTTAAGGTCTCTTCCAACCTAAACCATTCTATGATTCTATGATTGTATCTTTGTTTGCAGTAGCCCCTAGTGATTGTTTCCTTAAGAAACCAGAATTTGTGGTTGTGTCAGTTAACTGTAAAGAGGATTCTCAAGAATGGCCAGAAACATGTGTTTTCCTTGATCAGCACATCTCCCATCTTCCTGGGAACCATCTCAGGCAGCCTGATGAAGCCAGGTAGCTTTCTGGCTATACAATGTATACAAATAGACTGGCCCAGACAGCTGGGATCTAAAGGGTGACCCACCACATGTGGCTGGGGCTGGGCTGGAAGGTATTTAATGGCCAAGAAATCCAGATTTGAGAGGAGAGTCAATATACTGTCTAATTCCTGTACCAAAATGGAAATAGGTATTTGTATGCAACACCTAATGCAATCAGAGTTTGCTGGTGGTGTTTTCTTCAAGGCAGCAGGTTTAATAGCTCCTTGATGCTTGCCATATGTACAGTCTGATGTAGATCATCAGCTGGCGTGCTTCATGCTTACAAGGCATCATAGAACACATATTTGCAGTGCCACATTAAAACTCAATTGGCTGCTGCTTACCCTCAGAACTTCACTGTAAGCAAGATATAAGTCTTAAGAGAAAAATCCATAAGGATGTGTTTATGCTCTAAAGTGTAGCTTTAGATGACTTCTAGTGAAAGACTGAAGCAATTTCCGAGTAATTAATGGGCTTCCTGTGACTGTTGACATGATCTCACCCATAACTAATGATGGTAACTTACATGCACATGAGATAGATGTGGATCAGTCACCCAGCATGGCAGATACAGCATCTAGTTAAGATACAGAAGGAATGGCAAGTGTGTATGGAAAGAAGAGTACTTAAATAAGCATAACAACTTCACTGGACATAAAACAAAAAAAAAAAAGGATGTGCTGTAAAGTTCATAGGTTGTATATTTGTCTTTCTTGTTTTAAAATAAAAATATTAAAAAATCATAGTTTAATGGCATTATGTTTGTAATTTACGATACCAATATATATGTGAATATATGTATATAACTCATAAGCCTTAATGCTAAATAGGATGATTGTATCATTCAGTCTAACTCTCTGGGTATTTGAGTGCAGTACTTTTCATGCAGAAGAGCCAGCTGGCCGAGGGAATCCTCTGTAACCTCGCAGAGTGCTGTTCTGTCCTAAGGCTGCCACATCTCCAGCAGCAGCCAATGTGTAATGTCGCAGAGGGAGGAGAAATGCACCAAACCAAACAACCCAAAATAACAACCCACTAGCTAAACAGAAAATGAGCAAATAAACAGAAGAGCTCTTGAAGTTGTTCATTGGAATGGAAAAAATATTTTTCTGGTTTCTTCAGGCAACAAGCTGAAGCATGAGATTGAAACACAGCCACTGTCTGAGCCCAGAGCAGTGGATACTCTTTGCCTGCTGTGGAAGCCCACACACCCCAAGCTCTGTAAGAATGGAGATTTAGTGAATCTACACCCAAAAGAGAACCATAAGCCCTTAATTTAATGCCTATAAGCTTAATCCCAGCAGCTGCCTGAAAACACACTGTAAAAAGGTACTGAAATCTCCCAGTTGATGAGGATGTGATCATCTACCCTTAGCATCTCACACAGAGAATGTCTCCTTTTATTACAGGGCTGCTTCGTCTAATTAGTCATGAGCATTTGACAGAAGGCTTATGTTGGCAGTTCTGCTCATCTCTGACCCACACGCTTGCATATCATAATAGCTCACCCAGCATACAGAAAACCTTCGTGAATGCCTCGTTTAATAGTGAGAGAAACAAAATACGGAAAGAATGGAAGCCTTTGCTTGTAGTTGCCTATAAACTAAGCAAGTGAAAAGCAGAAATTGGCTTTAATTGAGAGCTTTTCAACCATCAGAGTGATGTGGTTAGGGGAGTTGCGTAGATCTCTTCCTAAGTGAAATTCCGTGGGTGTGAAAGGATCCTGTGAATACATCGCTAAGCCCTGCCAGGACTCCACCAAGAAACAGTACATCTCCCTGGAGCATGGCAGACCTTTCAAAAGCAGTAAATTGCAGATTTTGGTCCTTAAAGGACTTTGTTAGTCAAAGCTTTACATCTGCAGATTTAAGCATTTATACAAGTTGAGCTTTTAGGTAGTATTATTTAAATAGGGCTTGGAATGTTGTAGGCAGCCAAAACTAGTCTTTCGTCTTAACATATGGTATGGTATGGTATAACAGAACATTTAAGCCTTTAATCTTGCTAAGTAGGAGAGAGAGAGAGAAATCAAACATTTTTAAGTCAATAGGCAGCTGATAGCAATATTACATGCATGTGAAGTACAGCAGCTAGTGTTGGAGAAACTGTTTTTCAACTGCAAGGGAGAACTGTTATATTATGAATTGCTTAACAAAATCCAGGTATTTAAAAAATCCCTTCGAATGAAAACTAACTTACACATATAAGACCAAGGACTGCTTTTAGTGCTCTACAAAAAAGTACATTTAAGTAAGCCAAGCCATAAGCAAGTCCCACAGATCCAGAGTGTGACAAACCGTTATAGAGCAAACCCACAGATGTCACAGGTTTTGTTCATGAAGTTAAGCACAGAGATTCACTTTACAGAGCCGGAACCAAAATTTCATTTTCTGTAAGTTTTTTATTCTCTGTCTTAGACAGAAATTTCATGAAGCAGAATGAAACTCAAAGGTTTCACGTTCAGTTTCAGGCCATTCTAAAGCATTCATTTGAATACAGGATGAAGAAAATCTCTACAAAGTTTTCTCTAAGTTCTCTGAATTTTTATTTTGGGCACAGTAGATTACATTCCTGATTTTGCAAACACTTAATGCATGTTCTTAATTTTGTGCAACCCTTTGATCTGTGTAACCATAAAAGTTTACTCTCGTGTGTTAACATTTGAAGGACCAGGCACATCAGAGTAGCAATATGTGTTTACTCTGTGGAATAAAAAGGAACAACAATACCAGAAGCTGGAGTATTTCACAATCTAAAACCAGACAAATTCTCCTTTGGGGCACATCTAGTAAATCTCAATTCCCACGCTTTTCTCCAAAATCGTACTTGAAGTTTAACTACTGAAGCAACTAGGTAGCTACTTGAAATGAGGGTGTATGTTTTGAACGGCACAGCTAAACCCCTACCTTTCTGCAGTAGAGGACCCCAGGACGGTTTTGCTTCCACAGTGCAAAGGTGGTGAGAGACCTGGGAGCGCCCAGGTGTTCCTGGCTGGGGCAAACCTGCCAGTGAGGGGAAAGAAGGTGGAGGAGAAAATGAAGGAAGAATTAAGAGGAACTAACTCCTCATTAACACAGCACATGTGACTTGCCTCGTATGAGCAAGGACAATTCTGCAGCTGTTCATCACTGCTGGGGCTGCATCCAGCCTTGCTCTACCTACCAGAAGGGGGAGAGAGTGGCATTGTGCGAGCAGGTTTCTGCTGGTGCGATGTGATATCAGCCACTGCTATGCAGGAGAGAACAAACAACACAAAACAAAACAGGCAGCTCCCTTGCTACATCTGTGCAAGACTTGTAGACATCAGTCAAGGTGTGAATGGACTCTAAACAAACCAAATGGATAGATATCGTCCCTCTTCCACAGCTAAAAACACATTTGTTTAAATACCTGCCATTTGTTATTAAAGCTGTGCCAAACAGAAGATTGCGTTTGGTAAAAGATAGAAGTAATGTTTTTAATTAAAACAGATTCTTAGAATGTTTCATTCGATAAAGAAGTCTCAAGATAACTTTGTTCCTTAGTGGGGCAGTCCTGCTGATTTTGTATTAATCCAGTGGATTTCTGTCACTTGGAAAAAAACCCTGACTATAAAGTGCTTGATTACTCTTTTATCTTTATTCCATTTTCCTCTGGCTTAATTTTAAAAAATAATTTCCTTATCTGCTGTGCAGCCTCTGCTCAGTCCTTGTCAGAGACGTGTTTCTTCTTTGACGCTATCAGCATTAGTACATTTGCTGAAGTTAAACTATCTGTGTTGTCTACAAAGTGGTTACTTTGCTGGCTCTAGACTTAAAAGAAAAGGGGAAAAAAAGTTGGCAAACTTCTTTTTAAACAATGCCTGGTATTTAATGAAGCGTTCCCAACTATAAAGGACGTAACACCACGGGTGAATTACAAAACTAACATTAAATCTGAGTTGCTCTCAGAAGTCTATTTTTGCCTTCCTGACATAACGGTCCCATCCTGACACCGCTATCTCCTCTCTGCCAAGCAGTAGCAGACGACAAGCCTTTTGTGCTGATTTCTCAGCGGAAGATCAATCAGTGATGGTGAAACTGGGTATAATCCAAGAGTAACTGTATTTCATTTGCTGTCGTGGGCCAGAGGTGGTCAATCAACAAGCAGAATAAAAATTTCCTTCTGTGTTTTCCAAAAAAAATTGACTCACAAGTGCTTTAAATCAGGGACCAAACCAGAAAGTAAAGCCTGCAGCTTTTCACATACTGCCTTACCCTAATCTCTTGTTTCTATACAGAATTTGGCATAACAAAAAACCTTACTGTCCCATGCTTCATCTCAGATATTTGCTGGCATACAAAGACAAGTGCAGCCCTCCCACACACACAGACTAATTCAGGAGCCCGTGTTTAACTGTCCTCCTGCATCAACACCTTCCCAAAAATCTATTTCTTTATAAAAGGCATGGTGCTGCTTCAGTCTCGGAGCCCACAGATCCTGCCCAAGAAGATGGTTAAGAGCCTGAAGGACGAAGCAAATTTTCAAAAATCAGCAGGATCTGCATTACACCATACATGTGTGATTTGGTAATGGGAGAGAAAATTCAGCACTGAAATAACACAAGAATGGGTTTTTATAGTCTCCCGTTATCCTCAATAAGGCACAGTGATCCTTTGAACCAGGAGATGCAGAGGTGTCAAAAGTCTTGTGGGCCTGGAATACTTTCCTCTGCAGGACACGCAGTGCCATTTAAGCCTTTCAGGACACAGTAATAATCATACAGTAAATTTTCCATCCTGTCCTGACTTGTTACCAGATATGTCTCCTCTCCTCTGTTTGGGCTTGTGGAGGGATGGAGTGAAAGAAGGGCGAGGAACCACTTCTAGAATGAGATAAATTTTCCCCACGGATTGGGAACAAAAAAAGACTGAACTGAGTTCTTTGAACCCTCCAACATATCATGGGTGACAAAAATAAGATGATGTTGGTACAAGTAAGAATGAGCTGCCTCTGACAGAATGGAGGAAATAAATGCAGCACAGGTTCAGAACCCCCTCTGGGAGAAAGGCAGAGGCATAACTGGAGATTAAATTGCTTTTCATTTACATCTGCCAAATGAAATGAAGTTCACTCCCAGAAGAAGGCTTGAAAATAATTCTAAGAGGACAACTTTCCTGTGTAGATAATCAAAAAGGATGAGAAAGATATTCAAAGAACAGAGCTTTTTACGTGTGGGTATGTCCATATAAATGGGTGCGGGCCGTACACTGAATGGCCTAGACATGAACCATCTGCGATTTGGAAACTACAGAGCTGTCCTAGCACCCAGTTCTAGTGTAAATATACACTAAAACGTACTAATGTGCTGTGTGGTGTCTGAAGTGGAGATAGATTTTGTCTGTCTGCTCAGAGAATAGACAGGAAGAGGTCATCACTTCCATATAGGCATGTGCAGCATTATCATTAGCTCATAATGCACATTAGCCAACTAAAAGGAAACATTTCCAGGAAAGTAATGGATCTGTTAGTTACTCTAGTTCAGTAGCCAACTTTTCCTTTTGTTCCCATGATGATTAGTTCTCATAACATATGAGAAAAGCAATTCCCTTTGTCTAGAAACATTAAATAACCGTATCATTAGAATCTCAATACTTGGCAATTTGTAAACTCGATATTAACACTCTGAAACAAAAAATCAATGGCTACTTAAGACATTACAACCAAACTGCATGGCCAGTTTTGACTTTCAAGTACTACAGAGGGAGAAAAGCGGGGTTTTTTGTAAATTAAATATTTTTCTGCTGATATTTTCAGAAATTCTTCCCTTTTTTTTATGACAACTCTGGATTTTTTTTTTCACTAGCTTTGTGTAGAACTAAGATGCTTCTGCCTCCCAAACAAGAGACTGAAGACTTGGAGCTACAGGCAAATCAGTGTTTGTCGATGTGTTCATAAAACCATCAAGGAACTTAAGAGTCCATCTAGCAGCTGATGTCCACAAGCCAGTTCATTATGCCTTTTATTGGAACTGTGCACAACTTTTTGATTTCTTTTTGCAATAGTCTGGCCCCAGAAATAGTGTCAACAGTGAGGCAAGAGAAAAAAAGATGACTTTAGAGCTCTCCTCCTGAGATGGGGTTACATGAACCTGACTCTGCATTAGGTAGTGGGGACAGCAACAGTATCTAATTTTCTGAGGAAGAAGAGAGAGCAGGCCAGCTGGCAGCTCCTGAGGACCACAGGGAGCAGGAAAAGAGCCAACTGGAGCAGATAGGCTAAAGGGTTGGGAGGTGCTTGGAGAGAGACCGTGGGAATGGGCAGAGGGAAGGCTTCAGAGGTAGGTGGGAACTGTATTCCAGAGCTTTGGTCGACGTGAGTAGGGAGCTTGCTTCTGACACGATAAGACATGTCAGACATGCTTGTGAGGGGATCTGGGGGCAGAGAGGGACAGGAAGGAAAGGAGAATTTAGCTATGACTTTAATGAGTGTAAAAGATAGAGATGAGAAAATCACAGAGCCGGTGGAAAGAACCAGCCAAGATCCGAACCTGGCTTGCTACTGGGAGGAATTGGTAGAATTTTGAATAGCAAAGGGGAATAATTGACTCAGTTTAATGACAGGGTTCACATCAGAATTAGATATGTCGATTTTTATATGTAGGCATATATTTTGCTATCTAGCTGCACACCAATACGCATAGAAGTGGTAATCTCAGAAGTTCTGTTTTAAATCATACTCCTTCAAGTTAGTGAGATGCGAAACTTGATCTTTGCTATAATTATTGAAAGTTTGGAGCAGCTTAGCTAAGGAAACATAGATTTTAAAGTATTTAGCTAAAAATTATTTGCTTAAAAATCTACTGTATTACCATGAAATATATTATGAGATAAAGTGTAGCTAGTGTGTTACGCAACACATCAGGTGATCATAATGGTCTCTTCTGGATTTAGCACTCAGGAAAATCATAGATACAGATCTAAATTTGATACTCTGGAGGTTTTGCTGCTCTGTTCAGAATTGGCTTCATAGCTGGTTTAAGGAGATTCATGGGCAAAGCCAAGTTAAAAAAATAGATATGAGACACTCACACGTGAAGTGGTACTCTTTGGTATGATAGGAAAGCCTTTCATAAAACTAGGTCAACTTTCATTTGGTATGGTGGGTCTCACCTGCCTTGGAGACCTGTGCCTGCTCTAGAGGGGATCCTATCTACCACTCTATCGTGCCTAAAATTAGAGAGGTTGAGTCTCTAGCTAAGCACCTTCAAAGGCACAAAGTTTTGCCTATTGACTGTGCAGAAAATTTAGAAACCTCCTTTAGAGTGACTGCCCCATTAGGAATACAACGTTGTAGACTAGATGCCTACTTTAGGTTCACTAGGTCCCTGGCTGAAAGGGCTGTCATGAAAGGGTTGCTCAGCCATCCCATTAATGTCCTATCAACTGAGATGACTTAAAGTAGCACTTTTCTCTTAGGTCTGGTATTTGTGAAATGCTTGTTAAATCACCTCAGATATCATTCGATGGGTGCCAAGGAAATTTAGGATGAATTCCAGTTCAATGAATGTAGCTTTCCAAAAAACTGTACATTTTGGACACTCACAAGTATATCAAGTAAGGAAACTCACGAGGCATTTACAGTGCCAGAAGATGCTGTTCTTTGCGATTCAGGCTGAAAATATTTTCTCAGGAGCCCAATATGTTTGAAACCTCATCTTTGGTGAGTGAGAGCAGAATCACATATCCTAGCTGCTGAATAATTAATATTTGCAAAATGTAATGTATTATAACAAATCTGCTGTTTGCATTTGCTAGTTTATACTGAAAGTCTCCCCTCTTTTCTTTTTTTTTTATTTTGCACTATTTTTACAAAGTATGCTGATGACCGGAGCACAGTTTGATTGCTAATGACAGCTAAGAGTTCTCTTCTCATGCTTTATGGAACACAAAGTCAAAACAGAGTAGAAATAGAGGGAGTAAAATGCAAGGTCACCCAAGTGATGTGCAACAGGGCAAGGAAGTGAAGCCAGACAACCTTGTGCTTTCATTGCAAGGTCTTTCTCCTCCTCCAGCCCTTTTTAGCAAAAACACCTAACACCTTGGTGCTTTGGGCAGGTTTCCACACTCGGCACGTCTCTGGAGGTCAGAGAAGGGTGGGAAAATCTCGTTTTGTCAGTGCGTGGGAGGGCTTTGACAGCTGCAGGGCGGAGCTGGGGCCCATCTAACCAATTTGGCAGCCCTTGCTTTGCTCTGGCCTCTGGAGATGGTGACCTGGAATGCAAAGCCTCCTCTTTTGTGTGGTCTCATGCCTATACATGCTGCACAAGCCTGATGCTAGTCCTGCTAAAAGAGATAAATTAAAGAAATTATTCAGTTATGTAGAAATCTTAAGCAAAATCCATGAGATCAGCACAATCCATAAATATCTCAGTGTTATTTCTGGGAATAAGTTGAAAAACAGAAGAAGAAACAATGAAATGAAGGAAAAAATTACCTTAGTACAGCCAATTAGTGTGAAAAGAGCAAATATGTCTTTGTTGGAACTTTGAAAAAGGAAAGTTTTGGCCTGGTCCCTACTGTGGCATTATCTCCGACTGAGAAGTAGGGTGACGAATTTGTTGGGATACTTGCTGGAGAAACTACTTGATTGCAATCTGGCCTGCTGCTTAAGGAAAATAAAATTGAGTTCTCATCAGGCAACAAGCCTGTATAAGTTAATAGGCTTTAATAATAACACCTCATTACATTTTTATAAAACTGCCTGGGAAATGAATGCTGGAAATACAAAGGAAAGCTCTATGGGATCACGGTTATAAAGCAAAGATAACATAGTCAATATTACAGCATTTCAAAATAATGCATACGCTATACTGGATACCACACAGAATTCAGTGACTGGGATTAAGGCCAAGTAAGCTTTTTTTGAATGGATGTCCAAAGCAGATGGGAGACCTGACTCATGTTTTGGAGTAGAAAAAAGATTTCTGGGACAAGGTGTTTAGGAAGCTTGATATAGCAGTCAGAAAATTAGGGGGTACTAGCCTCAGTGGATGCTGATGTCTAGTAACAATATTGTGGTCACTATTAAAAAAGTTGTGGTTGCCAGCAAATAATAATAATGGCTTTACTTTTGCATCCAAGACACAGCACTTCTTTCCCATGGATTTTTAATACCTCTGTGCAGTAACTGTTGACAAACGTTTACATTTTTGAAAAATGATGCGCACTGTGTTTGCGAACTTGGAGGCATTTCTGTTGCCAACAATTGGCCATTAATCAATGCAGTGGTGAAGAAACTGTTAGACTCAGCGGAGGTAACAGCAACAGAGAACATTTCTGAAAGGATGTGTGAGCAAACAGCACACACTGCAGAAGACGGTGTTTGTATCAGGGAGGTCATCCACGATGCCTGTAGTAAGGATCTAATTTAGGTGTTTCATGTGGGAGCCAGGGCTCCCAAGGCTGACTGGTGGAGGCAAGTGCCTCTAGAGGATGATGCAGAATATCTGAATTGGACTGTAGTGAGGATATTAATTTAGATACCTTCTTCTTTTCATTTACTATACAGAGAGCCTGGGCAGGTACCTAAATTAAGGGATTGGAATTAGTCAATGAAAATTCCATTCTCTCTGCTCCAGTGTGTTCAATGCCACAAAATGCTGAGGTCGCTGGGAGCTGTGCATGCTCCGTACTTCATAGAGGTGTTTAGTACCTCAGGGGGAGATCTCTGATCTGTTCTCCGTGGTAATGCTATATTTTAATTACTAGATGAAATTTATCAGCTTGTCACTGTCAGTTGCAGACTAGAGATGAGACTTTCATGGGACACTCACTGACTCCTCTGGGATAGCGATATATCTTATCTTTATTGCATGTGAGGGATGTTCTTATGTGAGTTTTTGATGACAACTTTCACCATGTGTGGCTAATTCTTACCTGATGGGGACTGGCTATTCTGACTCTGAGGAAGGGTTTCGTAAGAGATGGACTCAAACCAGAATGTGACATGTTCCTTGAACGTGGGGAGATGCTTCTCCCCTCCCACTGAGGAGACCTGAGGGCAACACCAGAGTCTTGACACTGAAACTCTTCAGAAGACAAGGTTCACATCTCTGACTTCAGCAAAGACCAAGTGCAAGTGCTCATTAAATATTAAATAATAGTACGGTTCAGATCTGAATCCAAACTTCTCATCTTGCACCATTCCAGCTAAGCTGGTTATGAACGGGAAAGCTGCTCAGAAACCCCTTTGAACTTTGGAGGAATTTTGGTTCTGGATCTAAAACCTGAGTTCAGTAGTGTGTAACAAGGGCTTTCAGTCACAAGGGAAGCATGAAAGGAAATCATTCAGAATTATTTTTGTAACATATTGGAGTAAACAGCAGAGAAAGAGGTCAAGTCATTTGTGACTTGTATTCTAATAGCCAAAAATTATCTAAAAATACAAATTAAAAATATGAAACAGGCTTGTATGAGTACATTTGGACTACTATTTCACAAAAGTTTTAACTGCGGAAAAAAACTTTATAACACCACCTGCTGTTCTGCTGGTTTTGACCTGACCCCTTTCTCCTTTTCTTGTTATTATAAACAGTGAGCTCTTTAAGTGAGAGCTGTTTAAAGGATAGGGGGCTGTAAGTGTTCCTTCCTAGATCCCAGATGCAGTGGGAGACTGATGGGCTTTTTGATCTTTATTTTATGAGTGTCTGATAAATTGCCTCTGGCACCTGGCAACTGAAATTTCACTATCTGAAAACTAACCCTTATGTCAAACAATGTGGCCAGTCTCATACTCTGAGTTAAAGAGCTGCATGCATTTAAGCACAGGATGTTTTCCAACATTCAGTACAGTACGTGGTGAAGCCCTGCTTCACATATTATTATTAGGCAGATCCTCAGCTGATGTAAATTGGCATAGCCCCATATGATTAAAGGAGCTGAACTGTTTTACATCAGCTGGCAACCTGGTCCAAAATGCAACACGCATATTTTTTGATTTAAAATAGTATTTTGTATTTGATTCTTCAAAGGTTGGTATGGTTCAGCTTTTCAATATATTGCTCCGTGGCCTCTGCTTTTTGGTTCTGAGGCAAGTTAAAAAAAAAAAAAGTATTAAGATAAAGCATGATGGGTAATGTTTTCTGGTTTGCTTGTTTGTTGACTGCTTCAGACGGAAACTGAGCTATTGCGTATTTGAAATCAAAGTCTCAAATGGTGCTCTGGCTAATGACTACCAAATTGTGTTACTAATTGTGCCCCAGGGGAAGACACCCTGCTCTCCACCTTGTTTCTCATATGTTCTGGCAAATTATAAGAAAACTCATGCCTGCTTGTGTCAGAATTAAAAAGATCAGCAACAGATCTGCCTGGCATACTGGAATTTCTGTCTAGTAGGTAACGCCAGCTTTTCATATTTTTCTTATCCTGTTTTGCAGCAAGGATTTTTGAGGGAGAATTACAGAAATGGAGGAGAGGGCTTATCATGATGAACAGTGATGAAAACAGTGAGAGCGCTACAGATGAAGTGGAACCACTGTAAGGAAATAAGAGCAGAGGCAGCAACTCACATATTCAAATAAACCAGAACATGGTGCAGTCTTAAGTACAAAGGTGATGAGACCACGAGTGCTCCATGCATGGGCAGCTGAGGGTGGCTCAGAGGCATCTGCTGGGCTTGGGAGCAGGAGGAATGTTTTGAATGCTCCCTTGATGAGGGGAGTTTGGAAATGTAAGCGGGGCAAGAAAGCGCGTTAAATCTGAAATAAACCAAGAAACATTAAGTAACTGAAGAGACTGATCAGCACAGTAACCAATATATGTCAGTAATAATAAGTGCAGCCTTTCCTTGCTGCATCCTTGAAGAGATTTGAAATCTGAGCTAGGTCAATAGGAACATCAAGGTGAGAAGCCAGATTAAGTTTATATTTGTCTCCTTATCCAGGGTCCATTTCCCGTGACAAGACATCAGAATGGCAGCGACGTGACTGAATCTACAACCCAGCCACATTCACAGTCATAATTACTTTGTGTTGACTAAGACAGATGCAAATTTTATTTTTCTCCAGAGGGGAACATGCTGTCTTCTACCACACGTGCCTCTGCATTGCTTCCTACTGGCCTCCACCACCCCCCTCTTCCCCTCTGAAGGGGCTGAGGCACTGACTTGTGAAGGATGGCTGCATACAGCACCTAACGTTCAAGTGCAGGTTAGATGGCTCCATGGGAGACATCCCGTTGGAGGATGACATCCCACCCAGAGTGCTAATAAAATGGTTCCTTTTACAGGAAAGCTCATGCTGGCAAATTGTCTTGGAAAACAATGTTGTTTGCTTAGACCAGAGCGTTCTGTGTTTTCTCGCAGGAAAGCAGGGTGGCTGACAAGGCGCTGGGTGAGAACTCCAGACATCTAAGCTCTGGTGCTGGCTTTGCCTCCAGGCTTGTGCGGGGGTACAGCAAACATCCCTGGAATTACTGTGCGTCTCTCTCTTCCCCCAGCCTTGCCTATTAAAGTGGAATCATGCAAAACCTAGCACAAATTGAGCCTGGATCTTAGAGGAGGCTGTCGGTTGCTACTGAAGTGCAAATAAAAATAATCCATAATTCTTCCATAGAACATTTAAAGCAAGTAGTCTGGGAACAGAAACAGCCACATTTTACTTCACTGAAAAATCACATAGGACAAAAGGAAATGCAGATGGTCTGACTGAACTGTCTTATGAGCTGTTGACTAGTTAATTAATCAAAGTTGTCTAGTGATTTATTGATTAACAGAGTTTCTGCAGTCATGAACACATCAAATTTCACAATGGAAAATTTAGCAATGGAAAAAGTCTGGTCTTTTAGTTTCTTCCTCAAACAAGACACAGAATGGTATGAGAACTGAGGATATTTTAATGTATTAAGCTTATGCCAAGGAATCTAATTACGTGATAGTATTGCTTAGGCAATTTTAATTGTTTTTTTCCATGCATTTTTTTTCTATGTGGAGTGATTTTTTTAATATTTTACCAGTGCTAGCAAAACCCCCCATATAAGAACTCCTGTTATGTCTCTATGTACATGCAGGCAAACGTATGCAATGTTCTCTGTCATTGTAGTCACATCAGGTAGTCTAATAAAGGATAAATACTGAAGGAGTTGCCTTTCCTGTAGGTGGGAAATCAAAGAAGTAAAAATTTTCTTGGAAGTATGAGAGCTACCTTAACTGTCAGTTGTTGCCTTGACACCATATCCATCCCTGTGATAAGGAGGATGCGATAAGATGGTGTGGGGTTTCTTTCACAAACATCTGCCCATCTGTAAAGATTTCTTTAAGTATTTCATTAATGAGTGCAAAAGGCTGGTCAAATACATGTATTTGAATTGTTATTCAGAGGACAGAGGTCTGTCATTATGTCCATGTGTCCTGGAAGATTAAGCTTTTCTGTCATAAGACAGTTAGCGGGAGGCCTGTCTTGAGTGGTCACAAATCTCACCTTTGTACTTGGTGGAGGTCAACTGTCTATTTTTCCAGTGTGCAGATATGTTATAAACCTCTCCAAGAACAATTGTGCAAATGACCATACTGGATGAGGCACAGTGTTGTATCATGCAGGAACATCCCCCAGCAAAGCAGGGGGGACAGAAGGCTCATCAGAAAAAGGTATGACAATCCTATCAAAAGCAGTTGTCCTGATAGTCGGTAGTCCCTAATATCAGAAAATGGTAGAAAGTTCAGTGTCTGATTTCATAACTCTTCAACAATGACAGATTTAATTATGATTACATTGTACTCTATTATTTTACTACATGTTATTATTTATACAAGTAAATCTGATTCCAGAATAGCAAAGGTGATATGGACGTGATTCTTCATTACCTCTTTCTGGCTGCTGGAGCAGCCCATTAGAACAGTCCCCAGCTTCAAAAGTTAAGAGTGGCCTCAATGCTACTCTATTTGACACAAGTGCTGAACTAATCTTTGGCTCAGTAGGTGGTGAGGGAATTCCATCAGACCCCTTAAACACACCTGCACTGACAGCTCAGTGAGCTTAATGGATGAGGTAATACCATTTCAATGACAAGAAATCCTCAGATTCTTGTGCTGATAACTTGGTTCTGAGAATGCAGCTAATGTTTTCCCAATGGGAAGAAAGAGAATAGTTTTTTCCATTAATTGCAATATCTGGATATTCAATCTGGATATTTTTTTTAATATAACTTTGAATTGCCTATGTTAAAAACATCTTAAGAGCTATTTCTAATAAAAAAAAAAAGTGAAACATGCATGAAAAATAAGAAAGAGTGTCTTTAAATATAAACATTAGATTAGTCTACTGAAAATACAAGTCAACTGAAAGGATAGGCCTATTTTTAAAAGTACAGTAATATAGCCTTGTAGATGTGTGGCCTATCTTGCAAAGATAAAACCTCCACATAAATTAGTAGAAAGGAATTACTCAAATAACTAAAGAAAATGTAGCTTAACTAAGGAGTATGCTTTTCATGTTCCAACAATGAACATACTGTGGTCTTCTTTTAAATGCTTAGATGGTAAAAAGAATTTTTAAAGTGATTTTTTTAAGGTTTTTTTGCTTAAAGACTAGCTTGCTTTCTTTGAAATTGCACTTTGCACACAAAATTTCCTCTAATGTCCAAAGAAGCTTTATGAGAAGTCCAGGTTTAGGATGCACAACACTTATCTAAGTCAGGAGTAGACAGAAAGCACTTCCCTCCCCAAATCATAGGGGAGACTTCTAATTAAGCATCAAGTCTGAAATGTGTAAAGAACTACTCCTGTCTCTGTGTCCAGATGCTTTCTGCTACATAAAGACCTCATGGGCTGATAGGCCATTTCCTCTGGGGACCATGATGCTCTCATCAATCTATTAACAACCAACAGGGAAAAGATGTATCTGAATACTGAAACAGTGCATAGTCTTCAAAATCATCTCTTCTTTTATCCTCTGTTTCCCAGAAGTCATATGCTTTAGTGGTCATTTTTTGTCTCTGCATGCATTTTATTTTACTTACCCTGGCCTCGCTAATCACTGCAGTGTCTAGAGTCACTAATCTTCCCGAGTTGCAGCCCGCCTGAAGCCAGCGCTTGACACAGGCACCTCAGTTAAATCTGCAAAGAGAGATGGGGTGAATTAGGGTCTTCCAACATTACGATTAATAATGGTTTGGCTCTTGTCCTATACAAACTTGACAAAGTATTTATTACACCTATAGATTGCAAGGGGTCTACTCCAGCAGTAAGTATTGCACCCAGAGTTCGCAGGATTTGGCTCTGATGTTTCATACATACCGTGATGCATGCTACAAAAGGGGTCATTTTTTTGGCTCAGAAACGGGAAATTTCTTCACAGGAATGGGAAACAAATGCAGCAACCCCCCTTTGAGACCAGGCAGCAGGACCCCATTTTGAGGCACACGCTATCAATGTTTTGCAATGTTTGAGATGTGTGAAGGGGAATGACCTTGGGTTCTGCTGAGATCCCAAGTCAGTTAGTTTTGCAGTCTGAGCCCCTGTTCCCAGTCCCACCACACAGTGGGGAATGGAGGAGAGATCCAGCTGCTGCAGTGTCTCCAGAGATACCTATCAGGGCATCTAACTGCTGCTGGGCAGAGCAGCACGCAAGGGCCATAGACCAGCTGAGACTTCCTGGTTGAACAAATGTCCTGTGGGAGCTTTTGGTTCCTTGAGGACCTTCCCTCCTGGCTTTTCCAGCTTTTCTCAGCTTCCTTTTCTTTGCTTTTTCTCTCTTTTCAGAGGAAGCTGAAGAAAACGCAATGATACTGTGGAGCTCCCTGAGTGCTCTCCTTCCTCTCATCGACTGTGTGCTGTAAGATGACACGTCACCCTCCGGTCCTCAACTGACATTGGTTTGAGCGGTGGCTTTGTAAATCCAGGTCTGGCAAGAGCCTGAGCAAGTCAAACCTTTGATCAGTCACACGGCACCATAGGTGATGTGGCATCACGGAGTCAGGGACTGCACATTTTAGTCAGGGGTTACCTTTAATCTCTAATTTGGCAAAACAAAACAAAACAAAGCAGAAATCCCCCTGAAGCATTTCATTTTTGCCTTTAATGCCAGAGAGCTTAAGCGTGGCAGTTTGGTGATGTGCTATGCAAATTAAAGCTGTGAAGAAACAAAGCTAGTTAAACACAAGTTTTTCTTTAGCAGGTAATTACTCTTCACTGTTTCCACATGCCTCCTTACAACCATGAAACCCTGGTACATAACGATGAAAGACTAATTTCAGAACTCACACATGCACTATTTTGTTAGCAGTGGAAGCACAAGCAGAACATCTGGGTGCCAAGTTCAAGCAAAGTGCAAGGGTTTTTTCTGAATTTAATGTTGGTGTGTCCCATCATGTAACTATGATATATGATAAAAGGAAAAATCACAGCCAAACTCAACCTTGTTCAAAGCAAGGTGCTAGTGAAAGGATGGGATGGAAAATAAGTACTAATGGATTAATGTTCCATGATAAATGTTTTATTATAAAAGCTAGTGAGTGATTAGATAATTCTTGCTTCCAAAAGCAGGATTTAAATATTTCTGCTTGGCTTGCAACCAAAACAAATACATCACTTAACTATCTGGTTTATAGGAACATCTAAATGAATAAAAAAGTAATAGAGAATTGCTTTATTTTGTACAGTAGGTGTAATAAATAGCCAGTTATAGCAATATGCTGCTTACTGTTTGGAACTGTTCTGATACATAAAAAGAAGTCACTACAAGTATTAAAGGTATATCCAGAATTGTCCTCTGTGCAAGCTTCACCGTCACTAATTCAAATAGTTATTCAAAGGGTTGCACAGTGAATGTTCAGATAAGAAATATTACGTTTTAAGGAAAATAGAGATATAAACATTGAAAAAACCTGAATATTCCGATTTGTAAAATCTATACAAACACCTGAAGCAAAACAATTTTAATTTCCACCAGTACAGCAGCTCTTGAACACAAGTGGACTTGCCAAAAGGATATAAAGATATTTAATATAATAATTTATAAAACTTTGCTTCTATGGATAACTTTACTCATTAATGGATCTCAAAGGATTTACAGGGGAAATTCATGTTGTCCCTGTTTTGCTGATGAAGAAGTTGAGGTATTCAGAAGTAAACCAGCTTGCTCAGCACCATCCAGATAGTCAGACCCCAGATGTCTCAGGTCCAAATTCAGTACTGTGTTTACAGGATCATGATAGCACTGATTGCATTGGTTATACTTGATGCAAACGGTTGAATATACACTTGACACTTTCTGTTTAGAGAACTGTCTTTAGAGGGACAGCGTCCTCAATTCAGATTGCAGTTGTGCCTTCTGTGCATTTTTCTCAGAATAACCAACATCATTTCAAATAACATCTACAAGAATTCAAACAATCTGGGAGGCCTGGCTGGGCCTTAAGGAGAGTTGTAGGAGAAAAGGCAGACTCCATCATCTACATGAAAGTACTCTCCTCCTGCATACAACTACTTAAACGTGGATGAGAAGGTCAGAAAAAATGATGCAATCTAAGTCACAGATACACTCACAGTCACAGTTCATTGACTTAGTGTAGAAACACAGGGATGTACGAGTTATGGAGAGGAGGACACAAAAGTTATTTTATTAGAACAGCAAATTAAAAGAAAGAGGAAAGCAGTACAACGCAGAGAAGCATGCTGGTGCTCTTTCCTCCTGGCAGCATAGCATCTAAGTCTGCTTTCTCTGCATCTTGTTGAACACCCTTGGTTTTGCCTGCTTCACTCTGACTGCCTGGGTTAATTGAGGGATGTGCCAGAGTGCCACGGGAATAGAAAGGACATGCACAACAGTCAAAGCAACCGTAAGTTGGCAACCATAAGTTTAGGGCAACGAAACTTGTGAAGGGCCACGAAGCTTGTGAGGGGTCTGGGGACAAGTCTTAGGGGAAACGACTGAGGGAACTGGGGCTGTTTAGCCTGGAGAAGAGGAGGCTGAGGGGAGACCTTATCACTCTCTACAAGTACCTGAAAGAAGGTTGTAGAGAGATGGGGACTGACTTCTTCTCCCTAGTGACAAGTGATAGGACGAGAGGAAATGGGTTCAAGTTATGCCGGGGGAGGTTTAGATTGGATATAAGGAAAATATTATTCACTGAAAGGGTTATCCAGCATTGGAATAGGCTGCCCAGGGAGGTGGTGGATTCGCCATCCCTGGAGGTGTTTAGAAAAAGGGTACTTAAGGATATGGTTTAGAAGTTGTTTTTGTCAGGTTAGGTTAATGGTTGGACTTGATGGTCTTAAAGGTCCCTTCCAACCTTAACAATTCTATGATTCTATGATAAGTTGATCAGTAGAGATACATTGCTGAGGTCACGCATTTTTAAAGCATGACCTTACAACACTGCCAAAGACTGTATTTAAGGGCTCAGGCTGGTCTCATGCTAAAGGCAAACAGACCACTGTCTTAGTCCAGGCAGCACAGGGATAAGTGCACGTTCATACACTTGTCTCCTAGCTGTCTAGGACATGATATATTTAATAAGTATATTTAGTACATGGTGTCTGCTGACAGTGGGATGCTGGATGTGCTAATCGGTCACTGCTCTGGCTTCTACAATCTCACCATGTAGTGCTGTGCACATCATCAGAGAACAACAGCACGAATGGACCTACGAAGTCTTCGAGTTCCCTGGACTCTGGGGAGACTGTTCTGGCCAGCAGATTTCGGCTCAGGCAGGCCAGCCCTAAAACTAAGCAAATATGGGGGTACCCAGTCTGTGCTGAAGTCTGTGCTATCACAGCTGTGCTTCAAACAGTACTCAGATAGTCCCTAAAACGCTTGCTCAGGAATGTCTACTCACAC
Organism: Ibidorhyncha struthersii; assembly: GCA_013398815.1. Classification (NCBI taxonomy): domain Eukaryota; kingdom Metazoa; phylum Chordata; class Aves; order Charadriiformes; family Charadriidae; genus Ibidorhyncha; species Ibidorhyncha struthersii. The sequence continues at coordinate 195,096 of VZSZ01011820.1, read as the reverse complement.
TACACTCACTCCAGTGTAAACACACCCTTAAAGCAGATGTAGAACAAGCCCCAGGGGGAGATAATGCAACACCCAGGGATGGCTGGTAAATAAAGCACTCTACGGACAGACACTTTGCCCTGCATATTCATACTAAGCTGAAGGTCAGAATTCAGCTCAGTGAAAAGCTAGTGGAGCATGACAGCCATCTAAAATACGATATAATAAACATATGGGAGTGTTGCTTTCTTCTGCTGCTGTCAGTCTCGCACATGTCAGTGGAACGAAGATTTGGCCTGTGCTGTATTGCCCTACAGTAGTTTTACAAACAAGGTAGATTTATACAGCTCTGGAATTAAGCTACTGCTGCAAAAACAAGTGCCGTAGAAATGTTTGGTGTGAGATTATTTACAGAGAGTTACACTGGTTCCTTTTGTATTAATGCTGAGGGTCTCTTAAGGTTATGCTGAGCATAATTCTTTTCCACTTCTGCGTAGGGAGGGGTTGAAAAGTTATACTTTTATGGAAAGATCCACAATCCTAATATCCCTGGCTTAAACTAAGCCCCTTTATGAAAGAGCTTGAATTAAGCTGTGCACTGAAAGCCAGTACAGGAAACTTTATATTGAATCGTCTTGAGTATATAATAGAAGCTAACAGGAAACTCAGCTGGTGATGCTGTGTAGCACATCCATGAGTAAAGATACATCACCACCATCACAATTTGACCAAATAATTCCTCTGAAGTTCAATGAACATCAGAATTTGAGTTTGATGGCCGCTGAAGCCTATTTCCCAAAGTTACCTGGGCCTCTAACTCCCATACAATTGAAATAGGAACGTTGATTGCCTTGAATAGCGTTGATCAGATGGACCCAAATTTTGTATCTGTCAAACTTCATATTTTCCAAACACATTTCTAATATTAAAATGTTGTCAAATACCAGAGAAAGAGCTGTTCACATGGACGTTTAGTAACAACTATTTCAGCATTTCCATCGGAGCCTGAGCCCACGAGCTATCCAAGGAAGATGCAGGAAAAACCTTTTCACTATCTGGTGCAGAAGTAACACAAGGGCTCCCCTGTCTCACTGTTGCCTGTCATATCGCTGAACTTCTTAAAAAATAAAATAGGATGGCCACACGTAAATGTGTGTGATGTGCGTGAGGGCGAGGAAATTTCCTCCCTTCCCATTGCTTTGTGTGAAGAGAGCAAAAACAAATTTCTCTGAGTGCAAAGTTTAGGGTCAGAAGGAGGTTTTTGTCAGAAGAGGACCTGGGACGGGGTAGTAGGGGTGCTTTTAAAAATTACCTTTCCACCAGAAAATACATAATTTCTAGTGCTTATAAAATCTGGGGCATTGGAGTATATCCTGCAGTATTTTGAATCAAAACTGACAGACAACAGAGTGCACGTTACCATCCCTGTTTGCCTGAGGGCCTGGGAGGGGGTTGATGCTGTGCCGGTGTCCCCAGCCACAGGGAGACTGGGGATTTTCCAGTCTTGAGTCGCAGAGAGCAACAGATAGGTGCGTTCATCTGGGTAGCTGTGGGCTCTTATCTCAGATAGGAGTAAAGTTTATACACGGCTGGGAAAGGCAAGTTTTCTTCAAGGGACAGATCACACCAAAAGCCTAACTAGAATTCTCCAAACCACACTTGGAGGTGTCTGTCTCTCCTTAATGACTATAAAGAGAGTGTAGGGTGACTGGCCTCCAAAATCAGTTGCTTCCATTGGCATTGTGAGTATCTGCTGAGTGCCACCTGGAAAGGATTTGCTTCCTCCCGACCCTCTGAAGACTGACCCCGCTCACTCAGGCTGTGCTCCTGGGAGAGCTTTTGCCCCTGCCTGAACTCAGATAGAGTGAACGTTTGTTTATATCCAAACTGAATGAAAATTTCCAAGTAGAAGTTCAGGTTATATAGCCGTGTGAAAACTGCAGCTCTGACTCCAGGGAGTCTTGGCTTACCGTGAACCTCTTCAGCAAAGAAACATGAATTTTCTGTTTTCCCCCTCTTCTCTGATTCCCCCACGATGAGCCAGAGGAATTCAGCCAGGGAGGGGGCAGCTCAGACTCTGCTCTCAGGGCTTTTCACTGGAAAGAAGATGCTGACTCCTCACGATGCTGCTAGTGGGCTGAGTGGAAAACCGCTTTCCCACCTCAAGGACTTGCCTCTGACCATGCACAGAAATTTATAGTTTGTTTTTTAAAAAAATATTGCTTTCCATCATCCATAAAAGAGAGCGGCTTGTTGGAGCTGCACACCTCCCAGGCACAGGGCTATTGGTTGCCCTGCCAGCCCCGTGATGTAAATTACCTTTGCACTTTGTAATAGAGTCAGCACCATGACAGGAACTCACACATCACTCAGTTGGCTAAGGGTAATAAAGAGGAAAATCAAAAGGAGCATGAGTTCATGCTGGAGGTATGTGCAATCAAGGAGAGAGATTTATGACAAAAGCTGAGTTATAATATTAAAGGGTATAAACAGCTTCTTACTGTTATGCTTTCATACACCTTGTGTTTCTTCAGTAAGTACAGTGTTAAGTTTGGGAGAGACTTAGCTGCGAATCATTGCTTTCTTAGAAAGGGGTCTGGAAAAGCAAACTTGCATTTATGTGACAAAAAATCGTCGCTGCGGTTCAGCCTGCATCGATGTGGGCGAGTATGAGGTAGCAGTCTCTGGCTAACAGGCATCAAAACCATCTTTTGAAAGTCTGGTGTGACAGTCTTCATTTGTTGACAGCAGCTTAGCAACTACAAAACTCACTTGCTCTACTCACCAAACTGCAGCAGTGTCTATCATCTGTAGCCACTCACATATTTACCAGAAACAGAGCCAAGTGGCTGACACTGAGATGGCCTCGGTACAGATGGTACTCAATTCATTCTTCTGAGAATATCATGACTATAGCATTATCTGGGCATCCTGTGGTATTAAGTAGGAATGCCTGTACTGTCTTGGGCCAAAGCTTCACCCATCCCTATTTCAAGACCCTCATGCAAACCACCGCAGATGCGGAAGGAGGCTTGTACGAGCAGGGCACCACACAGGGAGCTCCTTGGGCCCACGCTGGTGGCTCTCAACAGAGCTGCTCCATGGTGAACAGAGCCTTTGGGCACTGTGTCCTGCCCCCAGCGAGGTGGGCCAGCAGCCCTGCAGCCTCCTTCCCCTGACGCAGACCAACCCCTTCATCCAGTGATATAAGGGGAGCTGGCTACATGCTGAATAAAGGAAAACTGTAGAATCATAGAATAACTTGGGTTAGAAGGGGCCTTTAAAGGTCATCTAGTCCAACCCCACTGCAATGAGCAGGGACATCTTCAACTAGATCAGGTTACTCAGAGCTCCATCCAACCTGACCTTGGATGTTTCCAGGGATGGTAACTCAGAAGTAGCTCAGAACAAAATAATAGAAGAACAGAAATGCCACAGAAAAATAAGTATAATGAATGTTGAGCCATTTTGTCTCTGCCCCTGGTGTAAAGAGCAGCTCTTTGCACTTACTAGCAGTATCTGATCTGAGTTTCCCTGTAAGACCTGCAAAAGGAACGTTTCTTATTTCTATGACTTTTCCGCTGGTCTTTATGCCTCTTTTACTCTCAGCTGGAAAACCAACAACAAGCCCAGGCAATGAGATCTCCTGCCCGCTGTTTGCTCACATCCTCTCCTTGTCAACTTGTAGCTGAGAGCTAGGTCAAAGTCCTACAGGACTGTGCTATATGGCATATGTGGTATGTGAGCCCTTCCCCTGGGATGCCCATTTTTCACCCCATTTCACCACACAACTCCACTAGCTGTGTTGGGATAGAGGGGGAGCCAGGTTTGGCCCCTGAAAACTCATCTCATAGTTTGACACAAAGGTAAAGGGAAAGCATGGAAAACATCAGTCCACTTTTTATGTTACACTGAAAAGGATGAAGCAGATGTTTTTAAGTAAACATGGGCTTGTTATGCATTTTTGAGAAGTCAAGAGAAGCTTTTTCAGAAGCAGGAGTAGCCCATGAATTTAAAGGAGTTTTAAATACTGTACTTTCCCATAAAGCTATAAAACTCTGGCAGAAAGCTCAGCAGCCAATCAATGAGGAATGAACCTGAGCATGTTATAACTCAGATTACCAATAAAAATGTCAGGCTGAAATCAGAAGTGGGTAGTTTTATAATCTTGAACTGAAAGTATTTTTTTAATTGCTTTCAAATGGGGAACTTAACAATATAATTAAATATATGTATAAAAAGCCCCAAAGTGCTACAATCTGCTTTACTATCTGACTTTGTCAAGCTGATTATTATTACAATAGGGGAAATGGTGGATTTGAATGTCTTTTCCCTGGCACTGCAATTTCCCAGCTGTTTTATTGGGATTGTATTAAAACTAGGCAAAATGGACTCTGCTGCTTCCATAAAAACCAGTTGAGCATTAAGAGTTAATACCAGCATTTTAAAATCATTAAAACCAGCCTATAGCTGTAGATTAGTGTGGGGTGAGATGTGTTATTTGAAGCAGGTGTGATCTGTCAGGAGCAGTGTTTTGGCATTTTACAACCAGTGGGGCTACGTGCGCAGCTGTAGACTGAAGAAAAATGGACCAACGTGGGTACAATGGCCTGCTTTGTATATAAGCTGCTATTTTGCTAATGCACTTTTAGCATATATATAGATAAACAGTTCAAATATTGATTGGTATTTTCTGGTATTAATAGACTTACTTTAATCTGGTTTAGTCTCTAAAGTATATTACATTGATCAGTGACCACTGATATATTTTCTTAGTGAGACTAAATTATGCTCTTATCCAAAGGACATGTGTGTAAACAAAAGCGCCTGGAGGAATAGTTTGGATAGTGAAAGAGAGCTGAGTATGTGCCAGTCAGGTGTAAACTGCTGGAAATAACCTGTTACTGTTTATGGACCAAGTTGTACAGAGCGCTTCAGAATAGAGTTGGTTGGGAGCCAGTGATCAAACACTTCTTTTGTTGGAAAATGCCAGCGTGGGGAAACAGAAGTATTTCGTAGGAATGTGTCAGGTCTGATGAAGTTTTGATGAAATACAAACAGGGTTCTGCTGGAAGTCTACCATGTTGCTGCCAAGCCGCTCACAGGTTGTTGTTGGACCAGAAATTGCTTATTCTGAGGTTCATGTTGGTAGAGCTGCCCCAACCTCCACAGGTCTTGACCCTCTCTAGTGGTGGTGGGGCTGGGCGGTGTGGAAACCTTGGCCAAGGAGTTTTGGAAAGTGAGCTTCCAAGAATTATTTAATCCTGAAAATTTCAAGACAACATCTCCATTATGACAAAACAAGTTTTTTTACGTGGATTTTCTTTTACATGGGGCGTTTTGATATTTCCAGTTTTGCAAAAGGCAGTGTGGCATAATTATTGTTATATAATTATAGTTGTATAATTATTTTAAGCAAAGGTATTTTCCCATGAAAGGGAAATCTGGCATAGAAATGATACTGAGATTTGAATATGGATTTTCCAAAATTTCACACAAGCTCCTCAGATTTTGACAGCAAGATGTTATTTGGGACAGGAACATGTAGTAGTGTTCAGCTGTTTAAAGTAGCAGAATATTTAATGTTATAGTAGAAAACTTAACTGTTATTACTGATTACAAAAGTGTTACTTATGATACTATAGAACTAGTGGAAAATATTTTTCTCATATTTGGTGAAGACAAAATATAACTGAAGCATGTAAACTCTGTAAGTTTATGGAAACATTGAGCTAAACACCATAAAGACTGATAAGTAAATTGGATTTTAAGAACAAGTACAGTTCTGGGGGTCTGACAGGTTACAGATAACATATAGATAGTTCTGTTTCATTTGCTGTAAATATGAGGGTCTGTTTTTCTTCCCACCTATATGTGTTTTTTTTTTACCATTGTAATTCCTTTTGCTGCAGTGGAGCTACTAGTGATTTATACTAGTGCAAATAAGAGTCAGAATTGGGAGCATTACTTTCAACCCAGCAGTGTCCATTTAACTGTCACAGTGGGTAAAGACAAGAGCTCTCAGAGAAGGTTGTTTATCCTTATGGGAAGGGACAATAAAAACCATAGGGGATTTCCCTTCTGGCCTGGGTGGAATTTTAAGAGATGGAAAAGGGTAATTTTTATTCTCTACTTTAATTAACCAAACCCTTTGATGTTAGTGGTAGATATTAGTATAAATCTCAAGGGCATGAAGTTAATGAAATTACATTAAGGGTGAATTTTCCTCAAGGAGCAATTCACACACTCTGTTTTGCAGCTAAGAGTGCTATAGGTCAACAAGGCTTTGCTAATTATTACAGATCATGTCAAACATGACTACCTAAACCACAGAAATATGCACTGTTCAATTACACATGTATATCCAAAAAGACAGTATTATTCTGAATCTTTCCTGTGGAAAAAAATACCAGAACTTTTTACTACTAGACTCCAGCCAGGAGCACTGGTACGTGAGCTGGAGGATTCTGAATATGAAACATGCTCTTAAGAATTTTATCCCCATTTTTGTACTTAAATCTTGGACTTATTGCATTCTCTGTTACTGGGACATTCACACGATCCCCGGTGACTCCTGGGACGCAAAATGTGTATCCTGTGCAGCCAAAGGAGCAAAGCCAGCACTGTCACATAATAAATAAAACTGTGGAAGATCAAATGTTATAACATCCTGGAGGGTGAAGTAAGTGAAGTCAAGCTAAGGAGGAATGTATCCAGAAAGGCCTATGAGGCAAGACCAAGGATTTTCGGTTCAGATTATCACACCATGGGAGTGCGAGGGCATTAGTTCCGTCGTCTCTGGTGGTAAAACAGAGGTGGGGAGGAACAAGGACACAGAGATCAAGGAGGAGAGCCACCACCAACACTTTCCATGTCTCCAGTGTACAACAGTGGTCATCATTAAAAAGCCAACAGTGGTCACATGAGGTTATATGATATTGTTATAACCTCTCTTTTGGGAAGAGAAGCTATTCTGTGGCAAGACTTGGAAATTACTTTTGCTAGAGACGGGTCTCTGGAAACGGTCCACGTCTCTTGGAGAGGCCTGCAGTTTGCTCTTATTGATGGTGAAGTTAAGGTAGAAATGAGTTAGAGGGAAAATTGTTTTTAAAAAAAGCAGTGGCAAGAAGAAAAAAGTCTCTATGTATACAGTGGCTCAGTCTGCAATAGCATTCGGTTAAAGACTTCCTATGCTTTACTATCATTAACACATTGTAAACACGTGAAACTAACTATTCATAAAATAGCATCCATTTCATGGGCCAGATCACTCCCCTGTTGTGGGAAACCACGCAGGAGGAGAAGGGGGAGTCTCTGGGGAATGGGAAAATTTTCAAGAACATTTCTTAAAGGGAGATAATATTTCTCCGGCCCATAACCAAACAGCTCATTTGAACCTGAGAATCAGTATACTTGCAAGATTGCTGTAGGGTCCAAAATCCAAAAAAGCCCCGTGATTCTTCAAAACCGTTATACAGCAGAAGTTAACTCTGGGATTAGGGTGAATCTTGTGCTTCTAATCAGTCAACAGCCTGATGCTTTTGCAAGTGTCCCCCTGGGAGAAGTTAAGCAGAAAGTCATATGTAAGACGTGGTAGATAATATAGTTGGAAGTGGTGAGGTCTCAAATAAAATATTGTGACAAGGTCTGGGTTTCAAGGAGGGTGCAGGTATGCTGGGGATAAAGTTAAACACAGTAAGAGAAGATTTTAAAAACGTGGCTTCTGAAGAAAAATTGAAAGAATTTAGTTTATTTTCTCTATCAGAGAGAAAAAAAAATGTGGCGTACGATGCAGTTTTCCTGTCTGTAGTACATGTTTTGGAAAGGAAAGCAGTGAATTGTTTTCCACATTCAGACAGAATAGAAGAAACTCTGCAGCAGTGATGAGCAACTCAGTACAACTGTCCACGATTTGTTCGGTAAAGATCTCTAGGTGAAGCTGAGCTTATTTCCTTTCACTGGAGGCTCTAGATACAGTGTAAACACATTTGTTGCTCCAATGTGACCTGGGCAATAGCTGATCCTTCCTCCAGGTTAACGGATATATTAGAGCATGGGTCAGTGGCCAATGACAGATTTAAAGTAATGCCTAACAGCGTGATGGCAATGTCAAGATGAGGACAGGTACCATCTCACCTCTCTGCCAGCATCTTCAGCTGCTAAGCAATGCCTGCCATATTTCTCGTTCTGCATTACACTGCTTTTCTAGAAACCTGTGTCTAGTCATGACTCCAACTCCTCCATTCTGCCTTGTTCCTACAGCCCTGGTCGCTGCCAAATGCTTGCTGAAAGCATGAAATAGGTGCTTTCACTTCTCTGCTCATTTCTGGGGCAGGAGAGTGGGAGGGAAGAGGGATCGCCTCCGCCCCTGCGTTCTCGCACTCACACGTCGCAAAGGCCATTGAGCCCGTCTGGAGGGTGCAGAGGCTGCTGGTGGTGTCAGCCTTTCAGTTCCAATTAAAGGGGTAATATGTGTGTCTGTGTTGTAAAGGGACAGTCTGGTCCTCTGTAATGAGATATAAGCTTACAGCAGTGCAAGACTAATTGTCCCAGCAAAGTGCTGAAAAAAATCATGTGGTAGCGAGCGTAAATAAAAGATCTCGCAGCCTTTTTCAATTAATATTACTTGTATTGCACATGAAATGTATACAGTGCCACATGAAGAAAAGCACATACAACCGGTGTGAGCAACAGCTTCCAGCTTTGTAAGAAGTGGGAGACACATTTTTTGCTCAAATGGGGTTTGACTTAAACTAAAGGCACTCTGAGCAGCTGCTAAATTGTATTCTGAACTGGCATTTGCAGACATCTTATCACATCCAGATTGAGGCAGAAATTGGACAAAGATGTGAATGTCCGTGGTCCATCTGAAAGCTATTCCTGTATTCACAATAGAACTGTTGATATTTGAATTAGAGTAAGCCCCACTCTCTCCGGTATGTTGTTTCACCCCTCCACCAGCAGCAATTTTGTTTTCTTGTAGTGAGCCCCTCTTTCAGGCTGCCTGTGCTCAGGCAGCGAGGGCAGAGGTGTGGGGGGACCCACTTATTACCTGTTGCCTTCTCCACCATGAGACTGATGTCTGCGAAAACCAGAGTCACGCTTAGTGCAGCCGAAATGGAACCCAAAGTCTTGGTTAAATGATTACATGTTATATATGTGTATACTTCTGTACATGTATCATTTTCTCTTGGAAAAGAGCTGGCAAAGTACACCTGGGTAGAATAACCATCTCAGCCTTCCCTTAAATTTTGTCTTGCAGAAGTTTTAACAAGCAAGAGAGCCCACTGCTCCACTGAGCAGTGGTGAGGCAGAAGCTCTAGGCTGTGATTTTGCTTGTGACTGATGGACTCTCAGACTTGAAACCAGGCATGCAGCTTCTCTGAGACCCAGTTGCTGTGCCAATAAAACAGACTAGTGAAAGATATTTTCCCAAGGGCATAGTGAGGATTAATAAATAGTTGAAAGAGCTTTGAGATACTCAGCTGAAAGGTACTTGATACTGTCAAATAATTGTTATATTCGTTATTCATTGATAAATAGCTATTTGGACGTTCCTTGGGAAAATGTGGACATTTGAAAAGAGGCCAATAATATTCTTTACAGGAAAAGCAATGACCATAAATTTGAACATGCTTTATATAGGTTACATCTGAAGAATGAAAATATATCTGTAGATTAAATTACTACATTTGTAGAGTATAAAAATAGGATATAGTCATAATCCTCCTTTGAGTAAAGCAGGCAAAAGAAAAAAAACCCTCCCAAAACAGCTGCTATGCAAAGTTTCTAGATGCAGAGTTCAATAAAACCTTGATGTATGTAGGATGTATAAGCAGAACTGAGCTTGGATATATTAATCTCCAAAACCCTTTATTTTGCAGCCAAAATATGCCTACATGGAGTAGATTAAAAATATTTATACAAGGCAAAATTCCAAGGCTAGTGAACATCCTGTTGCCAGAGACATTTTGCGGACAACAATATATCATTTTACCACATACAGTAGTTACTGCTTTCACAGTGAAAGAATATGATAACATCGATATATACACACGCAATTCAGAAATTATATTTGTGCCCGCAAGTCAACTGAAGTGTCTCGTATGGCCATGCAGGAGACCAAACCCTACAAGAGACTGCAGTTGCCCTCTTTCCAGGCTGTGAATAATTGTTTGAACTCCAGGGAAAAGCTGTGTAAGTCAAAATGTTGTTTGGACATGATGGATGTCTTTGATTGCTAGCTCTCGACTTGGATTGAGTTGCCCTGCTGCACCACAGATTTCCTGAATGAGGCTAGGCAATGCTGTAAGTCCTTCACACCAGCTTTAGGAACATTACTGGCATGACTGGCCAGAGTTCAAGTTTCTTATGCCCTTCAGTGATTGCTCACAGAGTCCTGTTCAGAAGAACAAAACAAGGAACATAAGAATGGGTCAGACCAAACAACCACGCTGTCCAGATATCCAAATATCTGATTGCAGGTTTTGCATTATTTTCATGGTATGAATGTGCTTGATCTCCTTGGACCCATTCCTGCATCCCAGGGCAATGAGTTCTGCCACTTAATTTCTTGCTGTTAATTACCCCCTACATTTCTTTCAAATCTGCCATGGTTTATCTCATTTGGTAACCCCAACTCTTGAAAAAAAAAAAAAGAAAAGAGAGATGGTGACCATCTGTTTCCAGTTCATCTTCTCTGAGGGACATAATTGTATCTACCTCTACAAGATCTTCCCCAGGCTGCAGACTCTAAGCTAAATTACTTGTTTCTTCTGTGGAAGTAGTTTCACATCAGTAACCATCTTTATCTTCCTTCTGCCTCTTTGCCTAGGTTGCTACAAACTTTTAGAGATGAGTGGATCACAACACAATGGTCAAGCTGCATGTGCACCAAAGATTTATGTTATGACATAATGACAGTTTCTCTGTTTTTTCCTTTTTTTCTTTTTTTTTTCTTTTTTTTTTTTTCCTCCTCTGTTCCTTACCAGAAATATAGTTTCTGGTTTATATTCTACTTTGGTACAGGCCTTCTATGGGCTCAACCTCCCTCTGGTGGCTCCTGTCACCTTCTTTGGCTATAGAGGGAACTCAAGGAAACTGTGATCCTAAAGCACCCTGAGTTAGGTTTCTAAAGTTGAGGAGGAATCATTGTGCACAAAAAAAGGGATACTGTGAAAATTAGCCTGAGAGACACTCAAACAGTATTGTAATAGGACCATGTCAAATACAACTATTTACCTGCTGTAGGTGACCCTGCTCTAGCAGGGGTGTTGGACTAGATGATCTCCAGAGATCCCTTCCAACCCTGACCATTCTGTGATTCTGTGATTTACATTAAGTAGGCCTACTTGAACTTAGATAAATTTAAGAGACTGATTATCTCCACTTTTGGCACAATTGTCCTATTTTTCTACCATTTTTATTGAGAAAAATAGAGGCAAGCCACATGGAAAACACTAGCATTAGATGGAGACGTTAAACATGTCCCCCAAAACAGGTATCTTGACCTCCTGGTTAACAAAAATCTGGAAAAAAAAAACCAACAAACTAAAAGAAAATAAAATCTTGCCTTTCCTGGATAATCTTTGGGTGAAAATTGAACAACTACTTTTATTATGCATTAAATGTAATAGTTTTCATCCTGGCACAGTGTTATTAATGATAAAGTTAACATCGTTATTTAACATCGGCAATGTTAGTTTAACATCAGTATTTTCAGGGCTCATTTTGTAAAACAATCTCTTGGTGTTGTTTTTGATGTTTGAGTTTTGTGAAGTTATTAGAAGTTTATGAAAAGAATGTAAGAAATTCCACAACTGAAAAGAGAATATTTCATATTTCATTTTGAACACTTTGGTTAGACAAAATTGAGACTTCGTTCAGATCTTGAATTTTGAAGTGTTTGAAAAATGGTTTAAGAAGTCATTTCAATACAAAGAAATGTAAAATGTCCAAATTTTCATTTCAAAATGTGAACTCTCTTCATATTGTTTAGAATTTTCAACACAAAATTGCAGAAACCATTTTTTTCCCCCAAACATTTCCACTTTGTCAGGATTTATTTGTTGGCGCTTTTTTTGTTTTTTTTTTTTTAAAACTCTTAGGCAAGCAACTATAATCTGCCGTAATTATAATGCCCCTATTGTACAATAATTAGTCCAATTTTTTAACTCTACATAGTCTGAACACAAACCTCATCTTAAGGAAACCAAGGCTACAAAATTGACTTTATAAAATAAATAAGTATCAGGGACTGTGCTGTTTTGTCACACAGAATAATAAACAACTTCTGACCATCAATAGAGTCAAGCATCCAAAGCTATTTAAGCTGTTCCATGGTACCCATCACTGTCAAATTTTTTAGATGATTACACATTCCAAAAACACTTAATTTACAGTGAAGGAAGACTGAACTCTGCTTTCTATCTTCACCAAGCTTTCAAACAGAAACAAATACACAGGCCTCCCAAAACCTAAAACAGAAGTAATAAAGTACCAAAGAAAAGATGAGAACTTCTCCATTCCAAAATAAAATCTTGCTGCTATTGGCAGCTACTTTCTAGGACATCCTGTTTTGATTTTTCCATTGCATCTATTCTTCATCTCTTTTCCAGCCTCATCTGAAGCATCTTCATCCTTCCTTGCCTTGCTTAATTCACCTCTCTGTCACCATTTTCTGTTTTATTTGACCTGAAATTGTTCTGCCACTGTTTTTCAAACACTTTCAGTAAAGAATTTAACTCAGGAACAACATGGAAGTGTTTTTAATTAATTTCTTTAAAAAAAGGGGGATGTTTCAGCCAGCAAAGAAGCCCTTTCAGAGCAATCTGAAACCAATGCCACTGAGGTACGTCCCTCATGTAGGCATCCGAGTTCCGTACTTTTGTTAAAGTGATGTCCTGTTATGTGCTTTAGGCATACGCTTAGGTGATTCACTGCTGCAGGACTCTAGACATAGCAGAGTGACACTTAAACATTACCCTTCGATGCACAGGCAAGACCTGATCCTGCAAACTTTTACATGTGGTAATTGGTAGTTCTGATAGTCAAAAGTTAACACAAAGTTGCTCAAATGCATAAAGTCCAGAAGAATGAAAATGTAACACAGAATTAAACATAACTTCTCTTTTCTTTTCCATGCAACTCTTTTTTTTTCTCCTGAGCTACAAATTGTAGCAAATAATTGCTTACTTCTGCATTTCCCAATATTTTTTCTTCAGTATTTTTTTGGTAATGACACTTTTCTATAGTAATGATAAAAGTATTTAGAATGCAGTATATATTGAGGCTGTTGATTGAAAACTACTTCAAGATACTTATGAATTGCTTTTGGTTTTGTTTTACCTCTCTTTGCACTCTATATTCTAGAAGAAAAAAGCTTGGCCTGCTTTTTTTTTTTTAACTTTAAATAAAGAAAGCCCATTCTTTTCCAATCTGGCAAATAAAACTTAATAAAATTATATTCTTTGATCTCTACCTAACAAAGAACTGTATATTGTTAAATGAAGTGGAACTGCAGCTACACAGTTTGCTGTGGACACACACTCCTGGAATCAATTATCTATAGATTTTAGAGGAGCACAAAATTTACAGACTTTTCAAATGGGAACTGATGGTGAGCTGAAGGAAAAACACAGATGTTTCATAGTGGTGCAATGACAAAAAAAGAGATCAATAAAACACTATGAAGGAAAATTTTAAAGGAAATAATGCTTCCAGATTTATGTGTAATATTTCATTGGGCACCACTGGAGGAAATAATTTGATTATTTGCAGAGATAAAACTGTACATCTTTTAAAATAGTTTCTGTGATGAGTTACTAAATAGTGTGGAAATATATATATATATTTCATATGCTTAAGTATTAAGTAATTTTTATATGTATCATATTGTTAATAAAGTCATGATATAATGTCCAGTCACCACACAGCAGGGTTAGTGCACCATTCCGCTAGAAAATGTACAGTAACCACCAAGGGTGATGGAAACTGCCACTTTGCTATTGCAGCTGCAGGAAGAGCCATGCCATGCTGCTTTGCTGTGCATTTCAAATTTACTAGTTAACACGGTGAAGAAAATCCTTGTAAGTTATTCTAGTACACCATCGGCAGATAACTTCTCTGAGCGAATGGTTCATAAATGAAGCTCCAGCTGTGTAACCATTTGATGCCAGACTTATTCACATCCACATTCAGGAAATTGTTATCTGAACCTGGGAAGTTGGACATAGGTTTGAGCAGGCTTCCTATGCTTTCAGTCAAGAAAGAAAGGATCTCCAAAAAGGGATTCATATTCTAAGCTCGGGCTAGGAATCTATGCGTTAATTTGCAGGCAGATAATTCAGCATTTGAGTTAAGTTCCCATGAGACCCCTTTGTAGTTAAGGGAGACAGAGGCATGCATACAGCTTAACTAAGCAAAATAAACCTGATTTTCAAGGTAGCAACTTCAGGATGAGATGAACTGCACCCTTGATGCCGCACTATCTCTCCACTGATGATAAAGACAGCCTAGATGACTGGCTCAGATGCTGACATTTATGCTGTAGATACCTACATTGGTCAAACAAGTGTTAGGAGGTGCCTCTGCCTGTGATTCAATCCAGCTGAACAGTATTCAGCTCCAAATTAGCAGCATCAGTTGTGGTTGCACACTGAAACCAGACCTGATTCAATCTGAGCTGGTACAGGTCTCTGGCAGAGCGAGTTCGCAGCTTACTTCAAAGTCTTCCTAGGTGCACCCCTGAAGTATACGGGCAAAGCATTATAACTAAGGTTTACAGCTTTTACAAATACAACACACATAATTCACATTGCTCTTTGGTAAGGCATCCAGAGTGATAGATGAAGACAAAAAGAAGGCATAGAAAATGGCAACGACGGCTTGTACAACTGGCAGAAAGGTAGAATCAGGAGCTGACATGAAGAAGTAGAACTACTGGTCACAGAGTTTAGTGTGGAGAAAAGTAGAACAAATAAAAGATTTTTCAAGGAAAGGAGAGCAGGTATGGATTTAGGACAATGAGCAAGGAGGATGATCCTAGCTGTCTCATTTTGAAGGTTCTGTAGGGAAGTCAAGTGTCCTTGGAGTATCAGAGAGAAAGAGCTCAAAGTAGATGAAACGGAAAATTATGAAGATCTGGCAAAGATATTTCGGGAGCGCATTATAGGGAGAATGTAATAGATTTTCAATTTGAAAAAAGATGTGGTGCTACGGCAAGAGCCAAGGTGCAGAGGAACTTCCCACAACAGTGTGGTTTGCCTGAAAAATGCCATAGCACTGCAGTCCTCTGTTCCACAGGCAACAGGCTGGTGAGCCCTCATAAATATAGGATGTTTTGACTTCCCATACTTTTCTTCTGCTCCTTTTTGCAACCTATTAATCTTTACATTTTGAGATAGCTAAGTGAAGGTGAAGACCATTTCTATTGATGGGTTTGCTGGCCACAGTGTTCTGCACTAAAAATGTAGCTGCCGTCTGCTACCTTCTGCCATATGTTCTCTTGATTTTACTTTAACATCTTTCTCCTTTCATGCAAATATTTCAGATTGTTCTTAAACATGCAGTTACATTTGGCAAAACTACAGGAATACCATGGGTCAGGGACCTATTACAAATAGAAAATGCTAAGTACTTCATTCTAGTTGACATAGCTTTCTTCTTATGATGGACACCTCCTGGAACTGGGAAGGTCTAGTTCCAGCTGTTACTTTTTCCATAACACCCTGTGTCCTGGTTTCAGCTGGGATAGAGTTAATTTTCTTTCTAGTGGTTGCTGTGTTTTCAGGTTTGATATGAAAAAAATGTTAATAATGCATATTGGTTTAGTTGTTGCCAGATGATGCTTATATTTTTCAAGGGCTTTTTTCAGCTTCCCATAGAAGCTGAGAAGGAGTATAGACAGAATGATAGAATGGCCAATGGAATATTCCATACCATAGATGTCATGCTTAGTTTATAAATAGAGTTAGCCGGGGAGGTGGGGGATACTCTCAATCACTGCTTGGGAGGGCGGCAATTCACTAGTTTATCAGATGGTGAGAGTGCCTTGTGCCTTGTATGTTCTTTTGTCATTATTGTTATTGTTATTATCATTAATGTTGTCATTTTCCTTTTCTGTTATTGTTCTATTAAACTGGCTTTACCTCAAACCACAAGGTTTCTTTCTTTTTCCCTTTTTCCTCCTTTTCTCCCTCTCCTCCCCCCCTTCTAGGAGGGAAGGGAGGTGAGCGAGCGGCTGCAAGGTCCCTGTTGCCAGCTGGGGTTAAACCAGCACAACCTGAAATCCAAGATGTAGGAGCCCTGCAGTCATGAACTGTTTAGCTTAAAGACAATGAAACTGTAGTTCTGCAAGTGCCTTGACCATGAGACCATCATACCATCCTAGGCAACCATCATACTCATTCCCTCACTTGAGTGTGGGTTGCTCCACATGTTACTGTGCAGAACATGAAGAAGAAGACCCTAGCTCTGCCTGTGGTTATCCACCAATAAGAGCAACTTCTGTGTGTCTAAGTCTAATTAAAATTAAGCACTTTAACAATTCTTTCATCTGGTACAGATCAATTAATGAATTCAGGTGCCTACAAGGCCAGGCAGCTCTAGGAACTAGTTTGTTCTCTGGGTTTGAATAGATTTCAGGACGTGGCCTGGGCGCCACCCCTGATGAAGCGGAAGCAGCAATTAGCAGGAGTGGAAAAATCAGAGTGATGTTTAAAGCCATGGCTCCTGTTTACAGCACAAGCATGTGCCAAGCACAGCTGCGCTCAACATTTATCAGCAAAAAAGAGGCCTCCAGCTGTCTTGTTGACAGGTACTAACCTTGCATGGCTCTGCCCCAGTAACAGATTGTACTTATGATCTGAAATAAAGTATCCTCTTATACCCCTGCAGTCACCCACCCGTTCTGCCCTTTACTCATCAGTATTTACATACACATTCAGTAATTTAGTGCTCGTGCAACTGCGCAACCAACAACACTAGATAGCACTGTTTCTTTTAAGATTTTCCTTACAGATCTCTGGTTGAAACTTAATCGTGACCTAACGTTGCCCTCCTCTCCTAAAGGTGGGATGGTATTTGAAAATATGATGGTACTATGAAAGGCTGTAGAGACGAGAATGGGGACATTTAAGCTGAAGTGTTTGATCTTTGCACCTGGTGTTAAGCATCATTTAGACAGCGAAGTGGCTTAATTTTCAGAAGGGCAAACTGACCACAAATGTGCTGGGTAATTAACATCCCAACAGTCCATTTAAGTAACTTAATAATGTTATCCCTGATTTACTGAGTAGGCCTCTGGCTCACAAATCAATGGCACAGCCAGAAGGAGATCCCAGAGCATGTAACTCCCCCTCCAGCCCTCTCATCGTTAAGCAATGAGTCAAGTTTAAACCTCTACAGATTTTTTTGTGGATAGAACCAGTAACCTCCAGCAGCAGGTGGGGTCAAAACACAGGCATGCCCTCACCAGGGACCTCCTAAGTAATATCAGATCTGCCCGCACCTTCATTCCCTGTGCAACTTCCCAGGTTTTGACTGTCTCACAGAGAGAGTCAAATCCAGCCTCAACCCAGTAGTGGCAGTAACATGAGCTCCCCCCAGGGCCAAAATTTCTGATCACACACTCAGAAATATCTATGTGAATAATCCCCCCTTTTAATGTTATTTCTGTATAAATTATGCACTGCTCCTTTCTAGCCAACTTTTTTTTTTTTTATCAGCAAAAGTTATTTGGTAACGTTTTTGTTTTCATACTGAGTTTTGATTAAAGAGGAGGAAAAAAAAAGCCTCATTTCATTTTCACAGTATCTCTCGGCAGAGCAAGCACTCCTGTTTCTACTGTGGGATTTTGTTTTTCTCTACAGTATGTCTTGACAAATAGCCCTCTCTGATTACTATGCTTGCACAAGATTTCATTATGGTTTTGATAACATGCCACAATCTTTAAGTTTCTGTTTGATATAAAGAGTCTGTCCCTGAACAGTAATCACGAGAGAGTGGGGAATATTGAGTGTTAGAGTTTCCATATTTTATGAGCTGCCAAAATAAATGATTTAGGGCAGAGAAGCCTGTATTAGTAGCAGATCTCCAGCTTCACTAAGGCAAGAAACAGTGCTGACGAGTAGGCCGGTTTGTGGGAACTTATTTTTAGGGCTGTTGTTATGATTTCAGTCTTTAGGGCCCAGATTCCCAGGTGGTATGAGTTGATCTGGTTGCATTGTCTTCTGTACAACTGTGAGTTCTCCACTAGTTGATGATCCTCTCCCTCACCCATGTCTTTCATCTGGTGCTGATGAGACAAGCCTCTTATGGACATCTCCAAAATGTTCATCTTACCACTGCCCAACACAAGCAGCTTTTTGATTATTTGCAGTGCTTCTCGGGGTCTTTCTGATGCCTGCTATGTTCATTTTGTATCTGACTGTAGAAGTTGTATCAGTCAAAGGGGAGTCAAGTTAGTTTTAAACTTTGGCTGGCTGCAAAAGAGGAGTAATACTCCAGAGATCAAAGTGAAATATTTTCCAAGGATCTCATCCAAGGGAACTCCTCTTGGATGAAAATATTCCAAGGGCCACACAGACTGAAAAAAGTCTCTCCAGAGGCCAGAACTGCCCATTTTCAGAATCTCTGTGTTAACAACTTCCAATTCCCTGTTTGAGCAAACTTCTCTGGTGGTTCCTGTTTCACTGTATTGTTTATTATCTGTCTACTTGGGAAATTGTATGTAGGTAGTGTTTCCCACCACGTTAGTTTTATCTCATATATATATCTTAAAGAGTAACACTGAACTGCTCCCTGAGTCTGAGAAAGAAGGTTGTGTGAAGTTGTGTTTCTGGAAAGTTACTGAATTCTGGGTAAATATCTTGGTCACATTTGTCCAATCAGTGGAGTCTCACTAGAAGTGAATTGAATTATGATGATAGAATGTTATCTCAGCAGGATTGTCATCACCTTTTTTTCCTTTTTTTCCCTCCTTAACGGAGAATTTGAATACATGTATAATCAGAGAAAAGGACAGTGTAGTTTGTCTGTCTGGAGTCATGGCCAGATTCTGTATAAATTGGGTTTGACTCAGGATTGGCACCTAAATTCCAGTTTGTGTCCAGACTGTGTACTCCACTACCTTCTTTCACAAGAAAGTACTTGTACAGAGAGAGTACTTGAAGGACTTCAGTTTGCTGAATTCATTCCCAATTAGTCATGATGATTCCCATTCTTTGCCTATTGGACTGATGAGTAAAGAACTTGCCCAGGAAATAGCATCCGACTGGCAGTATCCTTTTCATTATTTTACTGAATCTACATCAGAGAAAGGAAGGAAGGAAGGAAGGAAGGAAGGAAGGAAGGAAGGACGGACACAGTCCTGTGTAGTCCTGTTATTTTCAAATTACACTTTTAAAGATCCTTGCCTATTTTAAGGATTATACTGGGGTAATTTTTACATAGCTTCATATTCTCAGAGGAATTTTTCTGAACTTTAATTTGACCTTTCTAAGATGTTGAAGGGGAGAGGAGGGGAAGGAAAGGGAAGGGAAAGGAAAACAGTAAATCACAGAATCAAGGAAACATGAAAAGAGAAGGGATCTCTGGAGGTCATCTAGAACAATATCCTGATTAAAATAGGGCTATAACAAGTAGATCAAAACAACTGAGGCTAAGCCTAGCTGAATCTTGAAACCCTCCGAGGACAGACCTTCCACCTGGGTGTGGGTTCCAGTGTTGCACTAGTCTCCTATTGAAGTATTTTCTCCTAATGTCCAAGGTGAACCTCCCAAGCTGCAACACTTTGCTTTTGCCCCTTGTTAAGTTATCTGCTACTCCTGAGAATAGTTTGCCCCCCTTGTCTTTATAACTATCCTTCAAATAGTTGTAGGCTGCTGCTAAATCACTCCTTTGCCTCCACATCACTGCTGAACTGAGAGTTAACTTCCCTCCTTCCTCTGGCCACATTCTTAAGGTAACCCATTATGCAGTTTCCTGTACTTGTGATAAGAGCACCCTGGTGGCTTTTAGTATAACTGGTCTTCCTTAGATGCCCAAAGTCCTTTTCAACAAGGCTGCTGTTCAGACAATTGACTCCCTGACTTGTGTTTACTTGCTCCATGTACAAACCTTTACATTTCTCCTTGCTGAACCTCGTGAGACTTCTGTCAGACTAATTCTCAAGTTTCTTGAGGTCCCTTTGGCTTGAAACTCTTCTGTTCTACAGTGTATGAAAACCTGCCTTCTCTGTTTCTTTAAGTGTTGTCCACACTTTTGACAAAAGTGGATTCTGTCTCATTACCCAGGTCATCAATAAAGATACTGAACAGTGCCAGTCCTAGGACTGACGCTAGCATCAGCTCTCGTGCAGCTCTGCTTGTTGCTGGCTATATCCTGGATGTATCCTGGGCTGCATCAAAAGAAGCATGGCCAGCAGGTGTTGAGGGAGGTGATTCTGACTCTTTACTCCACTCTCATGAGAACCCATGTGGAGTCCTGCAGCCAACTCTGGAGCCCTTAGCACAGGAAAGACATGGACCTGTTGGAACGAGTCCAGAGGAGGGCCATGAAGGTGGTCAGAGGCCTGGAGCACCTCTCCTGTGAGGACAGACTAAGAATTGGGTTGTTCAGCCTGGAGAAGAGAAAGCTCCAGGGAGATCTTATTGTGGTCTTTCAGAAATTAAAAGGGGCTTATAAGAAAGAAGGGGACAAAGTTTTTATCAGGGCCTGTTGCAATAGGACAAGAGGTGATGGTTTCAAATTAAAAGAGGGAAAATTGAGACTAGATATAAAGAAGAAATTTTTTACAATAAAGGTGGTGAAACACTGGAACATGTTGCCCTGGGAGGTAGTAGATATCCCATCCCTGGAAAAAGTTCAAGGTCAACCTGACCTAGTTGAGACAACCTGATTTAGTTGCAGATGTCCCTGCTCATTGCAGGGGAGTTGGACTGATGACCTTTAAAGGTCCCTTCCAACCCAAACTATTCTATGATACAAAATTCTATGATTTTGATGCTGAGACATTAATTAGAATGAGGTGTGTTGGCCAGTTTTCAACTCATCTTGCAGACGGTTTGTCCAGTCCAGATTCCCATAGCCTACACATGAAAATACTGTAGGGGATGGTGTCAACAGTGTTACGGGAGTCAGAGTGTATTACACATTATCTGCACAGACACTCATTTCTTCATCAAAAGCAACTGGGCTGGTGAAGTGCGATCTGCTGATGTTGACTGTTCCTGGTTACTTCCCTGTCCTTCATGCTTGTGGAAGTAGTAGTAATGTGGTAGTGGTGGAGGGGATGGAAAACTCCTCTGATGGAATAGGTTTCAGTCAAATGATACACCAAAATGTTTTACCACTCAGTGCAAATGCCTAAGTATCACTGCACATTAAACCAGTGCTGGTTTTGGTGATGTCAAATAATTCAGCTCCTGAGACTATACTTCTCATTATCAGAGCTTCACCACTGCTGAAAGTTTGATTCTTCTTGACTTGGAAAGAATATAAGGGTGTAAGCGTATAACATTTATAACTATATAAAAATGTATTTTTAGCAAATGTAGTTTGTTCTCAGAAGCAAATGAGGCTGTCTCTTACAATACCCAGTTCTTCCTGTACCATACCCTTTTCTCCTATTCTTTTTCTCATGCTTTTTGATAAAGTATTTTAAATATTAATGTTATTAAATATCACCCCTGGACACAAGCCAGGATGAATAGCTCATTTCACATCTCCCACAGTTGTTGTTTCAGGGTTTCCATAAACTCAGCTAGACATCAATGTATCAGTTACATTTGGGCCATATGTTCAAGACCTTCTTTAAAGCATTAGGACTAGCATCTCATATTTTATGCTGTTCAGTATATTATAATGTAATGTAAAAAATAAACATGAAAATCAAAATTAAAAGGATTTTGGTTTTGGTCAAACTGAAACCTTTCAATTGACCCCAAATTAATTTCATCTTGCAATTTCCCTTCAGAGATTTTTTGAAATTTTCAAGTGGGGAACAAAGCCAAGGTTTTAAATCCTTTGTGAAAAAGATTTTCGTTCCCTGCAGAGCTGTAAAATTCAAGTAACAAACATGTACATGTTTTATCCCCTCCTAAATCACATGTCAGCTTCCTGCAGGCGAATGCCAGCAGTTCCTGTCAAAGGTATAAGGTATAAAACTGTTCTGGTAGGAGCTGAACTTCAGAGATTTCCTGCCTAACATGGGGATTGTAAAAAAATCCAAAATAGATTGGGAGAGAAGGCTGTATTCTTGTGAAACATGGAAGCTCTGCTCCAAGATCAGAGGTGATTTTTAAAGGGTCAGGATCTTCTGGTTTGTTAGAATGGCGTTAGGCTTTTCTTTGGAGAGATAAAGCTTGAAGAAGAGAGTGTTAAGGTAATAAAAATAACTCCAGCTACAGGATTCTTCAGCTGGAGCTTTCGGAAAGCTTTGAGAAGAAATATGTGTCCTTAGTGGAGCTCACACAAGAACTATGAGTGGATAATGGATAAAGTGAGAAAAGATCATTTCTCAGGAAAAAAATCCAAACCATTTCAGAAAAGAAACTGAAGCCACAGTGACAATAAAAACCTAAATATTTGGTTATCTGTGCCAAGCTGTCTGAGAATGTCCCTGGTTTAGATGACTACAAATCAGAAGGTGTGCAGAATGACAAAGGTTATCTTTAGAAGTAGCCTTTAAAAAAGACAAAGACATTCTTAAATTAAGCAAGTGAAGGATATCATATCATAGAATGGTTTGGGTTGGAAGGGACCTTAAAGATCATCCAGTTCCAACTCCCCTGCCATGGGCAGGGACACCTCCCACCAGACCAGGTTGCTCAAAGCCCCATCCAACCTGGCCTTCCAGGGATGGGGCATCCGCAGCTTCCCTGGGCAGCCTGTTCCAGTGCCTCACTGCCCTCACAGTACAGAATTTCTTCCTAATATCTATTCTAAATCTCCCCTCTTCCAGTTTGAAGCCATTACCTCTCGTTCTATCACTACACTCCCTGATAAAAAGTCCTTCCCCAGCTCTCCTGTAGGCCCCCTTTAAGTACTGGTGGGCCGCTATAAGGTCTCCCCGGAGCCTTCTCTTCTCCAGGCTGAACAACCCCAACTCTCTCAGCCTGTCCTCATAGGAGAGGTGCTCCAGCCCTCTGATCTTCTTCGTTGCCCTCCTTATTTTGATGCAGCCCAGGATGCAATTGGCTTTCTGGGCTGCAAGCGCACATTGCTGGCTCATGTTGAGCAACTTATCAACCAACATCCCCAATATTCAGGTTCAGTCATAATCACAGCAGGTACTAATAACAGAAAAATACTACTCTGTCTAGTGTATCTTCTGGCTTGTACTGGATTTTTGTCCACGGATTAGCCTCTTACTATTTCGATTTTTATGACGTTAAAGGTTCCAAAGACGAGTATACCATGACGGATGTTATTTTGAAGTCTATTCCTTAAATTTTAAGTCTGTAGAATCTTCTTATCAGTGAGGGAGCTTTTTTTGAGCTTGATCCTAAGGACTTGTTTGCCCTAAAATGTAGTATTTTCAGTAAATATAAACTAATTTAATCTAGTAATTTCGAATCTTGTGCAACTGTTTTTTTAGCTGTAGTCCTGGATTTTCATTCTTTTCAGCTGGCATATACAAACGTCCAGTCTCAATACCCAAGCTCAAGTAAGTTACTTGTGTTAGCTGTGGAACAAGGGCACCTGTGGTTGCAGTGGCTGATCTGCCAGAAATCTACACCGTGGCTCAGCTCACTGCAGCTTACTCTGGTGACTTGAGCCCATTTCTGCGAGAAATGAATAGAAGCCACTTAAACCAAAGGAAAGAATCAAATGTTTGTGTATACTCCTGCTAAATTCAGTCTGTAAAAACTATTTTAATTAAATTCATATAACTTGCTCCTAGCCATAGCTTGTTTTTTTCTTTTAATTGATAACAATATTTAATAATTAATAGCAATTAAATAATTGTTATTTTCTATGTACTCCACTACACACATTTTTTCTCTGGATGGATGTTCCCTTCCTTCACCTACATTCTTGCAAAATCTTGTAGACTTGCTTTATGTCCCCAGCATGGGGGACTGTGAGACTGATTAACCCCTGGCTCTTGCTAGTTTGCTGTTGCTTGGCAGTGCAATCCTGATACTAAAGCCCATTTGTTTTAAATCAGTTACATGAAGTTGAGGAGCCAGACACAAGTAGTTCCTGGAGTTGCATTAGGGAACCAACCTTTTCTAGCATTACTGAGGTATTCAGAGCAGCAAAAATGAATACTATCTGCAAAGAGCTGCAGAAGGATGGTTCTCACACTACTAAATCAAAAATAATAGTAATAGTTTAATGGTAATAAAATGGCAGAGCCATTTAATTGTTGATAAATGCACCATCATGCATCTACGAAAAGCAACCTCGATAACACCTATAATATTATCTAACAATATCTCCTCACCTCGTACTGCCTTGCAGTACAAGTTTAGGTCTTTCTGTCTTTCTCTTAAGGCCAGTAACTTCCTTGTAATTTGGTAATTTTCCAACAAAGATAAGATTACATGCAATCTAGTTCGAATAGGAGCTATGGCCCGTAGGTGGTCAGGGCTATCAGATGGTCAGGCTGTTTAGGAAAATGTTCAGCAGTCAGCAAATGTAAAAAGTTTGAAAATGAAGATCATCACGGCCAATTAAAATACACAGCTGTCACATTTGATTCCAACATAATCAAGGAAAAAGAGTATTATCTTCCCAACTGAGGTGTTTTTAACATATTTTAGACACTTACAGTGTTTACAATACATTTCAGGCTCTTGTTATATCTAATGTGCATTATCTTTCCCAGGTTTCTGTCAGAATTATGGAATTCTTGGTTAATTATCAACTTCTGTATGATTTTCTTCCCTGTGTTATGATTTAGTTTTTTTTTTTTTTTTCAATTTTCTTGTCTTTCATTCTATCAGGTCTCTAAGCATTCTTTGTCCTTAAAGAAATTGCAAATCTTCTCAATTGGCCTCTGAAGTACATACCCATTTCAACAGCGTGAGAAACCCCACTGACGTTAAAGGAGTGCCTTACATGCTCAGAGTGGGGCACACAAACATGGTCCGGAACTGGGGTTTTAGTGCTAAGCTCTAGAAAAATCCCTTCTTGTTGGAGCCTGCTGTGCTAGTGGAAGACATTTCTCTCCTTATCTCTCTTTCCTTGGCTCCAGCCAGGAGGCTCCCACCTCTGCAGCTTCGCTGGCAGAGCTGATGCTCCTGTGAGGACATCAGGCAATACCTGTGGGGACAGTTCATCCCAACACCACAAACTGCTGAAGCTGATGGTGGCAACCACCTCCACCAGCCCCACTGCATTGGGAAGGGGCTGCCTACCATTTCCTCAGGCACTAAAATGTAGAGGTGAAACTGGGGAAAGACCTAACACTTACGAAGCTCAATATAAAAGTGATTTAAGGCACAGCATGCAGCGTGCCAGGAAACACTTCATTATGGTCGTAGGTGTTACCCAAAGAGCGCTAGTGTGTTTAGCATTTTAGATTTTCTACCCTATAACACATGACACAAGGTTTATGCTGCACATGCTTATGTCAGAAAAGGTGTTATACGTAGAAAAATGGGGGAGGAATTAAAAAGAACAAACAGATTGCTCAGTGTACTCAGGTTCATAAATAGCTTCCCCAAAGTAATAACTTTTTAGAAGATGAATCAGAAAAAGACTATTTACTTCTCTGAGTGAACAGAGAAAAAGTGATTCACTCAACATGACTGAAACATTAGACATCTGCAGGATGGTCAGCAAACATCCTGCTCCTATATATTCAGTATCACACAGCCATTGGCAGAACCAAAATTGAAAAGTAAAGTTTGTTTATTTTGGGGACAACTCATTGTACTTTTTCCAACAGTTCTTCCTACTGTAAGCTAACCTGCATTCATTTAGGGCCAGGCACATCGCTGTAAATTATGTCCCACACAGCAAGAGATGGAACAAATTAATATGGAAAGGTTTTATTTTTAAAACAACAATGAATGGCCACAATCAACAACAAAAAGATCTCATTATAAACTGGAATGATGAATAAGTTATACACACATAGGAACCCCTTCCAAGAAAGGAAGGTCAAATAGTTAAAGGAATTTTGAAACTTTGACTGCGATCTATACGATTACTCAATATTTCTCTCATCAGTTGTTATAAACGTATATATAAGGATGAAAAGCTCATTTAAGACAGGAAGGATAGCCTGCTGGAAATGGCACAGCATTTGAATTTAGGAGTACTGCTGTCTAAATAACTAATCTTTCCACTGTCTGGCTAAACTAAGAAAAAAAATAATATTTCAGGTCAATCCAAAATGATTTTTTTGTTGTTTTTGCCAAAATTAAAATGAAAGAAATCATATTTCAGTTCTGATAAAATTAAACACACTGCTTGACTTAACATACTTCATTTAGCTTAGGGGATTTTTTTCTTCATTTAAATTTTACATTAGATTTAGGTAGGATTACTCTCAAAATGTGTTAAAGTGAAAAATCTGAACTTTGTTTATCCAAAAAAAGGTGAGAAGAAATGTGTCCAATTCTTATTTCAACAACAGGCTTTATTTGTGATTTGCATCAATTGTTAGCCTTACAATGCAACTTCCCTACATCAGGAAAGTCTTTTAGAACCTCTTGATGTCCTAGGACATAGCAAAAATTAAATCTAATGACCAGGGTAAACAGTCTAACATTTGTAAGAGGCAAGGAATTAGGTAGATAAAGGTAACTGGTAGTTAATAAGCAGCCCCAAAAATATCTTTCATTTAAGAAGATTTTTTAAACAACCTGTCAATGGTGGTTTAAATTGTGAATCCTCCAAAGAGTCACCAACCTTATGATGTCTGGAGTGTACTGTAGCCAGTGGAATAGACCGCATTTATAACTGTGGAGGGTAAATCCTCACTTCTTTTTAGATCTACTTCTATTAAAGGAGCTCCTTGAATACGTATGATTTCACCTCTGTCTTTCTGCCATTTTCATGATGAAAAGAATTAGCAAATACAAGGAATGTAGCTGGGAAACAGGCAGACTCTGCCCTGCCAACATGGTACAAATTTGTTTCCAATCCAGTGGCAAATTATTCTCTTCTAAAAAAAGAGGGAGGGGGGAACATTTCTCTCAGAGTAAGCAAAAAAAAAAAAAAGAATTAATAAATATTTTGCAGAAGGTGAACTTAGAAGTCCTGACGCAAATCCTGAACAAATTACAGGGAAGCAGAACCAGCTGGTGGGAGAGTATCTCTGCAGTAAGCACACTGCCTTGACCTGGCCTGCCAGCACTCTTCAGTTCCCAGCTTTACTGTTTCTAAACACCTTGGCAAAAAAAATAGGCAGAATGTGTTGCATTTATTCAAGAAAAACAAGAGGAGATCCAAGTTCTTTTATAAGAGAACCTGAAGAGGACCCTGGGGTTTCTACTCCAGGTCACTCTGTGTGCTCCGAAAAGCTCAGCAAAGGCAGTTTGCTAAAGGAAAGCTTAGGAAGAGAGTGGGGAAGGCAGAGTGGTCTCACAAGAAATGTAGGTTATGATGCAAACCTCATGAATACAGGAACACCAGTGATATGGGCAGAGCTCACACTTCTTGTTATCTGCTGCACTATTAATGTACAGTGATTGTGTGCATTCTATAACACGGCATGGGGAGAATTTGTCTTTGTTTTTTGTTGTTTTAGCTTAGTTTTGTTTATAATTCACTATCTCAAATTATCGATAAGAATCAGCCTGGACACCATCTCCCTCTGAGAGAGGGAGACCTTTTCCAGAGGGCTCTCCAAAGGCATATACCCCTGCAGGTGCAGCTCTGGGGAGGCATCTCACTGTGGCATGTAAGTGGCTACGAGCTGCATGTATCCCATTACTCCTTTACTCCATTCTCTGTGGCCAGCCTCCGAGCCATTAAATTTTTTATCCATCTGTTAGGTGTTGCCTATGTAATTTTTGGAAGGATGTGTTAACATTTGCTCATATAACATCAGCATGACTGATCCCTAGCTTGGATGGAGCTCAGATCCTACAAAAACCTAAATATTAAGTAATGATTTTCACTTTACATAGAACATAGAATGTAAATGAAGTGAAAGAAAGAGAGTGAGAGAGAAGGGGGAAAGTTGCAAGAGTGGAAGAATCTTTACTGTAGCAGGCTATTCAATAATTGAAATCTGGAACCGCACGAGTACTGTTTTTTACAAGCTTAAGTATTGAGTAATTAAGGATTCTTGAGACCTTCAGGTTCAAAATGGATGGTTTTCTAAGAAAGATGCAGCAGTTCATCCAGAAACTGCTGGCTCACTGCAGGACTCCTCTGGCAAGATGCTGTGACCTGCAACCTGCAGGAAGGCAGATTAAATCCTCAGGATGGTCCCTCATGTTCTTCAAATGTATGTGTCTGAATACTCAAGCTGCATTTACAAACAGCTAATGGGTAGTTAGTAAATTTTTCACAGGGTGTCACTAAAAGGCTAATCAGTCCTTATAGTAGCAGTACAATTCTATAACAGCTTCTCTTGATGGACTCTCTCTAATGCAGCTTGTAAATCCTTTGTTAAAGGAGGCTCAATATAAAGTGTTACAATGACAATAATAATCTGAATGTGCAACCAATTCTGCCTCCTGGGCTGCCAGCAATGCTGATAATGAGCTAACAGAAGCGCTGCTGATTACTGCAATGAAGCCTGCAGGGAGCAAAACCCTAAAGGCTTTTATTAGCAACACCAAGACACACTGCTGTTGAATTCCAAACCAAAATGAATCACCTTTTCTATTTCTGGACTGCAACAACCATTGTTTGCATTGCAATACGTTGCACAGTATGATACAAACGTGCTACCCATGCTATTAGTCAGCTCCAAGTAGTATTCTGAGTTTTATCCATGCAGTTCACTTATTTTAATTTGGGGTTTTTTTTTGTTTTCTTTTTTACAAAATGGGAAATATAAGCTTGGGGACTTCACATAGGGCAACTTGGTATACTCTTGTCTTTTCTGAACAGGTAAAATGCTTTGGGAGACTTGTATATTAACAGTACTGGAAAAAAACAATCCTGCGTGCCAGGTAAAGCAAAGGTGTTGCAATGGTCCCACTCACAACCTGACTCCTGCTTTGGAGTAACTTTCTCATGAGAAAAGAAGAGACTTATTCAGCGTTTGACGTATATGTTGAGGCAGCAAGCAAGAAAATCAGGTAGGAGTGTAGGGTTAAGAAGCCTTGGATTTTCTTTTTGATACATGTTAATGATGTAAAATATCTGTTTGGATCCTTTACTCATTTTGTAAAGGCTGTAAATGACACAGAAGTAATTCAAGTCCCTATTTTCTATAAATATAGACTCAGAATAAAGACACGAGGTAAACATTGTCAAAATGGCTTCTCTTACGTGCTCTCTTCAAAAAAACAGAAGCCACAACCAGCACAGTACTGCATGGTCACAGTTCCCCTTGGCTTGCATGGAAGCTGTTAATTGCCCAACACCTCCGAAAATCAGGTCTGAACTGTCTCCGGCTGGGACCCAACAAACGAATAAAGAGATTCAGTCCCAAGTGTGAGGGAGTCATGAAAATCTTGGGCTCTGAAAGTGAAAATCACAGTAGCTTATCCCTCTGCCTCTGTTGCACACCTTAAAAACAAACCACGTAAAGTTTAAAAACAAGATGGGGGCGGGGGGAGCCCTTGCTGCTGGCTTTTTAGGTGCTGTTGAAATAGAGCCAACAGAGCAGCACAAGGGATTTTCAAGAAGCCAAAGTGTTATTAATTACTATTATATTTATGCGCTAATGCTGGTAATCTTAAGTAACTGTTTGTGAGAATATTTCAGCCTGGCTGAATCCAGAAATATTGTGTAGATGCAGTAACTGTCAAGAATATGAGCTGTGGAGCAACAAAAGCCACCTGCATTGCTCATGAAGGTCTGGAACCAAAGTACCGGAAAGACGGGGTTACATGCCAAGAAAAGAAAAATCCATTTTGTATGTTCTACATATGGACCGAGGCATGAGGCCCATAAAGATGAAAAGCTGCCGCTAATTTTAGTGGGATGTTTCTATGACTAATGGGCCGTGTCAGTTATAGGTCCTCTGGATATGCCACAGTGCCTGCTTGGAACTGAAGAAGAATTGTTTGATTCCCAGATGGACACTCTGGAAAACTGACATTCCCACAAGCAATCGTGTACCTTTAAAACGATGCTGTAGCAATGGTGATGAAAATAAAACACAGTCAGATCCTGCACTTTCATGGCTGGAGGCAGCAATCAGTGAATCGTCACACTGCCAGAGCTGACTTCATTTGCACTTTGGCAAATCTGTACAGCAAATCTGAAATCCAGGTATTATTATTTTCAGTCAAAATTCCAGCAACTGACATCTCTTGCTACTTTTCAAGTAGCCCCTAGTGACTCACCAACGCTAAAGGACTTTGCCATATTTGTGGGAACACAGCCACTAAAAATAGTCAAGCATGTGCCTACAAGATGGCTTAGTCTGCGCAGGGTTATAAAACACACACTGGACATGTGATTTGCTTTGCTGTCGTATTTTCTGAGTTGTGAGCAGCAGGCTGCCAAAATAGAACTCGTTTGGTGATTTCTTCAGAGCCATAAGCTTAAAACTGGTTTTTCTGTTCTTAATTTATGTCATGGAGTCTCAACAGCAATTTAATTTGAAGCCTCAGAGTGGGGGAAAGCCAGCTACTGATGTCTGCAGGCTGGTTGAACGCGTGCTGGCACAGGACTGGAGTCAGAAGCTGCGCTGGTAACTGCTTCAAAGAAGTGGCTGCTCAGTCCTCAGACAGTCTGATGGTTTTCTTTCAGCAGGTGACATAAGTACTGGAGCAGAAGTCTACAAATGCAGATGAGAGCATCTGGATACTGTACCTGAGAGTTACGTGGCCGACTTGGTATAAATAAACAACACAATACATGCTACTGCAGTGATTGAAAACACTGCAAAAACATTTTCACCTCTAGAGAAATAGTTCACTTCTTTCCAGATTTATATTTGAAAATGGAGAAAGGGGCTCAAACACTTTGAACTTTAGAAAATGTGAGGGAAACCTTCAGTTTGAAAGAATTTAATTGTTAAGAAATTATTTAGGTTTTTGTCTTTCTTTCCTCTGTACTCCTCATTCTTGTTAAGATGGTATGCAGCAGTGTTTTCTTCAACATACTGAACCATGACCAGAAGAAGGAAATACCCAAAGATTTCCTAACAAAGTATGCCATCACAAGATATGCAGTCTAATGTCACAGATTCACTCACAAGCTTCTAAAATCTGAGGCGCCTCTCCAAACAGTATTAAGCCTTGTAATCTTCTGACTGTTCTCCAATCTTTATTCACTTAAAGAGGTGCCATTTTTTTCCCCCATATATATATATTTATATATATATGGCTTGGAAACGACTGTATCCAAATCCACAAAAGTTCATAAATCTATTGACAAGAGAGAACAATGATAATGTGGCCCGTCTGTTGAGAGGCAGCAGATTTCAGGCCTTAATACATCATTTCTTACACAGAAGAAATTAGCAAGACACACCAGCGTTTATTTTTAATATTGTTTGTTGAATTTTACCGTATAAATAAGTCTTGACAGGACCCTGTCACAAATAGCAGTGCCACAAATCTTTGCCATCAAGAATTTCAACCCAAAAATCAATGTGGAACTCCTAAGAGAAAAAAAAAGAAAAAGAAAAAGAAAAAGAAAAAGAAAAAGAAAAAGAAAAAGAAAAAGAAAAAGAAAAAGAAAAAGAAAAAGAAAAAGAAAAAGAAAAAGAAAAAGAAAAAGAACAAAACCAAACAAACAAAAAAGAGAAAAACCTAAACAAAATCCAGAAACCCAAATCCTATATGCTAAATATGATTAAAATACTAAGACTGAAATTGATCTTTCTGCTACGTGCAACAGCTCCCCATGAAAGACCATGAACGTCATTCAGCAGCAGTAACAGTGCCACCTGGTGATGGCTCCTGCCCCTCTGCCACCGCCACCAGGGGAAGAGTTACCCCGAGAAACAGCACAACTGGTGCTTCGCTGCAGAAATTCTTGTGTTACTGTGGAAGTCAAGAAACTCTACGAATAGGTGATAGTTGATGATCTAACCTGCATTGCTGGGCATACCAAAGTTTCCTTCTTACAGCTATTTGTGATTCGGTTTACTTTTCCTCTGTATTTTTATTCTGGTTCTTTTCTTCCCTTCCATTTCATGAAACTTCCTAACGGTCGAGAAATTCCTCAAAATGGCTCTTCCACATCAAAACCAGAACCTCGTTCTTTTTGCAAACACATCAGCATACCACAGTGTATTCTACCTGCATTTTTAATGCCTATGTTGTTGGGAAATTAAAAAAAAAAGTAAGTATAAAGAGGTATTACTGGGATTTATACAGAAACCCAAGCTCATTTCTTAATTTGCATTTCCTAGTTTGGGTGGAACTAATCTCTCCTAATTTTCTGTTTACAGTGTAGGCACCTACATCTGAGCTAGTCATTCTGGGTCTTCTTTATAGCCAATGGAGATAAAACAGGTGCAGTTGCAATGGGAACAATGCAACCCATTTTTAGGTCTACTTGTCAACTGAGCCACATGGTACCCTAGAAGTACCTACCTCCACCCGCTGAGCCCAAAGGGAGCACAGGGTGACCAGCTCTGCTGCAGACCTTCAGACCGCCGGTGGCTGCCCAGAGCCTGATGGGTGCCGTTACCTTGCACTGTGCTGAACTATGCTGATGTGGGCCTGGGAGGCGGCTCTGGGAACCTCTGCTTTAGCCTCCACTTGCAAGGCTTTGCTCTTGCCGCTGTCTCCCGCTCTCTGAAATTTATTTTCCCCAATGTACCATGGGGCATCAAGTGTAGATAATTCTTTACTTTGAGGTCAGACACAGAGAACTCCAAGGAGTTACTGCTGAAGTCCTAAAAACTACCAAGAGCTATTGTTTAGATTTCCATTTGCAGTATCTACATATGTAAGCAGCTACAAGGTGCAGGTGATTCAGCCAACCCCCTTTTCAGCATGTTGTGAGAGGGCCAGAATGATATCATGGCTATTACTTGTTTCTATTTCCTAGTTATTCATGTGCCTGACCCATGAGCTCTCTTCCTCCCACCATACCCAATTGATATGCATACAACATACTCATGAAAACCCAAAGTGTACCATTTGCTGCCAGCCAGCCTACATTGATTCAATACAAAAAAAATAGACTATATCACAGTGTGGGAAGTGTGATATCAAAAATACGTGCATAAGTAAGGGCTCACCTCATAATTCATGTGTGAGGGAATGAACATGACATAGCTAAGAGTTTTCATTGTTATTTTTTTTCAAGCAGATTTTAATTGTTAACAGGCAGAAGCTGTGGCTATGTGTGGTCCCTCTCCCATCTTCCACTTTTGGCAGCTGGAGGGTGTTGGTGAGGAATGCTGAGTTTGAGCGGACCTTGATGCTCTTCAATCACCCCCACAAGCAATTACAGAGACGGAGCTGTTAAATGAGCTCAAACTACCTGCCCACCCCAGCCCCAACCACAAGCGCAGAACTGATACCTCTCAAGGCAGCATCCCTGCCTCCTCAGAGCCAACAATTAATGTCTGATTAGACCAGACCCCACTCCTCTGGCACGTTAGGGCAAATCTTGTGGCTTATTGGCTACAAACCTGGTGCCACTGCTGTCAGCCAGGGAGTTGCCCATGTCGTCTTTGATGAAGAGGATTGGAATAGACATTGCTGATTAAAGAAGCCTGTTATGATTCTGTTTTAAGCATCTTGTACAGTGAGTTTCCCAATTAAACTTGGGCATTGCAATGCACTATAGGCATTGTAATTGTAGTTACAGATGTTTCTGACTTTCAGAAAAGATTTCCTTATGTGTTGTAATGTTGCATACTCAATGTGAAAAACAAACCCTTTACTAATTTTTTTTTTTTTTTTTTTTTTTGCATNATTTTTTTTTTTAGGAAAAAAAAAAAGGTATTTTCCAGCTACTCTGACAATGTGTCATAAGCCAGTGATGGTGGCTGGGAATTTTAACTGTTTTGCTGCCTATAGATAAAGCTATAATAAGGTTTTCTCTTCAGTAGCTTGCTCTGATTATTGGAGACTCCAGTTACCTCTCACCTGACCAAAAAGCACATGAATAGCTTTGAGAAAGCTGGCAGAGCAGTCACTGTCATATTGAAACACACTTATGAACACATTCCTGGTTCTTGTGGTTTTATGGTTTTCAGTGATGTGCCCACTGAACTCGGTTATATTTTTGTGCATTATACTTACAAAAAATTAGGAAAATACTTTTCTTTCTTAATGTCAAAAAAGATACAATAATCAAAACATAATCTGATGTGATCTGGCACTATGAAACCAGTCTTGCAGAAAATTGATTCCAGCAAGCAGTAGTCCTGGGAATGGTTTCCACCCACTCTTCCATTCTCCAGCTCATGTCAAAGACTTTTGAAAATTTAAATGGAGAAATTATCAAACACAGTAATTCTTTCCCCTTCACTTCTCTACTCTCCTCTTCTTTTTTTTTTTTTCCTTTAAATGCAATTAAATGCATTATTGAAAAAAAAAAAGATGAAGAAATGCAAGGGTGAATAAGATTTGGTCTCGCTGTTGTACCTGCACATGCAACAACTTTTTTTTTTTTTTTTTTAACAAAATGGCTTATAAACAAAAAGAAACAGGACACATCTGAGATTCTAATGAAAACTTTAAAAATTTCCTTTTCAATTTTTGCTCATGTGAATGGCCAATGCATTAAAAGCCCTAAACGGTTGCAGTAGCCCACACACTTTCTTTTGCAGCATGGGACTTTCCTGAACGAAAAGAAAGAAAAAAAGTAGTAACAAGGAGAGATGAACATTGTCTGGAATGTATATGACTGACTATGCACAAGCTGATTGCACACCTGGGTAATTCTGACAGAAAATCTCCGGGAAATCCAGAAATAGGATGGGACAAATGCTTGTCATGTTTTGTGGTGACTTAAAGACAGCGCTGTGGCAGAAGCATGATGTTCCTAGCATGAGAGATCGGTTATAGAGATATCATTCCTGGGAATCAGGTGAATCCCTTTTTCCGCCTTGATAGGAAAGCCTCCATTTAGCTAATATGTGGCCGATCATCTGTGGTTTTTTAGGATCTAAAAGAAAAGCCTGAGGGAGAACAACTACCTCTTGAAAGGCTGCAGATGTGTAGTCACCAAAGATATAGCTGCATTAAGCTGAGATTCTTCTTTTACTAAAGAGAGAAGAAGGGCAAAGCTGAGTGAAGGGAGAGTTTATACATTCTTCTTTGAGTTAGTTGTGTTTATAAGAGAAAGGGAGTGCTTTGCAAAGTATGAGTCTTGGAGATATTCTGAGAACAGTTATTTTATGTGCTGAACCAAATGCCTACGATTACGGTATATGCTTTGCATTTCGATTTCATCAGCGTTCATAGACCAGCTAGATACCATCCACAAGACTGAAAAACGCAGCTGAGCAGAACCAGGACTGTTTCTTGACATAGTTCAGAGGTGTTTGAAAAGCCTGGAGTACTGTCATCTCCACCAGGGCTGAAATGTCCAGGTGGTGCACTTGGTATATTATGGGCAGAAAGCTCAGGGAGAGTACATTTAGATGTGAGCACTAAAATACGTCCTTTTCAATGTTACTGGAATAGATTTCCATAGCCGCTTGAACGTGTTGCCATATATGTGAGAAATGATGTGAAGAAGTCTGGGTGAGCAACTTATGCCTTATGTTTAAAATCATCTATAGAAGTCCTAATTATATTTGCAATATGTATGCTTCATATAATGCTTACTGGGTGCATTAGACATTTACTTGACAATGAAAACATTTGATAATATGCAAATCAGTAATTTACAGTTAACTATGGCGGACAACAGTCTGGAGGCTTAATATTGTCTGTCCGATTTGGCCTGAGTTTTGGTCGAGCAACATTGATACGCAGTCAAAAAAAGAGGTCATTGTAGTTATACATGAAGGCAGATTCCCTCTCACATATTACCAAATAACTTGTATTTAGCATATATTCTAGGGAAGGCTGGCTACCACATTATCCTCTGAAAAGCCGCTTGTTCTAAACTCATTTAATTTATACAGTGCTGAACCTGCGTGCAACAGAATCAGAACAAGCATAGAATCATAGAATCGTTAAGGTTGGAAGGGACCTTTAGGATCATCGAGTCCAACCATTAACCTAACCTGACAAAACCACTTCTAAACCACATCCCCAAGTACCACGTCTACCCTTTTGTTTTTAAACACCTCCAAGGATGGCGAATCCACCACCTCCCTGGGCAGCCTGTTCCAATGCTGGATAACCCTTTCAGTGAATAATATTTTCCTAATATCCAACCTAAACCTCCCCTGGCTTAACTTGAACCCATTTCCTCTCATCCTATCACTTGTCACTGGGGAGAAGAACTCAGTCCCCATCTCTCTACAACCTCTTTTCAGGTACTTGTAGAGAGTGATAAGGTCTCCCCTCAGCCTCCTCTTCTCCAGGCTAAACAGCCCCAGTT